>JACSYO010002165.1:90000-257500 GCA_016806645.1 Ophiodon elongatus
AAACAGTCGCGCTCTCAAACGCCCCACACCTATAGAGTTGTGTAGGTGGGAGGCTCCAGGGTTTTGGAAGTTAAAAGTCCATTTTCTGCATAGACAACATTAGAAGTTTAAATGATGGCCGTGAAAAAAGAAAAAAATCTCTGGCTGAATTATCAGTACAAACGTTGAGCAACTGTGTTAGAAAATATGTGTATTTCTTTTTCTAAATAGTCAAAAGGCACGTAAGAACTTGAGGTAAGTCATCAAACAACTCTGAGGAAGCTTTTCTGCAAGAAACGTCCAATAATGGAGCTTAAATTTAAGATTCTCTTTGTAGAAGTCTGAAATTACAACGAGCAGTTTAAATTAATTCCACTTCAGTTCCACTACAACGGTGAATGCCCTCCAGCTCTGATTTGTGCCCTTTGGTTTCTTTTCCACAACCAGAGTGACAGAGAATTATTCACCATTTCCTAGTAAAGAAGACTAAAATCATTAAAAACCTATGGCCGTAATATAAACCTATGGTAACTCTGAATTAGCCAGGACAATCCTGAGGATAATATTAAGAGAAAACTTTAAAAGTGGGAATTATTATACTTCTTAATCCAGCGTTTTCTTCCACTTTCGAATTCTGTTGAGACTGAAAATTCCGATGTGGAAATGTCCGGTGACTCTGATGATACAGGACCAAATTGTCCATCACAGGCCTGATTAACTACAGAGCCAACGTGGCTGCAATACGCTAACATTAATGGCACAAGCCCACATGAAGAAGCTACAATACAGGAATTTGTTGAATTTTGATTGGCTGCTGTTGTTGTTGTTGTCATCATCAGACTCTTTCAAGTATTTCTATGTCCTCTCAGGTGTAGAGCTCCAAATTTTGCCCAAATAATTATATAAATACATACACATACTGGAGAAATCTACGTTGGACCCCCACCCAGGACCGATGTGGACCCGAGACTTGGTTCAGGTGGGGTCGGGTCCCCGGGTCTGTTTGAAGTCATCAACAGCTACGTCCCACGTTCACGAACGCCGCCGTCTACCGACAGCCTCCAACATGGCTGCTAGACGGTGTGTCGCTTCCATGCTGCTGCTGCTGAAGGAGGATGAGATGCTCAGTGGACTTTTTTTTGTTTCGTTTTGTTCTTGGAATCCTGAGAAGAGAGGAGCCCCCCACCCCCACACCGCTCTCCCCCTCCTTCTAAGTACAGTACTTTATCCTCCGCTGGATGATTAGCAGGAGGGTGAGGAGTGGTTGTAATTAAAAGTCTATATATTAACTAGCTGCGTTTTTCCAGGCGATGAGACTGCAGCCCTGGGTTGTGAGGTCTGCTGCTCTCAGCGCGTCTTCCTGTAGTAAACAAGGGCTGCCACCAATGCTACCGATGCTACTATGGCTACCGTCCTCCACCGAGAAAAGCCATGGATCACCCCCACCTGGAGAGACGGAGACAGCAAGATTAAAAGGGCTTTAGAACCTTTATGCTTTATGGACGAGTCCATGAAGCCTTAAAGCGACACGGCTTACCCGATCTTCGTGGAAAAAACGTGACACTCACCCAGCCTCCCTGCTGTACGATCCAGGGGTAGAGTTGCTCTCTGATGAACCGGAGAACCCAGCTGATGATTATTCGGATGTTCTCGAGGTGGTTGGAGGTCAGCGCCTTTGAAACAAAACAAAAAAAACAGAGACGCCAGTCAGAACTGCTGCGCAGTGGTCAGCTGCTGAAGTATGACGCAAGAATGAAATCTAAAAGTGTCCCGACACCTTCATTAAAACTGATTGTTGAAGTGGATGTCTGAGCTCTATGTAATCGAAAAAATGTGGCACTGACCCGAGTAGTTTTTCACTATGTATAGCGATAACTTTGTTATTCATGCAGTTTTAGCACATGCTGAACTAAGAAATTTCAAAATCGTGTTTTAGTCGTCCTGTGTGATGCAAGAACAAAACAAACCCAATTCATTAAAATGGTGAACTCTATGGAGCCCCCTAAAGATTATTTATTAATTTTGTTTTGGCATTTTTAGCTTCATTTGTTAGTTTGAGAGACAACTGGATATGGCAATGGGGGGGAGAGAGAGAGAGAGAGAGAGAGAGAGAGAGCGAGAAAGGGGATGACAAGCAGAAAAGGGGCCCTTGGGCTGGACTCGAACCCGGGCCACAGCAGTAAGGACCCAGCCTTGATGTGTGCACTCTCTACCCGGTGAACCACTCGGGCACCCCCATGTGACCTGTGTGTTTCTGGGCGTTACCTTGTATATGAGTCTGTAGGCCAGATGGAAGAGAGCCACCACTCGACCCCAGTTGATGCCTTCGGTGAAGATGCTCCTGGCCACCTTCATGAAGATGTCCTGAGCACAGTCGCCCTGAACCTGGTTGATCAGTCTGACGGGAGGAAATGCACACGCTCAAACGTTAACAACGTTGGTTTTTTTATTTATTTATTTGACCTCACTTATCGTCAAACTTCTTGTCTAGCATGGCGAGCAGTGTGTTCTGGTTCCGGTACGGTAGACCGACTAGATGTGCAATAATAGTCTCGACGACTGAACTAGAACGAATGTGTGTGCGGGGCGCACAGCGTACCTTTGGAGCTCGGCGTTCCTGTTCATCTCATCTGCGATCTTGAGCAGCTGCTCCACCACCTCTTTGACCGGCGGATCCTGCTGTTCGTTGGGCCTTCCTCCCAGTTGCTCAGGGGACAGGTGGCGAGCGGGATCCTCGGCATTTATAAGGGCCACCACATACCTGGGACGGAGAAAAACTGCTTCACCGGGGAAATGCCACATATTCAAAAACGGGAATTTCATACTGATGGGACCAACTTCGAAAAAGGTAGCCACCTGATTTATAGCACTGCTTTCACTTTTCACGTTGGGTTTAACTGACATTCCTGCTAATTAACAAAACTCAAATCGAAACAAGACCTAAAATAAGGTTCTTCTTCACCTGAATTTAGTTTCACATACATACATAGTAAATTCAGAGTTTGCTGTGTTCTTCATCAGCAGTTTAGAAAGATAGAGATATATATATATATAAAAATCCTGAGCTGAAAACGTTTGCAGGTGATGCTAATCAGCTCCACCGAAAACAGCCTCACTTTGAAGAATACGTGTAACAAGTGCTTGGAACTTCTGAAATGTTGAGAACCCCCCAGGGTCGCATTTGTTTTTATTAAATTGATGAATGCAGTATATGGCCCAGCCCTGGATGGACTACAAGCAAGTTTTAAGTTTTTTTCCTAGTGGATTTTCATGCTGTGCAAAAACAAACAATTGCTTTAAAACACCCGATAAACTATGGGTTGTTTTAGGAAAAAATAAATGGAAAGATTCTAATGTTAAGTATTCAATTTATTGTGAACTGACTAAAGAAAAAGAGAAAACCTCGGGGATGATCCTTCTTCAAAAACATATTGGCTCCCCGTCTACACACGTCAACCCTGCAGCCAGATTATATTTGACAGCAACATTTTGTTTGAAAAAGAAGTTACACAAGTTGCTCAATCGTGTTTCCGTCAACTTAGGAACGTCTCACGTCTTCTCTCTCCTGACCAGATCCCTAGAAGATCCTACAAGCGCTTAGATTATTGTTGTATTCAATGTTTATTCCTGGTTGGACAGCACCGTGTACCTTTGTTTTTAAAATGTGCCGTATGAATCAAGCTCATTATCATTGTTATTATTGAAGTCGTAATGAGGAGACTTACCCTCTGAGGATCACTGCTCCCTGCTCCATGATGGGGTCATCGATGACATCTGGAACAATGAGAGGACTTATTAATAATACCCATGATAATCATTTCTAGCATTGACACTGGGCTGTTTGTTTAGATGTTAGAGAACAGATGTGTCATTTTCAAAATAAAAATGACAGCTTACCGACACATTGTTAACAAGATCGGTTGATTTATGTTTGATTAGTAACTTTAACAAGTTTGATCAAATATTCTTACGGCTTTAGTTTGACAACATTTTACAAATAGTTAATTTGTTTGTTTTATATTACCTTTTTAGTATATTTTCTAACATCTATATTAACAAATCAAGGTACATCAATAAGACATTTAACTTTGACAAAAGTTGGGGATAATTATTTATGTACCGCAAAAGCATAATTACTCATGTCTTTTGAATTGGTATTAAATATTATTGATATATTTTTTTAAAGGGTCCGTCAGACTCTTTTGACTGTGTGCGGTTTATATATCAACTCTACCAAAAGGAGGCTTTCGGAAGCTTGCTCCTTTCTTATTCCTGGACTTTAAAAGTACAACTTTAACGTACAGGGTGACGTCACCGTCTCAATAACATCCGCGGCAATTCCCACAACTGTGACATCATCAGTTGACCGTCTCTGACCCGATAAATCAGTTGTCTTCCTCGTTTCAGAGCACGCGCAGCTCAAATTAAAGTCTGAACCCAGACCCAGAGGACCGAGCGCGGTGACCCTTGACCCGGTGGCCGGACTCCGGCAAAAAGCAGCCGATTTTATGACCTTGTTTTGTCACCGTCTGCACTTAAATCACCGGGTAGCGCGGACATGAGGCCTTTACGGTTCTTCATAACGCACACATGGAATCGGCATACATCCAACAGGCTCGTTTCTACACTAGTCGGCACTTTGCGTCGGAAGTTAACGTCTTGTCATATTTGAGGCTTTTTTGAATGAACCGCGGGACAGAGGGAGCTCTTGTCTCCGTAACAAGGTGATACGGTAGTAAAACGTCGGGTAGTCTTACATAACACAGCTAACGTTAACTACCCCTAGCTCCAAAGGTTCATGTCCTAAATATCCCTTCTGAAGCGACATTTGAAAGTGGCCGTCCTTCCTACAGGGTTTCCCTCCAGTAACATAACAGCCCCCGCGGTCGGGGCTGAGGTTCGGCTCTGGTTAGCCGGAGCGCCGCGAGCTGTCTGGGGTCACGGAGAGCACCACAACAGACGACTTGTTGTTGTGGTTAACACCGGGCGGGGTGAGGGGCATCATATCGACGGGGAACAGACTTTGACACAACACCCGGTCCTTCCGTTCTTGACGAGAAAACGAGACGTTCCCTGGAACCCAAAAAGTAATTTTAACATGTTCACGGACATTCACCGCCGTTCTGTCCGTCTTAAGTGTGACAAGGGAGCCGCTAAGTGTGCGAGTACACCTGACATGGCTTCACGTACCTTCCCCACCCTCGGCGCCCTGAGACTCCCGGTCTCCGTCTTCTCTCCCCGCGTCCCGGCGATCGGCCATAACGTCCAAATGTCGGTCAGCGCGGAGCGAGAGCTCTCGGAGCGATGTGGACGACGAAATTAGATGTTTGCTTTCAGTGCTGGCCGAAAAAAAGAAGTCACAAAAGTCCGGACGTATTCGTTCCGTGAAAACTTTTCGACTTCCACAGAGGAACAAGGAAGTGACACAGAAGAGCGCAATGGCGCGCCTCCTCCCCTCTCGGATGTCCATGTGGGCCCTATATGGCAACGAGAGGACGTAATGAAACGTGAAAATGACTGTATCTCCGATTTAATGGGCATTATGGACAAAGTTATGGTTTTCTTAATCCCCGGGCTGTGACGCATCAACACCAGGTGATGTCAGAAACCCCACAACTGGATTTAAACACACGAATAAGCAACACAGCTCAATTGACAAAAACAATCGTGATGTCTTTTCCACCAGAGAGACGCGGTGGTGAGTCACGTGCCACTGGGAGTTTCTAGGGACAGGGTTGGGTGTTGGTCCCTCACCTACATCATTATTTTGACAGGAGGCATTTTGTCCCGTCACGCAGAGCCTAAAGGAAAAGTAAAGGTGGTGTCATTCACAAAATGAACAATGCAAGAAAAGAAATAACTCATGCCGATCATTTGGGATCTAGCCACGGACGTGTTAAGAGAAGACGACAAAAGCTCAAATCAGGCCTCCAGGCTGCTGTGTTATTGGGCCCACAGGGCCTGTGCATAAGAAAACATCTTCTTTTTATTGCATCTAATGTCCCACAGTTGACAAGGTTTTTCCCCACTGGCACCTGTTTGTATTTAGCTGATTTGTGCAGTAAAATGAGAGGCGCGAGTGTCACCAGCGGTGGCTACGTTGTAATTGCAGGTGTCGAGTTCCAAGTTCGGGCCTGCACGCCATTTTACGGATCCCCCCCGCGGTGGTAAGCAAGATATTCTTACCCTAACCAATCTCACGCCCCCTTCCTGCCGGAATCTAACCAACCCGACCGACGAGTGTAGCCAATCTGAAGGCAGAGAAGGGCATTGTCTTCGCCAAAGCAGGATATGCATAGTTTAGTATACCTGCACAGGCTTGGTGAAGAATGCACTATACGTCAACACACAATTACCTAAATTTGTGAAGGCACGACCACACAGAGGCGTTTTATGTCTCCTTTGCTTGTCTGTTTCACTTTCAGTGTACATTCTGAAACCCAGTATCGGCACATTCTGAACTCTCGTAATGGCGGCCCATGAGGGACATGAGGATGATTGCTTATCGTGATCCACCTTGGCCCTATGAGTGACATGCCTGAGCAAACATATATGAGACCCGCGAGGAACCAATGGGGGTAACATTAGCGTTCATTTGGGGTCGTGGTTTGTTAAACTCAGGCCCAATATTCACTCTCCTTTTCAGCTCTGTTGTGCACTCCACCGACTCCTGAGGGAAATCAGGAGGAGGCAAATCAATCTCTGCTCACCAGCTACTGAAGTTGGTAATATAGTCTGCTTCTGCTGGAAGCAACCCTGATGAGGGCAGTGAAGCTGAACCCAGAACAGGAAAGTTGTGTGTGGGTTCATCGCTGTAACTGACACCTTTTACTTTACACACAGTCATTTGATCTATTGTTAATGTAAGGATATTGATTATTGCAGAGCCAAGGAGAGATGATGAAACACTTTACTGCTCCTGTTGATATTAGCCATGAAAGCGTCGCTGAACCACATTTGATTTGAACCCACGGTGCTCCTGTCAGCTGTGACAGATGTGTTACCAGTACACCTGTAAGGTATAGGCCCCAGTGCACACTAGTTATAGCAGTTATGAAGCTTACGCGCGCACGCACGCACGCACGCACGCACGCACGCACGCATACGCACACTGCAGTCATCATTACATATGTGTATATGACAAAAATACCAAAGAAAATAAGAAATTATTCAATTAATTGGATAGTTTTTTTCTATAGCCTATTAGTTTTTATAGTTTATCTAGAATAATCATGTCATTTTACTGTTGCCACTGACTCATTTTACAAAACATATCCCACCGTGACCCCTCGGGGGCTCCGTACGCCTCTACTTTCTCTGGTGGAGATATTATGATTCAACCACAGATTAAAACTATAATATCTAAAATTCACTCTTCACTTATTGAGTCAGTAATTCATGTACTTTTTGTCTGTCTCAGACTGCAGTGGGCTCTCGAAGTGGCAATGCCATGACTTCTCTCAATCCTCGCTCTCTCATACACTGAGGTGGACGTTCTCAAGGGGGAGGTGCAATATCTTTGCTCTGTGCTTTGCTCTTAAATTGATCTCCCCTGTTCTGGGAAGGTGTTGGTATCCATCCTCTTTGTGCTTCATCCTAGCTGTAATAAGAACTGATATATGATTTCTAGTGCTTTTTACAGGGTGCTTCACAGGAAGGAGGGAAACAGAATTAGCTGAATGGAAAGCAGCCAATGTTTAGTAAGACTGGCTGGCCAGGACTGACTTCAAATCCTACAATTTTGTTGCACGTTGGCAATCAGAATCAGCTTGATTGGCCACGTATGTGTACACGTACAAGGAATTTGACTCCACCACCTAAATGAAAACACGATAAAGTGCCCTTCCAGATAATAGAACAAGATGAAGTGACCTAGAGGGAAGCCTGAGTCCGCTATTGTATTGGATAGAATGATATGTACAAGTTAAAAATCAAGTGTGTGAATTTTAAACTATAAATATATAATTTATAATAAGTACAGTGTATTGCTTAGCGTCACAGGGTTATTGACTGGGTATGACTCAGGATGATTCAGCGTTGCCAGATGTACAATATTTAATGTATTTGTAGAATCATTTTGCCCTCTGTATGATGAGGATGAATCAATGAAGCCAAAAGTGCCATTATGTACATTAATTTGACCATTTTGAGAGGCTTAAAATAAGTCATTTGTTTTAGTCTACTCTGCACGTTCTCATTTTAATTAATTTCCAGATGATTCCAATGTCTGTGTTTACGCATCTCTTCTCATGTGACATATTTTCAGCCAATAATGCTTGGTGTAGGCCATGATGTTGATGAACGTGACACGCTGTCTCTCTCCCGCTCATTTGAAGAGAGTTTGCACAAGAGATAGAGCAGTAAGCCCAGTTATTTATTTAATAAGCTTAGTGTAAGGCCTTAACTACATCATATGGAATATGAACAGGCTCACAGCCGTGTTCTCTTGTAGTTTAATTTTGTAACAGTGGGCTAAAACGATGCAGGTAGATTTGTAACCGTCTCAAAAAGTTGTTTCAATACTTGTTTTTGTAAAAGTACACATGTACGCCTATTTGTTTTTGTGGTTATGACTCACATACGATGTTTTCTAATCTATTTTTGACTGATTTAACGTTTCATCATCGTTGTTTCTGTGTTGGTTATTTTGGCTGTTTTCAGAGGTAACACTTAAAGGGGCCATTTTCAAAATTCATAATTGTTTTATTTCTATGGTCTAAAACAGTCCAAAATATTATTATTTTATATATATATATATATATACATATATATATATATATATATATATATATATATGTATATATATTAGAATACAACATAACATGAACAACTCTCTCCAAAAATGCAAAAACTAGAGTGCTGAAACTCAAATTTGTGATGTCACCAAGTATGAAGTGTGGAACTGCTCCATAGACATTTAATTGGGAAAGATGTTCTAGATGACACTGAGAGCACCCAGGGGAATGTTCTGAGTATATGAGTACATTTTCTGTTTTACAACCGTCAACACTAGAGAAAACCCCAAACTGGTCTCCCAGTTATTGTCTACGGAGCAGCTCCACACTTTCTACCTGATGCCATCGCAAGTTTGAGATTTCCCTGTCTGGTTTCTGGCTTTGAGAGAGTAGCTCCAGTTCACAAATACTAACTGAAATTGCCGTGGAAATAACATACTGTAAATTCTGAATTTAGGCGGTGTTCCCCTTTAAACCGTGGTGTTTTATTGTAGGACTGATTATGATATTCCTTGATTTCTGGAGTTACTTTATTCCCCCGCCCCCCAAATCAAAATAACATCCTCCGCCCTGCCCCCAACACAAAATATAATAAGATATTATTAGAAATCACAAATAAAATGTTGGTTTAGCTGATCTAACTTGTTGATCTGGGCTAACTTGTTGATCACTAATGAGAGTAAAACTTATTTAGTGGGCTCATAATGAACATCTAATTTACACCACATGGTGGCGACGATGAACCACATGCGGAACTCTCGCATGCTGGCACCTCTGTGACCTGCAGACTTTGTTTTGACGGAATGAATAGCCAGTGGGTGAGTGGGTGGAGTAGCGTAATGTTGTGTTTTGATGATCCCTCTCCCCTCCCATCACCACACCCACCCACCCACACCCACCCACCACCACCTGCACCACGCAACTAAAACATGCCTGTCAGGTTTCTGTTCAGCCATGTCCCAGTGAATGGGCTGAATAAAGAAGTGTGTGGTCCTGAAAGACTGGTAGTTTTCCACTGACACTGAAATGTTTTGTTTGTTGAAAATAACTTCGCTGGGGGTTGTAATGGGGCAAAAGAACCATTTGCATTACACAAACTTCTTCTACTTCCGTCTGCATTTTCAATAAATAATTCAACATTTTAAGAAAACACTCTTTCTAGCTTTCTTTCTGCATGTGTATTTAGAGCGATGCCGGTGTCGGGACGAGCTGTGTTTGAACCTAGCTTAGCTCAAAGCCTGGAAGCAGGTGGGAACAGCTAGCCTAGCTCTCCCCAAAGTGAAACATTCCTGGTGACAAACAACGGTAAAACTCACTAATAAACATGCCGTATCTTTGTTTGTTTAATCAGCATAACTGAAATATAATAAAGACAATTTGTGATTTAAGGGTGACTTAGGTGCTGGTACAATTTCCTGACCAGCGATAGCCGGGTGCAGTGACTGTGTGCCACTTCCTTTTCGTCAAAGTTGCCAGGTTTGGTGTCACTGTGCCTGTAGAGACAAAAAACAAACATATGGATAAATTAAAAAAAGAAGAGTTATAGCACATGTCTCCTTTCATGTACGGGTTGTATAAACGGTGTTAAGAGGTGTTTAAACATGTCCTAACTCCAGCTCCGCACATTACCTCATGTGATTGATGTCAATGTCCTTATCTCTCGCAAAAGATAGCAATTAGATGTGTTCCCCACATGAGGAACTTCCTTTGAATCACAGATTGTGCCTTACAGGTTCCCAATAAAAAGCGTGACATTCTGCTCCATTGAGCTATTAATAATGGGCAATGTTAATCCTTTCTGGATCATTCTACTTAGTTCATGTGAAAGATTACCATAATTGGTTGTAGTAAAACGTTTATGTAGTTATGAATGATATTTAACACCTGTATCTGGGCCTTTGAGCAACTCCCAGTTTTCTTCTGTTTGCCCACAGCATACATATTAATTTTTTTACAAACATGTACCGGATTGGTCATGTAAACCCCCCCTCTCTCAGTATACATTCAATAAAATATCACTACAGGTACTATAAAACAGGTCAAATGCGGTGCACATTTTTTAAACATTACGTCTGTAGGTGGGATGAAGCTTTATGTCTTAGGCTAAAACCAAACAGCCCGGCAACGACAACCTCTTGAAACTTGAACCCTTTGAGAGGGATCCAGGAAAGACGACCCCACTCTGACGAAGCAGATGTTTAGCTACAGTCTCACTGGACATTTGCACAGTGTGTTTAATCTGAAAGAAACGCTGCCCGTCTTAATCTTTTCGTTTTAAACTGCACTTGTAATCCTCTAATCACCACTTGTGGCTCTACAAACATCTGAGTCATGTGTAAAGCAAAGGGACATTCCTTCCAGCATTCTTTGTGACCCACTCACCTGCTTAGTGATGAAACAGATCCATATGTAAATTTACTCCATCTATATCAAAATGTATCTTAAATGAATTTCCTTCATCTTCAAGGATTCTTTGAACCATCAATTTCTACTGAAAAGAACCGTCACAAATAGTTTTGGACACCTATTAACGCCTGATAAAGCTGACATAGTGAACATGTGGGAAACCTAGCAAGCTTTCTTTTACACATCCAGCAGACACGGAGAAATGATAGCATTCATTTGGAGTTATGTTTGTGGTTCCATGAAGAATACACATTAAGTACAACATTCTGGTCTTCACCAAATCCTGAGGGAAGAACCTGGCTCTTAGCCACTGACATTTCCCGCTAGTCTCTAATCAGCTAGCGGCTAACACGCTGGTCGCTAGTGGACACTGGGTTTGTTTAGAACAGCTACCTGGAGGCGAGGTGGATGAGAGCTGTGAGAGTGAATCACAACTGCCTCCCTGAGTGCCCTCTGCCGGTGCACTCATTGTGCTCGTCTTCCACTATGTCCTTTATTATTATGAATAAAAATGCAAATGTTTACACAGTGAATGCTTTGTATTTGAGACAGTCAAGGAAATTTGACATGAGTTTGAGTACAATGTCAGAATCATGTTGGCAACTACTCGGGCACCATTACTGCGCACCACTGTCAGGTCCTGGCGTGCTTCCACCGCTGACATGAACTTCAGTGAACCTCACTGATGATTGATTGCACCTTCTTCCGTCACATACACACACACAAACACACAGAGTGGTAATTTCATGTTTTTTTGGAGACATTACATTGGCTTTAATTCATTTCCTGGAGACATGGAGACTACACTAACCCTTACCATAACCCCACAAGCCTAATTCTAACCCTTACCTTACCCTTAACCTAACCCTAACCGTAAACCCTCAAATGTATGGATTTGCATTATGGGGACGTGCATTTTGTCCTCATAAGGAAAGTAAGTACCCACAATGTGACTGTGTGAACCGACGGAATGTCCCCACAACACAGGTAAAACACACCCACACACACACGTTTAAACAAGTATTTGTTTTATTTGCTGTCAGGAACTTTGCCATCAGGGTGTGATTTAAAGGGTCCACGAGTGGACAAAATAAGAAAGAAAAAGTCATTAAAAGCTGGCAGCTTGGATTTGTTTTTTTTAACTTTAACGTTAGAGTAACAAAGGCTGAAAGAGTTGACTTATAAGTAATTCCAACTTGATCCCAATCAGTTTTATTGTTGTTTGTGAGAGAAAGACACTCATGAGGTTGCCAAGTTGGATCTCATCCCTCTAGACCGCAACTGTCTGTCTCTTAGTGTAAGACTGTGAGAAAATGCCCCTAATCTCACCGTCGGCTGCGGAGGGGTCCAAACTAACAGCCTGTTTTAATTTCAGCCTTGTCATGACAGGAAGTCTGCGTGCGTGTGTATATGTGTGTGTGTGTATGTGTGTGTTGGAGGCGTGGGGGGACAACAGGAAGCGGGGAGGACGGTGCATGGGAAACAGTTAATGGAGTTATTTTTGCTGGGGACACTGGTGTGAGGAGGGCTGCTTGACCCGGGTCCTGTTCACACTGATGCTAAATATGGCAACCAGGACTAATATTAGTGTGACCTGTCATCTATCACTGGATGTGCATAGTTCAGTTAGCGATGACGATAACTGCAAGATAAAGACACAAATGCGTTGTAAAATAAGCAATTAAATCAGTAGGATTGATCAAAACATTAGTTTTTTTACTTACATCACAATACAGGTTTCTATGCTGGACTCGCATGCAATAATACAATTAAATCAGGAACTCGGATTCTACAGAAAGAATTGCAGAGGAACTACCCCAAGTCTAATTAGTTTTTTCCTCTTTCAGTATTTGTGTGCTGAACTCTACACAATGAACAGAAGGCCAAGGGGAAACTGTGCAGTTCTAATAACAGCGTGTGTCGCATCCTTTTTTACTGAGTCACTGCAGTTTGTTATCAATGTCAGAAAATAAGGAAGACCGGAGCCGTGTGAGTGTTTTGCATGGCTGGAACAGAGGTTCAGTACGGATATGGATAGAGCTTTTCTTCCTTGTATGCAACACTTTCATCATTTTTTTTTTTTTTGTTTTTTAGCTTAAGCACACAGATATGTGAGATGAACATGGTTGTAGGGCAGAGTTTGTCTCTCACTCACTGCAAAAGCCAGATCAGTTTTCATATCTTCATTCTGGTGTTGGACTAGTCAAATTTAAGTTGTGTACAGTACTTAAGTATAATGTTGAGGTACTTTCACTGCACTTTAGTATTTACATTTCATGACACTTAGCACTACTAGCACCACTCAAACTCAGAAATTCAGGGGAAAATATTGTACTTTTTTTTTACTTTTTTACAACATATGAATGCTTTACAAATTAGAATTTCACATACAAAACACACGATGAGCTCATAAAACAGAATGCATTGTTGAAGACTAAACTACCGAGAAGTATATGGGCTACACCACAACATCCCAACTAAAAGAGTAACATTTTATTTCTGTCTGTAATATCGTAATGTAACACTCACAGGAGCCATTTGTCTGCATTGGGCGTTTTTCGCTTTTGATACCTGAAAGCTGCACCAATCAAGGTTATGATACAAGCAGTGTGTGTCATGTGAAAGTGGTCAGTTGTGGTGATGAACCCACAGATAATTATGGTCTGCTCTGCAGTTCCCCTCAGCTCCGCAGAGCTTTTAAGTGTCTTTCAGCTCACCCGCTATGTTTCACAGCCCACAATCTCAGTCTCATTATCATTTCAGAGTACAAGCTCTGAAAAAAAGAAAAAGAAAACATGGTTCACTACCTGCTCAGCACCAAACAGCAGGTAGACACAGGTAGAGACAAACGAAGAAACATTCATCGGGTAGGAGCACGATTGAGAAACTCGCGTTGGAAATACGATCTGCAACAAAGACAGTGATTGATGTGCCCGAGAGTGATCTTTTCTCGGCTCACATGTCCAAACTCTTACACCCACGCATGTAGACGTCGCATAGGCTTGAACAACGTTGCAACATCGCTGGAAAAGCCGGGTTTGATGCAAACAGGCAATTTAGGCATGAACACACAGGACCACAGACAGGCGACTTGTTTGTCTCATGTGCCAGAAGTTGCGATGTTGCAGCTTTAAGACAGTTTGCCCTTTAGAGTCACAGCAGGACATGGTCATTTTACAGTAGATCACCAGGGTTAAGGGGTCCCTTCCCTCTCTCGAAGGGATCATTATCATTTTATAACTCAATCTCAAGTTGTTGCAACTTAACAGATATGGTTTCATCAGCCCCGCTGTAGCACTCCTTTTACATTCATCAACATGCAGCTTCCATTCAGGCCACAGATTCCTGGGCTTCATTCATTTCGTCAATTTTTTGGCAAAACTAAGGATGCGTTGAATGTGGATGTTTTTGCATTTGGTAAGGGCAAGAGACCTTTTCCCACGAGCGACGCGCAGAGCAAATGACGTGTTATAACCGAGCAACTGTTATTTTGAAAGTATCGCGGGGAGTGGGCGGGTCAAACAAACACAGGAGTTTCACCCAGGAGACTGCTGTCCATGTCCCGTGTCAGACCAAATGTGAACTTTGACGTTGCGCTTGTTACGTAAGAAAGAAAGTCCGCTATGGGCGGTTGTTATTTATTCACATTAGCTACATTGTTGCTGTCGTCGCGTGATGTTGTTGCACTTGTCACATAACTTTGTTACGCTCAGGGCGGTTGCTACATATTCACGCTACGTTGTAATGGTAACTTTACGTTACTATGTTGCTATTTTTAACACAAACTATGATCTATTTTCTATCTTTAACCGGTAGGTTTTGTTGCCGAAACCTAACCAACCGTTTCACAACGGTTAACCATGTGGCATTGTGCGTTTCTGCAAACATGATATGGGGCTGATTTAAAACGTCAACATACAACGTAACCCGGTGGTTTGCAAAAACATACAATGACAAAAAAAATACTGGTGACTGGGTTGCAAAGATCCATATAACAACCAGTGAGGAGTGGGTTCTCCAACATTCAAATGGTTATTGAATTCCAGTACTCCATTTCAGTAATATTCTTGAACGAAAAATTCCGCAGATTGATTCTGAAACAGCATTTACACCGAGCCTACTTGAATTAATCCAGGCCTGGGAACATGGGTATGTTGGTGTCGTCCAAGTGCAAATGTCTTCCTTAAACCCGACAAGAGTTCCTGAGAGAAAGATCATTGTGAAATATTGAAATGTTCTGGCCAAAAGGAAAACTACGGTTTCTTTCAACTTGGATTTAATTTTGTAACATTGTACTCACCAAAGTTACAACAGTAGAACCTACAAGGAAGGATTAATCACTTTCTGTGCTGTAAATAAGACATCTTGAAACAAAAGTAGAAATCAACGGTTGACTCCCATCGATCATGTTTGCAGTAGAACACAAGGTTGCATCAGGCTCAAAACATTATCACCCTAAAGATCTCAAAATTCCTGACAGTTTCC
The DNA here is from genome assembly GCA_016806645.1 of Ophiodon elongatus. NCBI lineage: Eukaryota > Metazoa > Chordata > Actinopteri > Perciformes > Hexagrammidae > Ophiodon > Ophiodon elongatus. Next base: position 105,606 of record JACSYO010002165.1, read on the forward strand.
GTGTCCATTTGTCTTTTCGCAGTGTTAACGACCAACATAAACAATGATCTTCTGCTTGAGTGGGTGGCAGCAGGAAATCTCTGCACAGATATGTGAGATGAACATGGTTGTAGGGCAGAGTTTGTCTCTCACTCACTGCAAAAGCCAGATCAGTTTTCATATCTTCATTCTGGTGTTGGACTAGTCAAATTTAAGTTGTGTACAGTACTTAAGTATAATGTTGAGGTACTTTCACTGCACTTTAGTATTTACATTTCATGACACTTAGCACTACTAGCACCACTCAAACTCAGAAATTCAGGGGAAAATATTGTACTTTTTTTTAACTTTTTTACAACATATGAATGCTTTACAAATTAGAATTTCACATACAAAACACACGATGAGCTCATAAAACAGAATGCATTGTTGAAGACTAAACTACCGAGAAGTATATGGGCTACACCACAACATCCCAACTAAAAGAGTAACATTTTATTTCTGTCTGTAATATCGTAATGTAACACTCACAGGAGCCATTTGTCTGCATTGGGCGTTTTTCGCTTTTGATACCTGAAAGCTGCACCAATCAAGGTTATGATACAAGCAGTGTGTGTCATGTGAAAGTGGTCAGTTGTGGTGATGAACCCACAGATAATTATGGTCTGCTCTGCAGTTCCCCTCAGCTCTGCGGAGCTTTTAAGTGTCTTTCAGCTCACCCGCTATGTTTCACAGCCCACAATCTCAGTCTCATCATCATTTCAGAGTACAAGCTCTGAAAAAAAGAAAAAGAAAACATGGTTCACTACCTGCTCAGCACCAAACAGCAGGTAGACACAGGTAGAGACAAACGAAGAAACATTCATCGGGTAGGAGCACGATTGAGAAACTCGCGTTGGAAATACGATCTGCAACAAAGACAGTGATTGATGTGCCCGAGAGTGATCTTTTCTCGGCTCACATGTCCAAACTCTTACACCCACGCATGTAGACGTCGCATAGGCTTGAACAACGTTGCAACATCGCTGGAAAAGCCGGGTTTGATGCAAACAGGCAATTTAGGCATGAACACACAGGACCACAGACAGGCAACTTGTTTGTCTCATGTGCCAGAAGTTGCGATGTTGCAGCTTTAAGACAGTTTGCCCTTTAGAGTCACAGCAGGACATGGTCATTTTACAGTAGATCACCAGGGTTAAGGGGTCCCTTCCCTCTCTCGAAGGGATCATTATCATTTTATAACTCAATCTCAAGTTGTTGCAACTTAACAGATATGGTTTCATCAGCCCCGCTGTAGCACTCCTTTTACATTCATCAACATGCAGCTTCCATTCAGGCCACAGATTCCTGGGCTTCATTCATTTCGTCAATTTTTTGGCAAAACTAAGGATGCGTTGAACGTGGATGTTTTTGCATTTGGTAAGGGCAAGAGACCTTTTCCCACGAGCGACGCGCAGAGCAAATGACGTGTTATAACCGAGCAACTGTTATTTTGAAAGTATCGCGGGGAGTGGGCGGGTCAAACAAACACAGGAGTTTCACCCAGGAGACTGCTGTCCATGTCCCGTGTCAGACCAAATGTGAACTTTGATGTTGCGCTTGTTACGTAAGAAAGAAAGTCCGCTATGGGCGGTTGTTATTTATTCACGTTAGCTACATTGTTGCTGTCGTCGCGTGATGTTGTTGCACTTGTCACATAACTTTGTTACGCTCAGGGCGGTTGCTACATATTCACGCTACGTTGTAATGGTAACTTTACGTTACTATGTTGCTATTTTTAACACAAACTATGATCTATTTTCTATCTTTAACCGGTAGGTTTTGTTGCCGAAACCTAACCAACCGTTTCACAACGGTTAACCATGTGGCATTGTGCGTTTCTGCAAACATGATATGGGGCTGATTTAAAACGTCAACATACAACGTAACCCGGTGGTTTGCAAAAACATACAATGACAAAAAAAATACTGGTGACTGGGTTGCAAAGATCCATATAACAACCAGTGAGGAGTGGGTTCTCCAACATTCAAATGGTTATTGAATTCCAGTACTCCATTTCAGTAATATTCTTGAACGAAAAATTCCGCAGATTGATTCTGAAACAGCATTTACACCGAGCCTACTTGAATTAATCCAGGCCTGGGAACATGGGTATGTTGGTGTCGTCCAAGTGCAAATGTCTTCCTTAAACCTGACAAGAGTTCCTGAGAGAAAGATCATTGTGAAATATTGAAATGTTCTGGCCAAAAGGAAAACTACGGTTTCTTTCAACTTGGATTTAATTTTGTAACATTGTACTCACCAAAGTTACAACAGTAGAACCTACAAGGAAGGATTAATCACTTTCTGTGCTGTAAATAAGACATCTTGAAACAAAAGTAGAAATCAACGGTTGACTCCCATCGATCATGTTTGCAGTAGAACACAAGGTTGCATCAGGCTCAAAACATTATCACCCTAAAGATCTCAAAATTCCTGACAGTTTCCGTGTCCATTTGTCTTTTCGCAGTGTTAACGACCAACATAAACAATGATCTTCTGTTTGAGTGGGTGGCAGCAGGAAATCTCTGAACCTCTGAGGACATTAAAAGAAGAAAAAATGCACTCCCCTGAAAGGCACATTGAATAAAACATCAGAAAAGGTCGACTCAGACTCAAAAGTCTCTCACATCACACACAGCACAGTTGAGGTCAGAAACACAATATCGCTGTGTTACTCGTCCAAATATTCCTCTTCACATTTCCACCAAAGGTCCAGAGCACAATTTGTACCGCGGTGAGAAGACGTGAGCACGCGGAGGTGAGAGACACTCACGCCTTCACTCACAGAGTCGGCCAACTCTTCAAGTAGGTGCGAACAGTACGTTCCCTCGTAAATGGCCTTATTTCTTTTTGAGAAATGGGGGTGTTTGATCCTGCAAGATGCGGCGGAACATAACACATTCAGATTGATTTGGTTATTGGCAATTGGACGTTACAGGTTTGGTGGCATGTGGATGCTACTACAACGCTAACTGTTCCAGATGTTTTTATCCTATAAAGCAAATGGAAACAATGATGCATGAAAACACTTGGCATCCATCTGAAAGACTGCGGCCACGACACCTTCGGTCATGATTGAAGGAAATTACTGTAATGTTCAGTGTCTGAAGCAGACGGGAAACAATCTGCGGTCTGAAGCCTCTTTGCATGCACAACCGCCTCAATCCTAAGAGGTTTGGTTGCCTCAGCTTCTGAGAGACAACAATTGTTGCTCACATAAACGTGGGTTGTTTAAGGTTTTTGAACAAATGACCGATACTGTTGTTTTTCTGGTGATGGCAGTCTGAGAAAGCAGTAGAAGACTTTTGTCGGAAATTCCCCACTGCACTTTAAGGTTGGGAAATAATCTGGCCATCTTCTGTTTCAACTTGGGGCACGACTGATTTCAGTTTCTGGGATTTCTGGATCCAGAGAAGTGGTGTTGCACGATCTGCAGCTACCCCATTAGCACCAATACATAATCCAGTTGAGTGGTCCTAGACGGTATCGCCATACAACGGTTCGTTGGATATCTTACGAAAAAAGTGATTCTGTTATTTGTCGTGCGTTTGTGTCCAGCAACACCAGCGATCGATGCGCCTGCAACTGGACTACTTAGTTAGGTTCAGGAAAAGGCCTTGGTTTGGGTTAAAATAACTGCGAAACGTGGCGTTACTCAAGTACGGAAGTAACGTTGACTTCTTGTTTCACAAAGGACGCAAACAGATGGTCTCCTGGGTGAAAGTTCTGTGTTTTTAGACACAGCCATTCACCCCGACCGCCTCCCGAAGCGAACTTAACTATACTACGCCACGTGTCAGCTTCTCATAGACTAATTACATGGTTTCTTTGCATGGAAACAAAGACAGCTGCCCCGTCCTGTTTCCCAGCCGGCTCAACGAATCACCTAGCTACATTGCAAACGAGCTGCAGGTCAGATTAAAGGCAAAACCAATCCTCCCACGGAATCCACATTCCATGGAAACTGTGATAAGATTTTACTGTTCCAGTGAACTCCTCCACCAGAACTGGTTTGAACACTAAAACTCGTGGCTCAGTGTCATCAGTGATTCAGCATTGCAGTTTACATTGTAGCTTACATTGTAGCAGCTATGACTCAAAGGGTGGAATGGGCTCCACTGACCTTGAGTGACAACAGCACCGAGGACTTTCCTTGAAAATATGCGTGTGAGTGGGACGATGTACAGACTCGCAGGTAAGCCTGAGAGGGCTTATGCGGGGTGAAGAGCTGCGCGGAGCACCGTCCTCTTCTAAGTGTTGCAGCGCTATACATAGATGGAGGTTTATGATCGTTTACTTCAACTTTTCTCGCATCTTTTACTCTAACTGTAAAGCTGAGCTGCATTCCTGAATTCCCGAAGTATTTTAACCGTTTCTTTTATAAAAAAAATTTTTTTTAATGTTGGAGTTAAGAGCTTCGCAGGGAAAAAAATAAACCACACGTTCTGTAGCCATTTAGCTAAAAACAAAAAATACAAACCGAAAAGTCTGGAATTTCAGACTGCCATGCCCATTCTCGTGGTTGTGCATGAAGGTTTGGGTGTGGTGTGTAAAACAACACCCAGGGCTATGAAAGTCTTGGTATTAGGGAGAAGCACAATAGGTGTACTAAGCTCATGCAAATGGACCTTTCCTTTCTCTCAGAGCATGTGCTGCCCTGGCCCATACCTGCAGAATTGGGGAGGCTTGAATTTCAGTCTCCCACCAGTGTCCACACTGACACCCATTTGGGAAGTATTTTGCAAACAGTTCTCCCTTTTTTTTTTATTTGCCTGTGTGTGTGTGTGTGTGTGTGTGTGTGTGTGTGTGTGTGTGTGTGTGTGTGTGTGTGTGAAGAAGCAAGTGGAGCAAGTCACAAAACAACACGGAATCTGTTGTCCGAAAGCAGACCTCCTTCCATTTAAACCATGCTGGTAGCGTCGGTTAGGTTTGGTTACTTTCTGAAATGCACTCTTTCTATGTTGAGTAATGCATTGATCAAGACTGTACGGATAACTCGGCATGAGTTTGCCCTCAATGCAGGCAACAAGACACACCTAGTCACATTCCTACAGAAACACCGTCCCCACACGATCCCTCAGTGCCTTGAAATAGTCTTTTTATTATTATTTGACTGTAAGCTCATGTGGAATTCCACACCAGATCCTGAGTGCCACTCCTGATGTCTTTCATGTCTTGACAACAGAAAGTTCTTGTGTCCTGGGCACCTTTTCATACTCCATGAGGATAGTTCAACTTCTACCAGCTTCTATCACTACTTTTCCCAACACATTTGCAGAAACGCACGATGCCACGTGGTTAATGCTGTGAAACGATTCGATTTAGGCAACAAAAACTACTCGGTTACGGTTGGAAAAAAAAAGATCACGGTTTAAGTTAAAATAACAATGTAACGACCGTAACCATGGGTGGATTACTGAATGGCCTGCCGGGCACAGACCCAGGGGCCCAAAGTGTTAGGGGCCCCTCGAGCCTTCACCTACAGAATGTCAAAGAGATATGTACCAAACAGGAAGAGACCCATGTGACCACAAAGAAACATAACACAACTACAAAAGGACACAAAGAGACTCACAACGACTATTAAACGGGGCAAAAGAACTACAAAGAGACACAAAATGACCACAAAGAGAAAAATGACTACATAGGGACATAAAACAACTACAAAGAGACACAAATTGACTACAAAGAGACACAAATTGACTAGAAAGTGACACAAAACAACTACAAAGAGACACAAAATGACTAAAAAGAGACACAAATTAACTATAAAGAGACCCAGAAGAACAGGACATTCTAATGTCGCAATGTAAGTAGCATAAATAAATAACAACAACCCATAGTGCACTTTCTTACGCTACATGACAAGCATAACAACGTTACGCAATAAAACCAAAAGACATTGACTTTTGTTTTCACACTGGACACGGACAATGGCCTCCTGGGTGAAAGTTCTGTGTTTGTTTGACCCGTCCACCATCCCTCCCACCTGCACTTATGGACTTTTTATACTCGCTATAATACCACATATATAAATCCAATAATGGCTGCGGATTACTCTACATCACCTACTCTTGTACTACGTGCCGCCGCTACAAACACCAGTAATACTGTGCTAAAACCGCTGTTACTACTGCTTTTTCTACTGCTTTTTCTACTGCTCCAGTATTACTGTTGTAATTCATCTGTAGCTCATGTCTGGGGGATCCAGATCGCTGCTCCCAGACCAGCATTGGTCACCTCACTTCTTTCCCACGTAGTAGAAGGGAAAAAGGTAAGTCCCACATTTAGTCATCAGATGACAGCACGTACACAGAGCCACACTTTGAATATGTTTGAATATATTGCTCAAAAGTTTTGTTAGGAAAACACAGCTAGAGGAGGGCCTTATTGTTGTTTGATCGGTTTGCTCAGGCAGATTCTGCTCGGGCAGATGCTGGCAGACAAAACTGATTACTTCCCATGTTTGAACTCTGTCTGCTCGTCAAAAAAAGCTTGTATACCTGGAAATTCGGTGTCACTTTTTTTTTTTTTTTACCATTCCTCCGGAGTGAGGTGGGGTGTTTGTTTGAAAAGCTTCCTGGCAGTCTACTGCAAGTCCACACACGCCTGTGTGGGAATGCCTGTCTCCTCTGAGGAGACTAACTGCAAGCATGGCTGAAATCATAATGCCTGGGACCATTCACGTAACACAGACATAAGAAATAACAACAAAATAAAAAGACAGTTGGACGGGCCCGGCCCTGACGGGAGGTCTGTTGTAGATTTTGTTGTAGAATGTGTTGTCTTTGGACCCCCCCTCCAATCAGCAGGCCCTCACCTTTACCTTGTCACGTTTGCACAACCCACCAATGACTTCTTGTTCTCCTGGGAGCCGCTGTGTGGGAGGAGAGACTTTACCTGAGGAGGCTAGCAGCACTTCCTCCTCCGCCCCATCTGCACACGCACACACACACACGCACACGCACACGCACGCACACACACACACACACACACAAAGGTGAGTGGGAAGTGTTACCTGAGCCAAGACCTGCTCTTTTTCCCGTCCACGTTCTAACTCAAGCGGCTTCTTAACCTCAACTCTGGAGAAAAGGTAAATTATCCATTTCCTATAAACAAATCATACGTGCTCCTTTAAAACAGAAACCTGCCCTTCTTTGCTCCCTTTTAATTCATTTGTTCTGTGTGTAAAATGGCCCCTTGACAGTTTTTTCCTACACACCTTCAAGCTCTGTATGATCTGCTCGTTTTTTTTTTTCCTGTACTACTGACACGGTCTTCTAACTGGAGAGCGTTTCGGGGCTCCAATATAATAATAATAATAATAATAATAATAATAATAATAAAAAAAAAAAACGATGCGGAAATAATTTGGGAGGTAAAGTCTGATTGATGCCGTTTGAGGATTTAAATACTTTTGGGTGGCTTCATTTGTGCTCGACCCGTCTCTCTCACACGGCGGGGAGCGCGTCCTCGCGACTGACAGCACGCGGGCTGGCGGCGTTACAGATAGTTGTGCAGGTAGAGGGAAAGGAAGCATTTACACTGGCAAGAAAAAATAATATAATTAATTTTGTGTAGTTCTAGTTTTGGGACATGCAGTAGTAACGTGGCTGCAGATATTTAGGACATTCTGAGGCTGTGTGCTCTCCAAGCAGACTAATAAAGCAGCTCCGCTCAAGAGAGCCACTACGCGTGGCTCACGTGTAACGTCGTCCACGAGTATCCCTTTTCTTCTGTCCTTGGCCGCGAGACGCTTTTACGCGAGACACCGCCGCGGCGTTCGCTCGTGCGCCTCCGACCACCTCGCGCCTGCTGTAGTACTCCGGCGTGAGTGGGCGGCACCAGCTGGCGCAGTGATGCTCGAGAACAATGCTGCGTTCACTCCCCCGTCGGAGATGACAATACTCGCGCGCCCCTCGGTAACAGAAACTGGGAGGGCATGTTAACGCACCCGCTGATCAGGTCTGTTCCCATTACGAATGAACAATGAGGTACGGGTGGGGTGGTATCTGAAAGGTCAGTTAATATGATGCAAGCAAAAGACCCCCCCCCCTTTACTCTTTTAGCCCCAGTTTGTTCCTCTCATGTGTTACCATCTTCTGGTTTTCAGAAAAAATGAATAACCGGTAGTCTTTGAATAATCTACAGGTGAGTTGTTAAAAGGTTCTTTATGTGATATTCAGTGCATTACCATCGAAGCGAACATCCATTCGCTATGTGAAGATATACTTATCGGCTCAGGACGAACCTGATCCGATAATGAAGTCACTCTCCCTCTGTGTCGTAACAGGAGCTTCTCTGTGCTTTGTTGACATGTAGCCGGGCCGACCAGCGTACCTTTGAGTATATACGCGTGAGTGCCCCCCGCTGGCTACCTAATGCCGTAGGGACCTATGGTCCCCGACCGACGGAGTAAGCGTAGCCACCACCCCCAGGTTCCCCTCCACGGTTAACACTGTTAGCTCTGTCGGTACTGTCGCCACTGTTTACGCGGTTGGCACCGCTCGCTGCTAGCCGCCGCTCGCTGCTAGCCGCCGCCATGTTGAGAGCCGTGTGGACGCAATATGGAATCGGGCACCTTTGACAACACCTCCCAGTGCGCTGAAGGCATTTCCAGAATCCTCAGAGGCTCTTCTAGCCGACCTGGATGAAGTCCAAAAAATCCTCCTCCTTTTGCAAAACTATTTGTTTTATAAAATTGTATTTAATTAACCCAGCACAGAAAATTACGTACTCACCTTTTTGGGCGGTAACATTTTGAACCCCAAGGGGAAATCAAGCAAGTTATACCTCTCTGCCACGGAATTTTAACTGAATAAAAAAGAAATTGCAAAAACTCGATCGTCAAAACAATAAGAACCCACTCCACAGCTCTTGCGGCAACAACTACTGCAAAAGCCGAGGTGAGCAGTTTCGATTGCTCACATGAAAACGGAGAGGAGCTGTGGAACAGGTGAGGCACGGATACCCACATTTCCCGGCTTTCCCACGGGACCCGAAGGCAACACCATTCGAGACAGTTTTGGCACGACTTTGGCTCAGCTCCCCTGCGCGCGCTATCACTCTGCTGTCTTGTGCGCGAGTGGTTAATCCCATTTAGACAGAGAACGCCCTCACGCGCGGACGAGATGCCCCAGCACGCGGAGTGGTCTCATTCTGACAGACGATGCAGTCGAGGCAGGACTTGTTCACACCTTCTGTAACAATCTCACTGAGCTGAACACTTAACATATTGGAGACAACCTTGGACAGATACTTTATTTTGGACAAATTGGACAGTGAGGGTCCACCGGCTCCTCTTAAAGAATGAATAAGTGCTGCAGCGGTCCGTCCAGCGTTTCCATGCAACAGCGCAGGCGGCTGTGAAGCCCCGGAATACACACGAGGGGCGGGAGGTGGGGAGGTAGAGGGGGGTGATAGATGCTGTAGCGGAGAGAGCGTCGGCACAGTATAGACCTGGACCCGGAGCGGCTTTTTTTTTTTAAAAACCCGATGGCGCGACAGGATGACGGAGACGATGAGCTGCTCAGGAGCGTAAGTCATGAGAGCGCAGAGGAGCCCGGTAAGAGCGCATTGATTGACACCCCCACCCCAAAAAAAAAAAGAAAACGCAAGATTATGATGCTGATGATGCTGATGATGGTGGTGGTGATGGTGATTTGAGCGCGCGGGCAGAGACGTGGAGGGGACATAAAGCTGTGCGTCTGTTGCGCTCCAGTCTGATGAGGTCCTTGCCTTCCCCGCGGCGGCTCCAGGTGGATCGTTGCCGCTGATAACGCACATGGGCGCACCGAGTCCGCACCACACGGGAGCCCTCGCACACCTGGACTCCATCTAATTCGCTTTTCCCACTAAGATGCTGCTGATGGGGGACTGCTGTTAGACAGGAGGGTCATTGTCAGCATGCTGGGTATCCGAAATGATTTCCCTGGTTGTTTTGAACTTATCCCAACCTTCATGATGAGGGCATACTTTCAGCTTTATTGATATCAATTTGTTTATGAGTCCAGCTGCTGCTGGAAACACTTCGATGAGAGCAGTGAACCTGAAACCGTAAAGTTGTGGGTACTATAGTCCCCCCCCCCCAAGATAATTATCTGTTTGTTAATCCCATGTTTTTAACTTTGAACACTATGCATTAGTCCTTTGATCATATTTGAACAGATTTATCTGTGCAACTTTAGACATAAAGTAACAATCTGAATCAATTTGAATAACAGGGCCGCTCATTGGAGGGTAAAAAAGGGGAAAGTTTCCTGGGGCCCAGCCGCTGTGAAAGTGGGGGCGGATCGGGGATCTGGAGGACAGCAATAATCATGTTTATCTTAATTACGAGCAATGATAACCAAATATATTCACCATTACGTATTAAACCAACTAAAATAAACATTGTATTCATTGCTGCTTTAATCAAATGTAGACTATTGCATTTTTTTCTGCATGCAGATGGCGCTTTTCTGCGATTGTCACGTGTATCGATATTTGCCGCCCTGTGACCCCATTGGATCTGGCTCACCTGTATTGTGCAATCCCTGTACGCGTATGACGCTCTCCGCATTCCTGTGAAACCGAGAGCCGCTCGCTTTTTTGTAACACGTGAATATTTGCGGTCGATATGTGTACGCTTGGCAGTCCACCTCAGTGTCAACACTGTCATGAGATGCCACCACATCCTGTCAGACCATCATACCATTAAGTTTGTACCACTCCTCTTCAGGAGATATCAAGTCTTGGGTTAGGGTTGTGTCGTCATGGAACACCTGTAGCTACATGAACAGAACCACAACCTGTAGTAGGCTTTATATCTGTATAAACTAGACATGGAACACGGATTTTGTTACGGATGCGTGCTCGGGTTGATGTGAGTTGAACAGTGCAAGAAGGCGGATGTACAGTAGAAAAACAAAACATGTAGCATCAAGTTCACCTCAGGTATTCCAATTTGTGGAAACAAAAAACCGGCCACTCCTGTTCCTTCATGTTTGCTGCACGCCTCAAGTGTCTGAGTCAGGGACACACATACACATTTACATTTACATTTCTGTATATTTATGCACATTTTGAAGTATTGCATTGATACGGACGTCAAAAAAGTTTTTTGCCTTTGTCGGAAAAATGGGATATAGAAAGACCTTTGACGCAGCGAACATTAAACTCACATGACCGATCAGCTCTTTCTGCTGTCGGCCTCGTCCCCGGATATATATTTATGTTGTGTTTTTCTCTAGACAGCTTGAAACATGGCCAATACTCGATGACATGAAAGAATAATTCAAACCAATTGAAACAAATTCCTGAAGACCCCTCTCATGTTTTCTCTTGTAGATGAGTTAGATTGGCCAAGTTTCTGGTTGGAAAACCTTGACTTCTTCTACTCTGTTTACTGGCGTACAGCCTAAAGCGCCAACTTCTGACCAAACTAAGCTGTAGCTCAGTTCATCCGCTCCAAACCGGCTGATGGAAAAGCTCCTAATTCGCAATTTTAAACTAAGTTTTGCTTAAAATTTGCAAGACAACTGAATGGAAACACGGCTAAAGATGGTATAGTTGCCATAAAGAAATAAGGCGAACATTTCGTATCTATATATCCCATTGCTTCCTAACGTTCCCCTCATTAGCAACGTTGGTACAACAAGTCCTCACAGCTGTGGACGTGAACTGCATACACAGACCAGCGCTACTTCTGCCTTTGCTTCTGAAGGAGGACGGTCATTATGTGCACCGCCACAAAGGGCTTGTTGTCCGGAAGATTGAGACACGGTTCTGCTGGAAGTGCTGGAAGGAACTACTGGTGCAGTCCTTTTTCTTGTGCGGACACTTTCTTTCGGTTTACTTGAAGGCTTTCGCTTCATTCACCACTCTGGAGCTCTAAAAGGCCACCCGGCCACTGTAAGGCAGTAGAGAAGCCATTAGAGGATGAACTGTATATTCAGCTATGATCTCATTTACAGTAGCCAGCTCCATCCAAGAGACAGAACAACCGGGTTGGTCTTGATAAAACTCGTTTTGCTCGGCGGTTTAACAGGACACTTTCAAAATCCACTCAATTCCACAAAATCATTGTGGAAGGTATGTGTGACCAAATGTGTGTCAAAATACCATTTTAAATGAAGTACTGTTGTGCTGCAGAGATTCCCTGGCCTACACAGAATGATGTAAAAATGATCTTTCCCTCTAATATCTCAGTCAAAATAATAACGAAATAAAATAAAAATAATGATACTTTTTTTCAAAATAGTTCAGCCCTAAAGACAAGGATGGCAGTTCAGAGGAAAGTGGTCGTTTTAAATCATGATTTCCTCGGTCAATAGACATCAACATACTATCATTTGTATCCTCTTGTTTTACTATTGCATGCCGCTGTAGTAAAAGGGACAACAAGTGTAGACTTTAAAGTATGTCTGTGTGTGCAGCGAATAGACATCACTTCTTGGAACTTTTAGAAAGTCTTCAACATTCTTTAAAAGATACCGCTTTGTAGGCACCAGCATGTGAAGCTTTAAGGAACCACGCAGCTGTGGTGGGGGGTGTTTTAGCACATTAACTAGAAAACCACTTCACCAGCAACATTTTCGAGGTCTTCTGAGATCCAGACGGCTCACCACTCGGACACTTACAACCCCGGACATCAAGTCGTCCAGTGTCGCTTTAAAGGACCGCAATGGTGGTTTTGTGTATGCCCATTAACTAAATAGTGTATACTCTACACTACAACCACACCGTGTGGGTTTAGACAGACGTTAACCTTCAGACATATAGTGTTTTCACTTATGTTCATTATAACTAAGTTTTCCATGCAGACAAGTTGATTTTCATCACTTACTGAAATTAACTGTTTGGGTTGGATTGCAATTTTGTCACCCTTTTTTATTTAGCACAAATCAAAAAGGATGTATTTGGGTTTGGATGTTCTTCCATAGGACTGCATAATATGGGAAAATGGAGTTGGACTGTGTTTAAATAACGGCTGAAATGGATGCATCATAGCTAAGTGACTGCAGCACCATAATGTTCTGTGATTAATTAAGAAGGTGTAAAGTTTGTGACACACTGGAGGGAGAATTTAATGACGGAGGCAAAGAATTTTGCCGCAAAGCCAAAGAAGCAAAATCCATTTCAACAAGCTAAAACACCAGTCAAGTCATTTCTATTCATACAGCCCAATATCATAAATCACAAGTTTGCCTCAGAGGGATTTACTATCTTTACAGCATACGGCACCCTCTGTCTTAAGAGCACAGATTCAGATCAAGATAAACTCCCCAAAAAACCCTCTAAGAGGGAAACAATGGAAGAAACCTCAGGAAGAGCAACAGAGGAGGGATCTCTCACAGGACGGACAGATAGATCATTTGTGGCCATATAAGAAGCACACAAGGGAGAAAGAGAAAATGGGGAGAGCCTGAATCTCCTGGAGGACAAAGATCCAGATCCCAACATCTGGAATGAAGCCCTGACAGCAAAGGGAGAGAGAGAGAGAGAGAGAGAGAGAGAGATAGGTCCCAGGACAGCTGATGGTCCGGCACAGAGAAGGCTGAGTGAAAAGGAGACTAGGGAGAGAGGGAAAGAGATAGGCTCAACACTTGGACACATGTACTTGTGGGACTACAAACAAACTGAGGGCTTAAAAGATGCAGTGGGTTTTGTTTTTCAGAAACTCTACAGTATTCTCATCAGCAGGACAAACACGGACTATAGTACTGGACATAATATATCCACTGAGCCCGGGACTGTTCGCCGTAAGGGTAACGGCAACAGGTACAAGCCTGAAGTAATCGAAGAATAAGCAACTAAGGTGAAAGGATGTGTTTTAAGTTTGTACTTAAAGGCCTCATTTCCATTGGTCTGTGCTCGTTATGTTGAGCTTGTGGGCAGCACGGTGTTGAGGAATCCGAAAGCCTGGGAGAAGAACCTTTCCCGGATTTTCCGGTACCCTTTTTCAGATGTCAGCAAGGTAGTAGTCTGTGGGAGGGGTCTTTTATGATCCTGGAGGCCCCCGTTTTGGAAGCGTTTAGGATACATTCAATGGATGGAGGGGAGAGAGATCCCAATGATAGACATAGCTGACTTCACTGTCCTCTGTAGCAGGTCTTTTCAAGGCCTTAAACGGTGGGCCTCCCCTCAGACAAAGTTTGGAAAAAGGCGACCCCTTGGTTATTTGCTTAGTTTTGCTAAATTCCTGGATGCCTATAGAACCATGATTAAATGATTTGATCCCATAGACACTCATATGCCGCATGTGTCATCTGTGTCCGTGAGTTGGCTCTTGATTTTATGTGAATACTGTACGTGCGCTTTGATAGCCTGATGGCCAGGGACAGGTTAGTCCTAGCTGATCTGGGGGCTGCCATGTCCCTGGATTCAAAGGAAGCATCAGCGGCACACAGACCTCAGCGGACAGGCATGGCTTCCGGTTAGCATGTATGATGATGTTCTGGAGACGGAGACTCCTCCTGTTCATAGGCGGCAGCTTCCTTCAATATGTTCCAGTCTGAGCAGTGAAAACAGTCTTGTTGGACTGAGGTAGCTCCAGCTGGCCAAACTCTGATCTGTTTCTAAACTGGCCTATAACCACCTGTTTAACAGTTGGTCTATAAAGATAAATTAGCATTACAGATTTGTGATCTGAGTAGCTAAGCTTGGGACGGGCTGCAGCCGTGTAGGAGTAGCGGATGTTCATACAAACCAGGCCCAGAGTGTGCGCCCCTCTTGTTGCAAAGTTGATATGATGATGACATTTCGGAAAAAAGAGGTTTTAAGATTTGCATGGTTGAAATCTCTGGCCGTTATTGAAGAAGCTGCCAGCTCACTGATGGCCCCATAGAGAACTGATACGGCCTCTTCCTTGTTCGTGCTGGGAGTTACGTAAACGGCCACGATGATAATGGTAGTTCATTTCCTCATTAGTGGTAGTTCATTTCCTCATTAGATGGAAGGGACGGCACGTAACAGTCATATGTTCCACCAAAGGTGAACACTCACTGGAACGTTGCATACCAATCACTGAGCCAAGGTTAAGGCGTCCCTATTCGCAAGAAAAGGGTGGAGTCCGTTTGAATCCAAGTTTCAGTTTAATCAAAGACACGACAATCTGCAGGAGTTCAGCTTATTGTCCAGGGAACAAACATTGTGGTTGTTTGTGTGTGTGTTTGTTTTTTTTTTTTGGAAATTGTTAGCACTTTTCTAGTCTTCCAACCACTCAAAGCGCTTCAACACTACATGACATCATTCACACACTGATGGGAGGGGCTAAGCTGCCACCTGCCCATCAGGAGTAGCTAACATTCACACACTGTAGGTACAGCTACAGGAGCAATTTGGGGTGGATTAAGTGTCTTGCCCAAGGACACAGGCTAGCGGAGCTGGGATTTGAACCATTGATCCTCTGATCCTCTGATTGAAGGGTGACTCTGCTCCCCACTAAGCCACAGTTGTCCGTAGGTAGACTCTGATTCGGCTCCGTGGCCCTGTTCCTGGGAGCGGGCTAAGGCTGGGCAGCTTCTCCCTAAGTGTTGATCCAAAATTGTATGGAAGCTGATTCCCAATTTCCAGCAATGCCAGCTGCTCGTAGACATAGTCGAGGACATTCCCCCTGGTTTTCCCCAAAAAAACTGACAAGCGCTAACATTTAAGGTAACATTTAACGCCGTGTTTACCAGACACGAAGAGGTCGCTTTGATCATGCTCGCTGTCATTTAAGTGATTATCTGATAAATGAGAATAATATGATTGTCCTCTTTATACAGGTGATGCAATAAGAGTTGTGTCTTTACCCAGTGATACTGTGCTACAAACACCCTGAAGAGGCACACTAAACTGTTCTCTTATGACGGTTCCTCCTGGGTTTTTATTAATTAACGATATCCGTCAGAGTTGTCCGGAAATGTGATTATTAGACTGTGGCCCACCGAGGGAGCAGGTAGAGGCATGCTTATTGCTGTGTCTGTGACTGATGAGTTTTTGTCTTTAGTCAGAGCTTCATTACATGTTCTTGTTGAAATGCCTCTGCCATTTGTGCTCCCTCAGGGTAATACCAACTAAAAACCCATAAATCTTTCCTGAGAAAATACTCAGCTGCAGTTGTACAGTAATGGCATCGCACCATTCACGTGACAGCTGGATCGTTGCACTAAAAGAACATGGTCGTTTGGGACATATTACAGAGCAGCAGCTTGCGATGTAAGACAACAGTTGAGCAAGCGAAGGCGTCCATCGGTATCCATGGCGACAGCTGTTTCCTGTGAAGGGTGGAGAGTGGCAAGTGCATCCCGCAGTATATCTGTGTGTTTCTTCCCTTCTTTAGTGCAGAGAGCCTGCCACAGTGTACCGGTCCATGATGTGTTTACTGACATCGTGTCAAGTCTGCCAGGGCGCCGGGCTGCGAGGGCATGCAATGCGCTACGAGCTTACATTCAAGAACAAAATTGTTTCCATGGAAACAAAACGTATAACCCATCACAAAGTATTGTTCTAAAAGGTTTCCTGATGATTCTGATATTGGCAGTTTATGCAGGATATGTGGAGGGGCTGCTATGGTTGCCTCTAACATTTTCCCTTTGCGAGCTGCTAATATTCACGTCAAACGATCCTCACACAACGGACAAGAATCAATAACAAACAAATCAAAATTATATCCAAATGTTTGTGCAATACAAATCCTCACGGCATCAATAAACGTATACAGCTAAAATGAATATGGGTAATATTGTTATTATTATCGTTCTCTCACAATGTCATGTACATACAGCTTTGATGGATTACTGAACAGGGGCCCAGTGGCCCGAGAGGTGAGGGGATCCTCTTTGAAGTGACTGTTAACATCTTTTAATATTGTGTATCTACAAATCAAATCTGACCCGAAAGCCCTCTGAGGCAAATCTGTGATTTGTGATTTTGGGCTCTACCGAATCAATTTTATTGGATATTTGTTTTTGGTGTTTTTACTGAGGCCACCGGGACATTTTCATTAAAATACAGTTGCATAAAATGAAGCCATTTTAATCAGAACATCTCTGCTTTCAGAGGATAGACGCTGTGTCTCAGGCTGTCTTTGATGGTTCCCTTTAATGTGCTGGAGGGTAATATCTGAGCAGAGGTGTGTCAACTACAAACAACACGTTATCTGTATTTCTTTTGTGTCTCTCTCTGAGTTTACGGGGACCTCTTTCAGTCTGGGCGTCGGGGGAGGAGGTTTTACCTGTCGGTGGTCCAGGTTCCCATCGCCTCATAATCTGTGCACGACTATACCCATGACACAGGCAGACTTTGCAGGAATTTCTTCTTCACCGTGACAGCTATTCAAAAGTATAATTTAGAAAAATAATGCATTAAAAAGAGGATTTTTTGAAAGGCAGTAGGGAAACAGGCATTAAATTATCTCTCTCTCTGAAATGGCTAATGCGACATCCCTCTCTCCGTTTTCACCCCCAGGTTCTCAAGCCCTAGCTCGTGAACGCTCAGACAGCCAACAGCGGGAGGTGCCGGCCATGAGGAGGAACGACAACTACCTGCCAGTCGCTGGCGAGGAGAAGAACCTGGACGGGGGGTTCGTCAACACCGATGCCAGGAGCAACGAGTCCATAGTAAGACACCACGTCCACGTTGTCATTACCATGATTTGTGGTGTAGAGCAGTGGCTGGAGGCAGTGGGCCGCTGATCAGTGAAATGTTTTAGGAAAAGCTCCAATTTTTCAAGGATATGAAAGGAGAGAAAGATTTGTGATAAATGAGGCATAAAAGGCCCATGATGCATGTACATACTACTAATGCTGACGTTGAATTGATTTAATAGGGGTCTAATAGGGCCTGTCATATGTAATTAGATATTAAATATCTTCAGTCTTCAGTCTTTGTAAAGTAGTTTTTCCAGGTACTGCAGCGACAATTAGAGTACCAGAACACCTCACTAGCCGTGTTTCTATTCGCACATGCACATTTATTGTTTCGCATTGGAAAAAGCTGAATGGAAACGCCGAGATCCAATGAAACCTCCTCAGTTGTTAAAGGTCTTCCCGGTTGCTTGAGGCTATAATGTGTTATACCTTGAACCATGTGTGAATTCCGCTCACAACCCCCTATGAGAGGTTCGACAGAACTTCCTTCTGTGGTGTAATGCTTTCACCCAGAACCCTTCTACGGAGGTTCTACCCAGAACCTTTCCACCTTCGGAGAGGTGCTAATAATAACCCAGCGGTTTTATCCAGAACCTGTTAAAGGCCACGGCTGTTGTGGTGCAGTGCAACTCACAACAATCATTGCTCGAACAACCCGTTTTGGAACCCTTATTTATACACCGCCACACACGTTCTCTTGCAACCACACACTCACTAACGTTATAGAGTGTGTGCTACGTTTTATACATTTCAGCTTAAAAGATATCTGAAAAATCTATTTTAAAAACATCCCTGATGCTTAGACCTGGTGGGCCCCCAGTCTGGCAATACATTGGCAAAATTGGAACAAGAAGTCTGCCAACCGTCCACAGTTCAGAGCTGCAGCTGTGAGAACAAGACCAGAGTCTTATCTATTGATACATATGATATATTACATGTGTGTCGTTTTTTTTTTTATATAGTTTTAGCAGTCCATAAAGGTTCTAGATACAGTAATATGTTGGTCCTGTGTGTAGAGCAGTAGGTTAAAAAGCTCCTATCATGAGAAATTAATTAATTTCCCTGCTTGGACTGGTAGCTCGGATCCAAGGGAGGTTATTAAGACACATTTTAATTTAAATCTAGTGTCTGCGAGGGAAAAGTAGTCATTAAAATTTGGTTGACACACACTGTACACACAGTCAATGTGCTGATAGAACATCTTCACACAACGATTTGTGTACCTGCTCACACAGCAACGGGGAACACTATGAAAAAGATTAATGATTTCCTGAAGGAAACTGAAAACCATTGACTGCAATTGTTTCAAGTAAATTGCATCAGTGTTGTTCACTCGTGAGGAGAGCTTTGCTATGTTATGGGAACTAATAAAAGGCCGGGAGCACATACAACTCGGATAACATGCAAGCTCTACCAATGTCACCTCTGAGTCGTGATTATGATTCATGATCAAGCGCCGCACGGTTTGGAAATAATTGATGCTCTGTGGCTCAGGTATATTGTGCATGGTACGTTTCTGCACGAGACATTGCTGTTTAATGGAAATGTTCATGAACGCAGCGACCAGTAAGCCACTACTCAAAGTAATGTGGTGCACAAATCGTTTCAAACAGCCAACAAAGAGCCATCAATAATTCTTTGGACTTATGCTTTACGAGTTAATATCTTTATTGCATTCATAAAATTAATGTGTTAACTCATATGTATTTGCGGTGTCCTGCTCCATGTAATAACGCAGCAGTGATCCGGGCTGTGGCACATTCTTGAGCTTTCGCATTTGCTTATAGAATCACCCGGTGTCAGGGGAACAGGAAGTGATTTGTTTTACATGTTAAATGACTCAAAATTCGACAGAATATTGAGCTTGAGCAGCAGTGAAGTGGCTGTGAAGAGAGCAGGGCTTTAAGTGCCACTTGAGCTGAAGGATATTCTTCCAGCTCAGCAGCTCTCTTTGACTCAGGCAGTGTTTTTCATTGCCACGACAGCCAAAAAGCGAGGAAACGAAACCAGACTGGATAACATTCATCATGGTGCAAGGGAGTTTTCCCACCAGAAAACCAAAGGTCGACGTGGACTTGCGAAGGCCCACTGATGGCTCGTGTTGCTGGACATTCGTATGAGAATGCAAAAAAAAATGAATTATAACATATCATTTGCCCCGTTGTATAACGATACGTTGATCCGGCAACTGTCTGCTCACAAGTTCTCCATATCAACTTTTGGAGCAGATTATATGTCATAGTTGCGTTAACGGCTTGTAGAGCTGACCCCAAGTGGCAAAAGAATATGATTTTGTGTTGCATTCTCTGAATTACAACTAAAATATCTCACCATCCATGTATTGTCGCTCCTGTACTTCATGTTCTATTCAAGTCTGTTTGATTATTGCTGATATTCTTGGCCTTCAGGGAAGAAAAACGAAGATGCGTTGTCTCAACATAATGACACAATGAACTCTTAATTGTGGAAGAAGTTTGATATCTCTCATAACAAAAAATATCAGCATGACTACACACCATTTGCTGTCTTGAGAAAATAAGATAATTCAGATTAATCAGTTGCAGGCACAAGAAATCTGTAATTTATCTGAAAATAACGCGATAATTAAATCATGGGTTTGGGAGCACATGCTGAGAAAATATTTTATGATTGGAACTAAATATTACTTACATCCTAAATTAGGCCGAACAGAAAAGCAGCCGTGGCCAATTTCAGTGAATATGAAATAGGGCTTCAGAACCCATTTGCATAATTGATTATTATATGCGGCCGTTGATGCGAGACACTTATTATGTTGTAGGACTCGGAGGAAGTTTTGGTGCCAAATGTGCTTCTGCTTGGCAGCAAAATGAAAGGCGCTTTCTCTTTTTCCTCGAGTGGGATGAAGTATTTCGAAGGGTCTGTTTCTCACTTCCCTCTTGTGGTGTTTATCTGTGGAAATACTGTCTACTGAAGTCACTATGAAACCTGCTGACATCGAGGTCCGAGGACACTTGTGGGCAGACGAGTGGATGTTCCATTTTCAGCATCGAATTCTGTTCAATGTTGTGAGCCTCCATCGCGTCGTATTGTACAGATATCTGGGTCGACACCACCGGAGGTGTCTGGGCTTGGGCGAAGTATGCCAGATTTACTCTCGGCACTGTGGCCTTGCAGGTTGCTGGAGTAAAACTGTGATTTGAAGCGTTCAACATGCCAAAAAAAGAAAAAAACAGAGTGTTCCAGCTGCTACATGCAGCTTACTGCTGCTATGAAAAACATTATTGACTTGAAAACTGCTGGGTTGTCTCAGCCTTGAGCTTATTATGGCTCAGATGCGTGTGTGTGTGTGTGTGTGTGTGTGTGTGTGTGTGTGTGTGTGTGTGTGTGTGTGTGTGTGTGTGTGTGTGTGTGTGTGTGGGGGTGGCTGTGTGCATGTGGAAGCCCAGAGGAGAGGAGAACCTCATTTCCCGGTGGCTTAGTGAGAAAAGAGTTCCTATTGGCGAATGATGCATACACCACCACATCCTCATGCGCCCTCTGAGAAGCGCTCTCTGGCCTTTGCAGCTATGACTACTTCCTGTTGAGCGAGGGCTGAAGATGAGTGTGTGTGTGTGTGTGTGTGTGTGTGTGTATGTGTGTGTGTGTGTGTGTGTGTGTGTGTGTGCGTGTGCGTGTGTGTGTGTGTGTGTGGGGGGATGAGGCAGGGGGCTACATATATACACGCACATTCACACGCACCAGACCCTCATCATACTATCACAGACACACACACACACACAGGAACACACACTATTCTGTTCATTTCAGCGTGGGGCCCGCTGTGTCAATATTAGTTTTCCGCATAAGTTCAGAGTTTATGGCTCTTTTATTGATGGCGGGCTGTCTTATCTTCAACATGTATTGCCGTGTAATTGTCCCTCTATCACCATGTAAACATCCGTGTTGGATATCGGCTGCTTTTAGTGCTCACGCAAATTCCCACGCAGTGTGTGATGTCTTCAGACTCCCATAGCTCTCTCATTGTATACATACTGCATATACTCCACCAAAGAATATCTGGCTGTTTAGCAGCTGAATCTTCCACTGTGTTCACCGGCTAGTCGCTGATTAATCAAGTGAGGAGCAGGGTCATTTTCTCACAGACTTCTAGAAAAAACCCACAAGTAGTCCTGTGCTTGAATATTACCCATCCCCAGGTTTGCTGTGTGTCTGTATAAAAACTAGATTTAGACATGAGAATATTCTCAACTTGAGATGAAACCATGAGTGTGGCATCAAGACCCTTATCATTTCACCTTTGTGGCACATATTACCCAAAATATTTCAACCAATCCAATTATAACATGGCCCTGTGGTTTGGTAGCCTTGCCCAGTTAGAAATCCAGATGTCTCCATGTGTTTGACTACAGAACACAACGGCTAAAGGGAAAACATAGTGCAGCTTAAAATAATCTATTAAACCGTTTACATACTAGTCTATGGGAAAATAACCTTACTTCTCACTTGATTCTTGAGGTCTCAATCTCTAGTTCTAGTCTTCTTCAATACAGCATGATGTTCATTTTATTAAATAATGGTCCATTTAGAATCAAAGAGACCATAAAGCAGGGTATGCTTTAGGGTGGGGCTTACTGTGATTGACAGGTCGCTGCCGCTACCAGAGACATATATGGCATCTCTACGTCACTCCTCTGCATTACAAATATGGTCACTTCTGTTTATTGGTTGCAAAAAAACAAAACATGGATGAATTAAGGATGAATTATTACGACTTTGATGATTCCATTAAAGCCCTCACCAGTTAATTTTTTTTATGTGTAATATACTTTGGTTTATGGTCAAATACCTGCTCAACTAAATTTCATCAACCACAGCTGTAGTCTGTTTTAGTGCTAATTAGCATACCACCAAACGTTAGCATGCTAGCATGCTGAACTAAGATAGTGAACGTGCAACATAACCTTCAAAACATCATCTCTAAGTGTACACATTTATTTCCATATAACGGCCGAAAACAAACAAACTCCAGACATTAACTTATTTCAATTTGGTTCACTTTCCAATGGAGCTGCTAGCATGGCTGTAAACTCTTGTCAAACCTTGTTTAGACACGGAATTATACGATAAACTATATGTAGCACAAATTTCCTTTTTAGATTGATGTGTTTATTTAAGGCCACAGTTGTTTATACTCTATTTTTATGTCTATGTTCTATTTTTGTGTCTGTGTCCTTCTGCGTTCTGGTGACACAGTGACGTAATGACCCCCCCCCCCCCCTCCAAGCATCATAAATTCTTATGTAACGTAATCAAAACAAAGATTTTTTTCATGTTAAGAGTTTAGACAGCGTGATAAACAGCTAGCTTTTTGTACCGTGTGTCAACTTGCCAGGGGTCAGTGGAAGTAGGGGAGGATCTGTGTGTGTTTGACTGATGTGTGCCTTGTGGTTTCGGCAGATAACCTCGGCCATCACACACGCGCGCACACACGCGCACACACGCGCACACACGCGCACACACACACGCGCAGGGTTACAAGAACAAATAGCCTGGAGGTTAGTTCATCAAGTGGCAGGACTCAGCTGTAATGAGACGGGGATAAGACTGGACAAGGACAGACGGAGGTTGTTGTTGTTTTTACACTAGATCATGTCAGAAAATAAAACTGTAAAAAAAAAAAATCTATATACTAGGTTCCAATGTAGTAAAATTTCCATATATCACGTAAATGCTGTTTTTATCTTCACATAACATCCGTAATCCCACATTCATTATACCAGCCACGTAACAATCAAAACAGAGAAAGTGTCCTGATGTATTAAATCAATGGACAAGAAAAAAAGAAATGCCATGACTTTGAAGCTGAAGCCAAACTAGTGCCACGCCCCCACTGTTCCAACAGACTGTTCCTCTACTTCATACAACTTTTAATAAGCCAGGCTGTTGAACGGCCACATTTCCTGATCAGGACGGTAATCATTTTCTCTCCACCGCCATTATTGTCTCGTGTGTGGCAGCTCATTATCATATCAATAAAGTTTTCTGAACTTCATTCACTGACTTAGCTATTCCCTGAGATTTTCTAAGTTCCCCGAGCACAGAACCTTTCTTTTGTCATGTGATTATACTTTAATCACTGGCCATTAATGTCCTGTTCTAATTGTGCAGTATCACTGTGGTGTGCAGGTTCCAAGTTTTGTAGATCGTATATACTCACTGAAATAGAGATGTTTTTATTCTAGAGGCTGCTTTCAAAAAACAAAGAGGCTTAGACCTAACAATGGGTCAGGCTTCAGACAAGCCCAGTATAGTCAACTGGTTGCACAAAACTGTCTAGTTCTTGAAATATTTTATTTAAATGATTGTTTATTCGGAATAATGTGGCACCCCAAGTATATTAGATTCACATTGACATGGTAAATATATAAAAACAGCTCTCAAATAAAAAAAAGGTGGGTTTTCATTTACGAGAAAAAGGCCAAGAAAATATTATTATTATTAATTAAAAGTGACCCCTAAAAGATGTTAGAGAAATAGAACTGAATCCAAACTACAGTTAAATGAACTATAACGAAACTGAGTGACTTAACTGTCCTCAACAAAGACAAAGCTGACCTAATTCATGACACATGAGGGGGAAATGTATGCAGTCTGGCCAAACCATTAAACGACACGAGGGATTGACAAAACAATAAATTAACTAGAAATAAACACTGAACCGTAATGCAAAATTTAACCGTGTTTGTTGTTTAAGTGGGTGAAATGTGCTGAACTGTAACTGAACATCAGTATAAATCAGTGGGAAAGCGTTCCTATACACTGCTGTGTCCGTGGGGGCAGGCGTCGGGCAAACTTATCATACAGGAAAGAATAGTTCGTTTGCAGGGGGACTATTTTCAGCGGCGGATTAATCCACATTTGGTGGCGTGTTCGTGGTAAAGAAGGAGAATGTCACCCAGTGGGACAGTGTGGCTAGTTGTACTTTGACTGCACACGTAGCAGGTTGAGGTTAAAACTACCTGGCTAATGGTTTCTCAGTCTCCAGGTGCAACATGATTACCCAGTAAAATGCAAAAGATGTGTATTAAAGTATGACGCGCCAGCTGTGCAGGGATACTGCCTATCAACATATTGTAGGGCTTTATAATCCACATTAATAGATCAAGATCTTCATTTAATGCAGTTGGGAATTGCAAGACAGAAATAGAAAGTGCAAGGTGCATATCACGCTGTTAATGTAATGTAAATATTTCATGAAATAGCAAACAACATGATTCAACTGGAGAAGCACATGTTTTTTTAAACGGCAGATGGATTCTCGCGATGTCACAGGGTCATACGAGAATCACGGGATCACATATCACACAAGTATCCGTCTTGTGAGGCTTTGTGTGTGTGTCCAGACCCGGCGGCAACCTTCGGATCTGACGAGTGAGGACGATGAGGAAGTGTCTTAAAACTTGCATTCTGTCTACTGACCAGCAGGGGGGCGACTCCTCAGGTTGCAAAAAGAAGTCAGATTGTATAGAAGTCTATGAGAAAATGACTCTACTTCTCTCTTGATTTATTACCTCAGTAAACATTGTAAACATGAGTTTATGGTCTCAAGCTCTAGTTTCAAGTCTTCTTTTATACAGCATGATGTTCATTTAGTAAATTATGGTCCATTTAGAGTCAAATAGACCATAAAGCAGGGTATGCTTTAGGGCAGGGCTACTGTGATTGACAGGTCGCTACCGCTACCAGAGCCGTATACGGCGTCTCTACTTCATTCCTCCGCATTCGAAATATGGTGACTTTCGTTCATCGGGTTGGAAAAGAAAAACATGGCGACGGCTGTATTGCAAGATGGCGACGACAAAATCGTCGAACTCAAGGCTTCATAATGGTGGTCCACAAACATATTTCTTCATTGAAAGAACAGCAAGGAACAGCACTGAAAGCTTTTCTTCGGGTTGTGTGTAACAAACCACCAGGCGGGTCAGGTTACATGTTTGTTTGCACTATATTAATTCTACTGGCCTTCACCACTCAATGTCTCTGGGGACAGTAAAGTGTAAAAGTGTATGGTGCCCAGGAGTGCATTAGTCCAGTGAACCATCAGGTAAATATACTGCAGAGAATGAATAGCATGAAGTGCTGTGACAAACAGCAACTATGTTATCTACTTCCTCCGCCCCACCGAGTGCTCGAACTCGGTCTCCATCTTTGTTTGTGTTTTGATTTTGTTCCCAGATATGTCCACAACTACTGGCCACTTTAGCGTCATATTTCGGGTTGACATTCTTGGATTCTCTGTGGATAAACAGCCCAGTCACCGGGAAAATATGTTGGCATTGAACATTTCTGCAAACCGTGATTTTCATTTTTATTTATTATATTCCATAAGGAAGTCCACTAAGGACGGTTGTTATTTATTTGCGCCAGTTACGTTGTTACGGTTGCTACGCTTTGTTGTTACGATAACACAAACCGTGATCTTTTTTCTCACCATAACCAAGTCGTTTTGTTACCTACACCTAAGCAGTTATGTCACAACGCTAACCACTTGGCATTGTGTGTTTCTGTAAGTGTGGTCCCACGCTGGTACATTATGAATCGTATTTATGAAACGCATTTTTGGTTCAGAAACATTGACATTCAAAGTATCCATTGATTTCAGAAACATACAATGCTAACATCTTTTCTGTTGACTGCTTTGTGACATTTTCTATTAAAAAAAAAAATTTTTTTGATGATACCCTGACCTTTGTCTTGCGCCCCCATCCACCTAAAACTTTAAGCTATGTACAAAATACATAATAGAAATCTAATAGGCATTGGGTTGGGATTTCACTGATAATTACAGAGCATATTTATATGGGGTCTAACAAATGCAAACAGAAGGATTCACAATTGTATTTTCTGATTTATATACGAATGAAATATGTTTCAGAGCACACAAAATAGTTATCATTATATATAAATGTAAACAGAATCCAGTTGTAAAACAAATAAGATTCACAAATATATTTCTGATGCTCACGCAAATAGTTTTTGTTAAATAAGTGTAATAGAAATGCACATACATATGTATTTAAAAGGATTTTAAATTCTTGTCAAAATCATATTTGGATGTTGAACCGAGCTGCTGAACCGAACTGATTTTTGAGACTCCCCTGACATCGCTCGATTGACAACAGGAAATTAACTGTTGCCAAACAGATGTCTCCTCCATTTTCAACCATTCACATGAGCCAGGGGACACAGGATTAGAACTGGGAACATTTATTTTTCCTTTCACTGTGTATTTCAAAAATATTTTTTTTAATTTCCATTATATATAGCCTCAAATATGCTCTCAAAGTGAACTCCTTTGAAGGTGACTGCTAGCATAGTGATCGCCAAGAATGATTGCATATGACGGAAAAGTCCCCCTCTGCAAAATCTGCATTAAACTGACCCACCAGACCACTATCATACAGTAAAATACTGGAGAGTGTTGGCCGTATAGTAACATTATGCTTATTTTTAAGACGTAATAGACGTTTCTATACATATGTAGTAATCTATGACCTTCTCTCTTGCTTCTAGCCCATGAAACAACTCTACGCGGATGAAGGCTCACCTGTGTACCCACGGCTAGGCCCGTACTTCACTGATGGCCGGCGGCGGGTGGACTACGTGCTGGCCTACCAGATCCAGAAACCCACCAGCTTCCGGCGCCAGTCCACCAGGTTCAGCGACAACAACTTCATCCGGCGGTTTCGGCGCAGCATGAGCATGAGGAGCAGCCGCGCCCCACTCCAGCCGAAGGAAGACCCGGAGATCGCCGCCCAGAAGCAACCGACGGTGTACCACGAGGATGACAAGCGCTTTAGGCGGGAGGAGTTCGAGGAAAACCTCCTGGTGACGGGGCTGGAGCTGGAAAAGGATGAAGGGGTGAGAGCTGAATGTGACGTGGTATTCTGACAATTGACCTTTTTAGCTACCGTTGCTGCGTCTGTCAAGTTATCCATTCCTAGGCAGCTTACAGTCATAACGGTGGCAAATTCATTCCTTGACATTTGTAGTCCTTTTTAAAACAACGGCTCCTTGCTTAAAGGCTGACGCTAAATCTGCAGGTCCCAAGCAAGGTAATTCCTAGAATCCCTCGTAAAAATGTAGGATCAGACAATTATTTCATTCTAACATGAACCTCTTTGGCTGCTCGGCATACATACTTTTTTTTTTTTTAGAGAAAAAAAGCTTTTAGGATAAGGTCCAACCGATTTGTCTGACAAATGTTAAGCTATCTCGGCTAACGAGTTTGGATGGAGTTGCAGGTGTTGACACCAGCCAAATCCAATAAAAAAATACAACACAGTGTGGATGCGCCACTTGCGGATTTATTACAAACTTATGTAATCAGTTAATACACTGCCCCTCGTCCTTGGAGGCAACCTGCTCTGTTGCTACTGCAAGCAGTGAGCTAGATAGACGCGCTAGGACCCGCTGGTTGGGGGAGCGATGTCGCAAAGAGTCAATTATTCGTTAATTTGTGTAATTTGAAAGTTGGTTTTCGAGGCATTTATTCTGATAGTCGACATTTAAAAGGGGAAAGAATGGTTCACGAGACAGCAGGTATAACATCGAGCGGGTCACGTGGCAGATTCCGGTCATGTGACTGTTAGTGGAGAACCTGAAGGTGACAGGACTGGATCCCTGGGGACCCGGAAAATGTGTGAGAGAAAGATTTGAGGTTCCATTTTTTTTTCTCCTCTGTCTCGATATCTTTGAGTTCAGCTCTGTTACGTGTGAATTTCAACCTGCCCATCTCAGCGTGAAGAGGTGCTACTTGCCATAAAATAGCCGTCATCATGAGCTCGTGCTTGAGGTCCCTTTAGGATCAAAGTCGGTGTGATGTGGTCTGAATAAATATGTCTGTGTACTTTAGTAAATTGGGGTTAAGGTGTATGGAAGAAGGTGAGAATAGTTCATTATGTCGTACATATGGGCTCAGCTTGAAGACTGTGACGCTGTGCACAGTCAGTAACAGAAGGTGCGTTACATGACCCCTGTGTGTGTGTGTGTGTGTGTGTGTGTGTGTGTGTGTGTGTGTGTGTGTGTGTGTGTGTGTGTGTGTGTGTTTAGGACAGCATAATGATATATCATGGAGATATAGACTAAAGTGTAACACGGTGCAGCGCTTTTCATTTGATATATATATATACATATATATATCACATTATTTTTTCATCATAAAATTCTATATTATATTTATGATTCATGACGTCTCCAGTGCTCCAGTAGCTTTTTTATTTATGTCTATTTCCCTTACTGTGTTTGTTGTGACTGTCATGCACAAGTACGTGAATCCTATTTGGCAATAAACCTGTTTGATTCTGAAAAAAAGTAAATTAGAAAAGCTAGAAATCTTTATTAGAAATCTTCAGTGTAAATGGAATATGTCAATTTTGTTGGCATTAAAATGGAACTGAATGAGGCAAATTCTATGTTATCTTTTTGCCCTTCAAGCTGCCAATGAAAGACACAATTCCGGCTGCCTAGTTTATCTGTTAAATAGCCTCATGAATTACATTTGAATAATATACTAAAATAAACTTCAAATAATAATAATAAATAATTAAAGGTTATTTTTCTTTTTTTTAAAGCTGATTGTCTAAGTTGAATGTGTTGACACACTTCTCATTTGAACTGATGCAGGGCGCCGCAGTGACGCTTGTTTTTCATATCTTATCTCATTTAAACACTGATATTTGGTCGGCTTTATTCACTGCTGTGTATTTGCTACACGAGTGGACCCGTGAACACAAAGGAGATTTGTCTTCATTCACGGAGAAGCAGAGCTTTTTGTCGTCTGTAGAAAAGACAAATGGAGATAATTTGACTCTTCACGTAATGAATCATCCATCAAAAAACGGAGCGAGCGGACCTGTGACG
This sequence comes from Ophiodon elongatus, assembly GCA_016806645.1. Classification (NCBI taxonomy): domain Eukaryota; kingdom Metazoa; phylum Chordata; class Actinopteri; order Perciformes; family Hexagrammidae; genus Ophiodon; species Ophiodon elongatus. The sequence continues at coordinate 135,146 of JACSYO010002165.1, forward strand.
CAATGTAGCTTGATTCTGAATATGTTCGCTGTGTCATATGATGTCACTCCAAATGACTCGAAACTTTGCAGCCAGTTTACCGTGGAGGCTACGAGTGTTTTCGAGTTACAGACTTTCTCAGTGGGTAGATGAGGAGAGGATACATGATGTGGTGACCGATTATGGATATAATTAACTTTCCTTTGCCAGCTCCATTATTTTCAGTAAAGCTTGGCGAGTATTATCACAATATACTGTGGCCACTAGCGAAGGAAACCAAAAGCTTTTCTTTTAGCACGTAAAAAAGATATCCGTGAGGACAGCATTATGTCGTGGAACAAAATGTTAAAATCTCTCAAGCTTGTGTTGAGAGACGAGGGAACTGGATGTGCAAAAACTCCTTTCCTGGTTTTAGGACTCATTCCTGCAGCACTCTATCATAACCCAGAATAGCTTTTGACAAATCAAAGACAAAAGTCATCATTTCAGTCTTTCTGCACAAATTCGACAGATATCTCTAACAATGTAACACAGTTAGGGAGTTAATTCCACTCATTTTCTTCTTCAGAACACTAAAACAAACACAAAATTACATTTAATTTTCATTAAATGAAGCGTAGTTGAAGTTACAGCGCTTAGTGTTTATGCAACTACTACCACAGCTGAACCATCACAATATAGTTGTTATTTAACCCAATTCCTATTTTGGCATTAAGTTTCCACGGTTACATGTTTTAATTTACAGAGGCATCCATTTCATTCAAAGAAACACTGTTCCTTCTGGATAAATTGAGAGCAACACCAGAGTAGATCAATAACAGGATATGTCATTAGCCAGCGCAATTATTTCTCGCAAATCTATTTCACGATGTATTTCACCCTTAAAGAGATGAGTAATTGACATGCACCTATAATGGCTGTTTTGTTTTTTTAATGCATATAAACCCCACTTGTCATATTCCAAATAACAGTACATTAATCTTGGCTGTATCATTCCGGCTGCAGCAACCTTACTTCACGACAGTTTTTACTTCATCTGTCCATGCGTGCTGTCAGCAGGCATAACAAATAACATGGTCAATCTCTGTGATGTATACAGCCAGTCAGCCAGTTTGAACTGGTTCTTGTGTATTTCTGTATCCAGACAGGTCAGTGTGCCGAGCTGGAGGGTGCGAAATGAGTCTGGCAGTGCATGAGTGGTTTTACATAAGAGTACAAGCTGCAGCGAGAGAAAGATCCCATATGCAGCAATAAAGATGTGTTTGTGCTGAAATGGATGCAGTGGATTTTCCTGACAGGAAACCGGACGCTGCCAGACAGTAGAGATCTGAATCTAACAGAAGGGCAACTTGCTTGCTCTGCGGGCCGCAATGTTCTGTTCAAATATGTATTATTAGATATTGTTAGATGTGGTTCATGCATTTTTGGAAAGTCATGAGTTGCCCCCCCCCTTTGTTGCATTTCAGAGCAAGATCCCTGGAATTGGCTTCCTGAAGATCCATGCTCCCTGGGACGTTCTGTGTCGAGAGGCTGAGTTCATGAAGCTCAAGATGCCGACAAAGAAGGTACTACTCCCATCGGTTAATTCTCCATTCGTCTGCCTATTTACCGTAGCTTTTTCTTGTCCTGGGGCTAACTGAATCGGCTCTTAGAGCTGCACTGCTCAATGTGATGATTAATGCATCATGTGTCATCTGTCATTTGCATTTGTGGAGCATTATAACACCCCAACGGGGCCAATTAGTGGTAACAGCTCATGCAAGCCTTGGAATGACATTTTAAAAAGGAATCCGATAACCATCGAACATCTTACTACCTTTTACCTGATCAGAGGTATTGGATATCGGCACAAAATATCCACTGATGCAGTCAATCAATACCAACCACACTGTTTGATTTTTACCTTAGAGTCTCTGTGGAACAGAGACAAATACCAACAAAATTATAAATTATAATACAAACTCATCAGCTGGCCATGCCATACCACACTGTCCTTTTTAGGACTATAGGTGAACAACACATTAAAAGTTTCAACGGGTATCTTTCAAGTAGATTTGAAGCAGTTCTAGTGGTTCCAAGTCAAGTACTCCTTATGTTAGTGAAGGTGTCCCGCAAGGCTCGAGTGTTGGCCCTCTTCTGTTCACTATATACATAAGCAATATCTCTTATCTCTCAATCTGGCTACTGCAAACCTACAGTCTGCTTTTCGTGTATTTCGAATCAGTCTTATAAAACACAAGCTTGTTTGAAATGCTTACAAAACAGATGTGTTTTTCAAGAACACAGAAAATAATCCTGCTTTTTGCCCACATCCAAACAGTTCAGGGCTCTCTCAAAGTGAGTAAGCAGACCCTTACAGATATAGGGGCTCTACTAGAAAAAACTGACAAATTGCCTCTGCTCTCTGTTCACATCCAAAAACAGCAGTTGTAATATCAGCTCACAGAACATTTTAACTCTTGAAAAAGAAATTTGGATATCAATGAGACTGACTGTATAAATATAGGATGCAAAGGATGCAATCCCCTAATTTCCAGGTGAATGAAGTGTCTCCTGCCTCCTTTTGCAGGTTTACGAGGTGAACCAAAGCAGCAATCTGGTGGAGAAGATCCGACTGTTCATTCACAAAGTCACAACTCCTCTCCACCCAAAAGTGGACGCCAACCGGCCACAAAGCGTCAAATCCCTCTCTCACCCCTTCTCCAGGGAGAAACAGCATCTGTGAGTAAAAGCTCGGCTCTGCTTTCAGTTATGAAGATGGAGAATCAAAATGACTGTAATATTTCTCAGACGTGTAGCTTGATACGCCTTTTGCTTTGTGTTCGGGGTAGATTACTAGAACTAGAAATGAGAGGCTAAAGTAAAAAAGAAATGCTTTGATGAGTTCTGATATCAGTCCAGCAGAAGATCAGGACATCTCTATTTACTGTGATACGAACCAATATGATTGTTACCTGGAAAACAAAGGTCTTTCTCACTGGCAAACATTTTTTTACATTGTATTTCAGTCCACAGTTAACTGAGGTAAACGGTAAACATTCATTTATGTAGCTTATGTGAAGCTATGCTAATGCTAATTCTGTGAGTTTAATAATACGGATGACTCGTGTCATTTAAGCTACTCTAATCAATACTCGTATGTTGACAATCTGACAAATGACAATGAGTAGGTGAAAGGGGTTGATTTATTGATCTACCCACAGAGAATTATCCCTCAACCCTGGAGCGCCCCTCGGCCCTTCTTCAGCCTCTTCTGGCTCAAGAGTTTTGGTTTTATGCTGTGCACATAACCAGGTTTCCAGCAGCAGTAGGCGGCATAAAAGCTCTGTTGAAGTCCACTGCACACTACCTGCTGCGGAACCAAACAACAGACAGACCAGTTGCAACACTCCTAACTCATCAAATACCGATGTTTGGTCAGTGGCCCATCTCTTCAAACTATGCAGGCTGATCTCATTCAGCATTTTTAGCTACACCTACGAAAGACAATGCGCCGTAGTTCGTAGACATGCCACGGAAATGATTCATATTTTGTACATTATCTGCGTAATCATAAATGGGAAACTATAAAGACCGGACGACCACAACCAGCGATCTTTCAGCCTGGAGACCGCTGTTTGTTCCCCCCTGTGAAACGAGAAGTCAATCTTGGTTTATTTGTCACGTAACTTACGTAATGTAGTTAACCAAAATGACGATTTTTTCCAAAACTTAACCAAGTAGATTTGTTGCCCAAACCCTACCCAAGACGGAAGTTTATTTTGAAAAGGCTGTATGCATGTGACGGGCGGACATTGACACATGTTGCTGGACTTTTGTAGGAAAACACACGTTACAACTTTTCGTAAGATATGATACTATGCGGATATGCTCAACTATGACACTCTAGCAACCCTCTAGCGGCAGGTTTTGACGAGTCATTTTCCGCTAGTTACATGCGGTGTCTTTTCAAAATAAATGTCCATGTTCACAGTCTTTTCAAAATAAACTTCCAATGTAGGTTTGCAGTTTTTGGGCTTACTTACGCAACACAAACTACTTAGTTAGGTTAGGGCAACAAAAGATCGAGGTTCGGGTTAAAAATAAGTGTGTTTCAGCCATCCCAAGTCCCTTCCTACCCTTAACCCTACGCTGACTTTCTCGCTCTTCATAAAATCCGTTGCTCTGACCGTCTAATAATGGTGAGTTAGTTGAAAGGCTCAGTGTGACTTGGTATCCGATACAGAGGTACACTGATCAAGCGTCGTGTTGTGACGAGCCGGGAGTGAGAACGGGTTGGACAGACACACGCATTTGAAATATCCTCATAAGCAAATGATGTTGCACATTGTATTCAGAGTCAGAGAATTTAAGGGAAAAGGCGGAAATCATCTCAGTGGTGCCATGTCGCAAGTGACTAAAATATTCTGCATGTTCAAGTAATACAACCCCCTCCCCCCCCCACCCTAAAAACTACCATAATAATCTCACAGTTCAGTCCGATATTTCAAGATTGGTAAGATATCGAGATCATGGTGAAAAATTCTCTCTATCTGTTAGATGGAAGTTATTTCTGTGTGATTGCAAGACTCTTTTGCAGAGAGCATGTTAAATAACACGCAAATTTGAAATCTAAAATAAGAAAATCCTAAACTGCAGCATTTTGTAATGTGATAAAAGTGTATTTCCATTTCTTCATGTTGTTTCCCCTCTGAGCTAAGGCAAAGCAGCTCCACGCATACAGCCAGCACGGAGAGGTAACAACCACTGAGGTGTAAATTGAACAGAAAAAAATAAAAATAAATCCTCCCAACAGCATGACAGGAAGGCTGTGACGCTCTCTTGCTGCATCAGCCATCTCTCCCCTCAGGAATAAACACGTCCAGCCAAATCATAAGTCATCTACATTTCTCACTGTGTTGGAGGATTTTTCTTTTTTAAATAGCAAAATAAATTAGACTCACAAAGTGGATTAACTATGGACAGAAATCATGACTACGCTTCCTGTTCAGTCCCATCGAGTAAAAGCCCTTCCAAAGGCGGTGATCAGAGAAGAAGAATGTCTTAGCATAAACGTCAGCCTGCTGGGACGTATGGAGGAGAGAGTGGGCAGTGGGAGGCTATATTTACATCTCTGACTAACAGCTAGCAGGAGATCTCCCTCCACATCGTCTCCATCACTTCGTCTTCATCCATTCTGGAATCACTGCAGGCCTGTGCCCTGAGATTAAGCCTGGTTATAAATTACAGTGTGAGGTGGCTTTCAAACCACATGAACTTAAGCTGCCCCTTTTTCCACCAGCTGCCTCTACATTTAGGGTAGTCTTGAATTGGAGGCAGCGGGGACACAAGGACAGTTTCAGTGCCAACAAGCACCACCAGCTACACAAGTACTAACTGACTGACAGCAGCGGCCCACTCAGTACTATGATGAGACGCTTTTCAGTGCACACACACTTCCAAGTGCTCTTTTAAGAATTACCTCCATATGTACTGAGTGATTGGTGGTTTTAGCTCATGCACACGAGTGGATGAATGGTGGATGACTAGGACAGCTAGGAAGCTAAGCTAAACTAGACGCTAAATTAGGACCCTTGTTAACTACTCTGTTATCCTCCCTGTGCTAAGCCTACGTCGTGTTCATGAAGCAGCCGGAAAACCGATACATTTTTGCAGATGTATTCTATATTAAAGAGCAGTAACGTCACAAGGGTAGTGTTAGCTGCAAACTTGTTCTGCTAGCAGTGGTGTTGAAGACAACAACTCCCATGTTCCCACGCTACTTTACTGAAAGAAATGTGTAAAATGATCCTATGAATATGTAATATAATACAAATATATATATATATATATCTTTACAGTAATTTAATTTTCATAAATTATAAAATACATTTTTAACCTCATGTGCTTAAAGACCTGCAATTTAAAGGAAAACACCTTGAATGACGAGTGATTTCTGTAATTTTACATGCATTCTTTTTTCATTATCATGAAAAGAAAAATATTTTATTTTATTATTTTATCTAAATATAAATAATATTATCGCACACTCAAATTACAAAAAAATCTGTACCATTACAATAACGTGCTATTTTTTTTTAAACATCATATTAATGCAATCCTAAATTAGGATAAAGGTAAACCACAGATATTTCACTGTTTTATGGGGAAAGAAACCTGAAAGAAATACAGAACATTTCCCATTTGTACAGTGTTTGAAACAATGTTAGCGTTAGAGGGTAACCTGTTGTTACCTTATTAAGGAGAGGAGTGACCATTAAAACAGTCCTGAGGAGGGAGCGAGAGTGTTGACAGAGGTCATCGATCTCACAAGGGATGTGTGTCACAGGGACACGAGAAGTACATTTCAGGAGCCATCAATTGGAGCCTGACTTAGGAAGGTAATTCAGGAAACTAATTCCAATTGATTGAGGTTGAGGAAGAGTCTTTGTCAACTTTAACCCAACTCAAACAAACATCGCTCCACATACAGTATATCCCGAATGGCAGTAAATGTCACCGGTGGTGCAAGTGAACTGCTTATGGACAATGATTAGCAGGAGACAGGGTTAACTAAGGATTCATAAAGCCTTCTTGCGTGTCATCCTTTAATTTTATCTTTTTGATGTGAAACTGCAGCCTGCAGCCTGCACTGCGCTGAAACATAATGACGTGGCCTCCATTTCATTGTACTTGTGCATCACACACACATCACCTGACTTCCTGGTTACTGTACCTTTGGTCCTATTTGTGGAGGTCTTTTTTTTTTAACATCAAATCTTTAATCTCTGTGCAAGGTGGACAGCAAAAACAACTTCAGCATTATATTAATAATATTGGTCTGCGCTGAATGTTGTTCATCTTCTCAGCTCTCCTCTTTCTCTTTCTATTACCTACTATAAAAGTAAAGAAAAGCATGTTTCACAAATATGCTGCTAACAGTTTGCATCCTATCTGCAACTAAAACTGTACCTATTATGTTCTTTGTTTCTAGATTCGATCTGTCTGACAGGGACAAGTTCTTCGACAGCAAGACCAGGAACTCAATAGTAAGTATTAGTTGTAGCAGATGACACGTTCTCACTCCCTTCTCGCCTAATGCGGCAGTTTGGTCAGTGGCCCTGCGCTTCAAACTATGAGGGTCTACGTAGCCCTGTAAAGTCAGTTTTGCATTTGTGAGTTTCCGCTCTTTCCAATGCGTACACTTATATTATCTAACTTATTATATAAATATACTTCAGTGTTCACAGGAAACAGCTTGGTTAGGTTTATGCAACAAAAGTACTGGGTTAAGTTTAGACAACAAAACTACCTGGTTACCTTTAGGCAACAAAACCACTTGGTACACAACGTATGCTAAGTACTTTACATAACATGTCACGTAGACAACGTATGCTGTTAGGTAACGCTACTTAACTTTACTCACATACGTAACTTTGAATAAGTCAATGTTGACTTTTGGTTTGACACAGAAAAGGGGTCTCCTGGGTGAAAGTCATATGTCTGTTTGAACCGCACTACTCCCGCCTGACTCCCTCCACCATTACTGCGGCAGAGTAGAGCGCCATTGTCAGAAGCGTAGGGCCACAGGCCAAGCAGCCGTGTTTGACGGCTTAGGAGTGAGAATGGCTGGGTTGGAAGGTGGCTCCTTTACAAACAGTGTTTAATTCAGCCCCGTGACAGCATGTGTCTGACATTTTGCGTTCATGGCTGTAAATTTCCCTCCTTTAATATAGACAAATGTGCTTTTCTACTTAGACCCTGTCATCTCCGATATGCACTCCCCTCCAATAAGACCCCTTGCGTCTGAGTGACTTGAAAAACGAATTAATTCTGTGAATCTGCGTCGTACATGTGCTGCTGCATTGACATACGCACATACACCTACACAGCTTCTCTCAGAGCTTGACTAATGACTGGATAATGTGATTGGCTTCTCATTAGAGAGCTCCTCAATCAGTGCAGTCGTTGGCTCCCAGCTGAGCCTCAGCTCCCATCGATAAAACTCTCAGCCTCTCTGAAGACGAACATAACAGATCTCTGCGGTTTGCCTGCTACGTTCTCCCTTTTAACAACTTCACCTGTGATACTAAACAAAAACAATTAAATATTCATTCCAATGATTTTAAGACTGCTTTGTTGTATTGTCAGGTCTACGAGGTACTGAAGAGGACTAGATGCATCAGAGCCAAATACACCATGGGTAAGACCTCTGCCTGTAACTCTAATTCAAGAGATAAATCAAAATGCAATTAATGTAGGTGCTGTGTTCATTAGCGTAAAGTAGGATTACCACCTCAGGAGGGGCTGAGTGAGCCGTCGTCTTCTTTGACCCACAAATTAATTGAAATTAATTAAAATATTGATTTTGCGGACTGTCTGTGCCGTCCTCAATTTAAAAACAAATACAAATTTAAGTTCCTCCTGACTCTTAACTCGCAACGTTTGACGTGCCGATTTGAGAGAAAGAAACCAGTCGAGCTCGGCGGGTCCAGGACCTTTCCTCTTCTGCTGCCATCGCGTCAAACCGCAGCTACCTGTGTGCTACTTTCCTGTCATCTACACAGTACAGTGCTGACTGATTGTTCAGCCCTGCCTGAGGTCAACAGTCTCTTGAGTGTCGTGTAGTTGGAGAACATCTAAAAAAAAAAAAAAAAATACAAGTTTGTTTCTGAGGCAGAAAATGCGAAGTAAATATGGGAAAAATGAAAAGGAGCATATGTTAAAGGTTAAGAATGTCCAAGGACCGGAGGAAAGAAATCAGGTGCTATTAGCGTGTATTCACAGTCGTTACAAAGCGTTACACGCTAATATTCAGTTCGTCTTGGCAGCCAGACACGTCTTCTAATCATCACGACATTGATTTCTTTTTTCCCCCGCAGTCTAGATGCTCGCTGGAGCTGGGTATTTTGCTTATTTGATCAACGCTGCTATATTACCCAAATAAACGCAATTAAAAGGGGCAAATGCAACTATTGTATCATTATCATTACCAATAGTAATGATGGCCAGAGCTACAAAATTTTAAAAATTTGTTCTAATAAACCGAAATTAGCCTTTAAACTTCCTGCTTTGCTATAACTATAACAAACCATTACAACTCCATTATGGAGCTTCATCCATCTTGGAAAACATCCCCCCTGCCGACATGTAATTCTTCACCAAGAAGTCTTCTGCTTGAACTCTGAAGAGGAAACGTAACAACAGTAATTTCTGGCTTAGACTCTCAGAGCTCTTCACTTTCAGTTTTACACTTCTGCGTCTCCTCCTGGATTATAATCCTATTAAATGTGCCGTCTCACAGGGATCACCAGTCTGCTTGCCAACAGCGTCTACACGTCTGCTTATCCTCTACACGATGTGAGTAGCACCATCACACTTCCCGGCCACCTCTCCCCTGCCGGCCTGAGAACAGTTGATTAATTGCTGCTTATGTACCGAGAGAACGATTCCAACTCAGCACATTCTTAATGTGAAAATCACCCAAGCTTCTCCCGCTTAGCAACTGGTATTTTTATGTTAAATTAAAGTAATTATTCACGACATGCATGATGAACAAAGTGTATTCATCGTTACAGGGAGACATCGAGGGGGTGAACGCAGAATCCAACGACAGGAAGGTAAGTTGATCAATTCCACCAGGCAATAAATTGAGTCACTTCCGGTCAATTAACAGATAATCACCAGCCTAAAGAAAACACGGACGGACAAAACACAGCCTGAAACTAGACTGCAGTGCCTTTTGTGTTCAATAAACCAGCCCAAATTCACTTAGACTGTGCAGACACGGCAACCTCGGCTAGCAACAGGAACAGTTGTGTGGTGTCCTCTGATTGGTGCGTTTCAGCCAACGAGATGTCCAGGGGTTTGGATAGCGGACTTTGTCAGGTTTCTCAAATGAGGTCAGGGAGAACTCTGCTATTACAACAATGACATAAAAAAGAGCATTTCATTTTGACCAGAAATGAGCAACAATCGGGACATGATTTGAATTAAAAAATCCCATTTGTCCACCAATTATGTCCATTTCACAATCGCTGTGTAAAAAGACATGCACATCAGTCTCGTCCTGGTGCTGTGTCTCAAAACTAACAGTGAATCCTTCTATTCCATTACCATCATCGGTTGTGTTATGCTTTAGATCCCTTTATATTTTCATTTTGGCATTTTAAAATAGGGAAATTAACATTTGAAATTCACACTTTTAAATTTGATTTAGTACTCCATTATTACTTATTTCTACAAATAAGATTGCAGATTTAAGAAGCAGTCATGCACATTGTTGTTTTTAACTTGTTTGATAGGGTTCTTTGAAATATGTACTTCAAAAACCTCATAAATAATTTTTCAATTTGCCATTGCTCTCCTATTTGAAGTTGTTTTATTACTTTTGAACTCATGCATAGAAATATGCAAGTAGTTGATAATTAATGTGCACTTGATTTGTTCAAGCTTTTCAAAACCTTAAAAGGAGTTTCCATAGAAAATTTCACTCCGACACCTGTTTTGTATATGAAACCTATTTAACCTAAAGTTCAAATAAATTGCTTTGGAATATATTTCAATTTAATGCAAAATTGCGAAACTCTGATATTGGAATTACATCGGTACAGGCATATATCCAAATTCAGGTATCGGAATCAGATCGGTACTCATATCTCGAAAATGAAGGTGCAATAAAGGAAAGTTCGGGTATTCTTCAACCTGGGTCTTGATGGACACATTGGACTTGCCACCTCCATTGTAGACATTTGTAAAATTCGTCTCCAGTAAAAACGACGTACGTTGGGGCAAACAATGTACGGACGAATAGTTTGCGAGTTGGCTAACCAAACAGCTATCTTGGTTAGCCAGGAGTGAATACCCATGCAGCTAGCTACAACAGCTAACCCAGGGGGCTAATTTCTGTGATCCAGGCCTTTGAGATTATTTACATAATACTGCCATAAGAGATCTCTTTTTTTTGTTTTGTTTAAATGAGTAACGGTGCATGACACACTACCGTGCTAACGCGACAGCGTTCGTGCATCTCTGAGCTTTTACCTCCTACTGTACAAGAATAAAATTAACCAGGCGACTGTAAAGAAAACCGGAGCTCACGTCGAGTCTGAAGTCATCTCCTCCCCTGCTAACACGCTCCATAATTATACTGTGGGCTGTGTGTCACTAAGGCAACAGCCTAATAATTCCCCCTCTGTTGTTCTCAAGCATCAGGAAAAGCTTTGGCTCTGTGCTTTCAAGTGCCTCCACAGCAACATACTTATATATATATATATATATATATATATATATATATATATATATATATATATATATACACACACACACAAATGTATATATCACAATCCCACGTATACACGATAAAGAAATAGATTTTCCTCGGCAGTCGGAATGAGAATGTTGTCTTCGAGGCCTGCCTGCTGTGATTAAAAGCCTTGTTGCCTCGCTGCTCTGCCTGTGAACGGAGTGTGATCTTGTGTGTAAAAAAGAAAGAAAAGAAAAGTGTTTCACAGTGATTAATGTGCTCTTTGCCTACTAGCAGTATCAGATCAGAGCACATACGCAGTATGTTTTTTTCTTTATGATGAGAATTGTAAAGACCGCATCATACGGCAGTCATTTGCATATAAATTGTGCTGTGAAACACAAACACACACACACACACACACACACACACACACACACACACACACACACACACACACACACACACACACACACACGTACACAGGTATCAGTGTTGTTTTGGTTAGAATCTCGAAGAACGCACTCGTTCGCAATCTTAAATCTTCCATATTAACATCATAAATTATACATGACTAAAACTTACACCGCAATAAATGATGTCTGATATGGATGGAACACCCCAAACCAAACTATACTGAAACAGTAAATGGGGATAATACGGCTTAAAATGTATAATTTACTGAAGAATTGGCTGCAGGTGGCAATGAGACGAGATGAGAGCAGTACTAAATGTCACTAGCCCATATTACTGACACAGCCGGAGGGGGACATTTGCCCTCTGATAAAATACGAAACATGAATTCACAGAGAGCGTCTGTCTTTTCAGAGTTTTATTGCATTAAATAAGGTTGACATTTGCGAATGCGGATCTTCCAGAGGGCTATCAAGAGAGATATTGAATGAAGAATGACAAGGATTCAACAATCTGCATTAATAAAAAAGTTGCTTGGTTTAAATCACTGCATCTCCCGACAGAACACAGCACCACGGTGGAATTTCAGCCTGCATGCACATTTTTGTTTTTGGTTTGTTTATTTTTCAGCCCAGCAGTGTTGACAACAGAGCAGCTAATATTGGTAGAGAGAGGCTAGCGGACTGCTGAGGGCCGTCTCTTTGCTCAGGGCACACAGAGTGCGTATGCTCAGATATTTAAGGCCCCTGACGGTTACGGGCCCAGACTGCCAACCCTGGATGACTTTTTTTCGAGAACCACTTCGGAGACAAAAAACAAGGACAACTGGCCTCTTCCTGCGGACCTTTAAGTAACAAATCAAAATGCGTGCCTGCTACACAAAATGCATGCAGGTTGGCAGATCAGCTAATATGATAATAATGACTGCATTCCATTCAGGTTCACTGCATGCTGGCTCGATACATAGGCTTTCCTGAGCCACTGTTAAAAGGCTTAACTTCATCAAGTAAAAAAAGTATTTGCTGTCAAAAAAGGTCAATAGTGGGGAAGAGGACAACGTTGAACATTAAGATTGTCAAAAATGGTTTGTTTCACATTGAAGACCTGACAGGAATCCCTTGGGGATCTCATGCGGCCTCTCTTTAACATTAATGGTGATATGTGGTCCAGCCTGCAGGCCTGTCTTTGATTGCATTGATTTCTCATCACCCGGCACCTCCTTTGGGATGTGCTGTGGTCTCCCTGTACATCACAAGCTTGGCACTGCACGCCCGAGAGAGCGACCACATGATTATTGCTGCATCAGCGGATTCATAATACATTATAAAAATTGAATTGCAAGAATATTTACATATGTATTTCTAGTGCATCAGAAACACCTGCCTGCGATTCACAGGGATGAATAATAAATTGTCAAATAAAAGCCAGTGGGGCAATTAATATCTGATGACCGCCATAAAAAAAAGGTAATAAAAGGCCGGGTCCATAAAGTCTCATAGAATTCAGCATGTTTCCACAGCAACAACGGAGTCATGCGCTCAAACTTATTTCTATCGGCGTTAACAGTCTGTTAATTACTCTTATACTTCCTGCACTTTTCACATTAAAAGCCTTTTTCTTTGCTGCTGGAAGGCTAACGTGAAACAGGACGTTTCTATGGCAGTACGGTAGCTTAACACTGGATCTGAAACAATTAGTCAACTCATCAGCTAGTTGATCTAAACTAAAAATATTCAGCAACAATTCTTGTCATCAACTAATTGTTTTGGTCATTCTTCAAAGGAAAAATAGCAAAAGCACTCACTGGTTTCTATAATATGAATATTTTCTGCTTTTGTTAGACCGTTTGAAGCCGTAACCATCAGCTCTGGGAACTTTTCACTGTTTGCTGACATTTTATAGACAACACAAATAATCACTAGGTTAATTGTTAATGAAAATAACAATTTTCATTTCTTTCTTTTTTTTAATGACAAAAGTAGAAGGATTATTCGATTGCCTGTTATAGAATACACATTACACTGACTCTATCAAACGAACATGTTAACATGGAGGAATTATCTATCTGCTCGAACAGCTGCTTTAGTCATAAATCGGAGTGATTGTGCAGATAATGGCCTGTCTCTGATTGCGTGTAATTACTGACTGGTGCTTCTCTTCACAGCTGCTGTACGAGGAGTGGGCCAGCTACAGCGTCTTCTACAAGTACCAGCCCATTGGACTCATCAGGTCAGATCCGTAGCACTGCTCTTGTCACGCCCATCAGGGGAATCGCAGACGCGTTTGCGGTTCTCGTACGTCCGCCATGGCCGGTGCTCTCTCAGCCGCATTAACCGCCTCGACCAGCCTGCAGGCGAGAGACTGATGAAGACTCTCACGAGCAGCTTGATCCACTGAAGCTCTTTCCTCAGAACACAACAGTCATGCGCTGAGCTGAATGTGGTCCGGTGAACAGACTGGGAATGTGAGCTGAACCTAATTGAGGGTCTCGTATCTAAACGCACTCTGCTCAGGGAACCTAGCACTGATGTCACTCGACGAATATGAACAAATAATGTGGCTTTTGATATTGATTTCCCGTTGAACGTTAGGCCTGCCCGATCACATCGACCGTGATCTCATGTGTTAAAGTCGAGCTGGAAAGAAAAATGACTTCTTGAGCCTTCTAGGTCACATCGGTGATCACATATTGTTAGTGGTGTAACGGATCGTTGTCGATCCGTGATGCGTACGGATCCCCTCGCGGTTTCGGCTTAATTACGCAGTTTTAACGTTAACTATCAGAGTGTGAAATAAAGTTTTACTGACGATCGTTATCCGCCAATATTCAGTAAAATATGCGACCAGGACATCATTTCTGCTCTTCTCGTCGCCGATCTCTGATGATGTCACATTGTAAACGACCAACCTGTGTTTAAATTGACACGAGGAGAACGCCAAACAACAAAGGGATCTGTATCTGCCAATATGGATCATCAATAATCATCAATTAAGATCGGTGGCAAAAAAAAAACATGATCAGGGATCTCGAAAAGTCATATTTGCTCCCTTTTTCTTTTTGTGCTGATTTGATCCATGACTCTGTTCCGTGATACGATCCGAACCGTGAGTTTTATGATCCGTTGCACCACTGCACATTGTGCACCTATTTAACAATATATGCAAAGACGTTAACAAAAACATTCTGTTCCTTGTATTTTTAAATCAAAATCAAATGATCTTTTGCTTATGTAAGACAGCCAATAATATCAGGACATCCATCAATCAATCAAAAGCGAGGTTGTGTGTGTGGAGCCACAGTTCTCTGTAGCTCCGTATCGCGCTACATTCTAAGCCCACCCAATCGAATGCAAAGGAGTGGATTTTAACTGTATAATAACTGTATATTCCATTTCACTCAGGAAATCCTTACAGTACAGAAGCTAAGGACGCTCTAACTTTTGTATCATTATGACTTTTAAGTGTGAGATATTAGAGTAATTTGACATCAGTGATGTACTGATGTTGTAAATGTCATCTCTCTCCAGGAAGTACTTCGGGGAGAAGGTCGGACTATATTTCGCCTGGTTAGGCGTCTACACACAGATGCTGATCCCCGCAGCCATCGTTGGAGTCATCGTATTCCTCTATGGATGTGCCACTGTCGATGATAACATACCGAGGTACACAACACACACAATCATTTTCTCTAAGACACTTCCGCATCGGCTTCACTCGGCAGAACCGGAGGTTGCCGCCTGGTTTCATCTGATTGCAGCCAAAATTAAATTGTTTAAAGAGTTTAATGTGAAACAAGTGTGGTCTTGTTTCCTGTTAATTCACTCATAATGATTCTTAAAACCAATTGATTCATGTGGAAAACATCGTGGCAGTTTTTCAACAGCAGAAACAAATGTCTTGTCTCTTGCAGCCTGATGGTAAACACCAGGCTTATACCACACCCTGACTCCACCCATTCACGTGAACACACGCTAAAGCTTTAGGTTTATTGTGACAGCAGCTCATTACAGACTTAACGTGTACAGAGCGCATTGGTGTTTGGCAATAGGATGATATTCATCTGCAATAATACCTTCATTATGACCCATAGCTCTAAAATGCAACTTACTCAATACACCTCACACAGTATGAACTACACAGAGTTGACTCACGAACAACGACACGTGGTCACGCTGCACATTAAACACTGCAGATGACTGCTTTCATGCAACCTGGCTCTAAGGTAATCATAAATCATGAGCTACTCCCCTTCTTAAAAAACAGGATTACAAACATTTAAATACCAAACATTGTGTGAATGAATGAATCGGGCTCTAGCTGGACAGTTTTTTAAAGTCACTCAGTGAGGATATTCACAATTATCCTCATAATTGAAATTCGCCACCATCAACTTGTGTGTGTTTTTTTTTTTTTTTTTACCCATCCCTACTCGCTGCATCTCAGTCTCACCTTCTGACTTCTCCTTCAGTTGAACCGCCACTGAAATATGAACAACCCACTTATTAAAAGCAACAATATTACTGTGCTGGAAAGACAGAAATAACCTCTCAACAAAACATGTATTTTTCAACAGAAAGACAAATAGCATTGAAAACAACCAAATAGAACCATTTCACAGAGGTCGGGCCCTATTCATCAATATGATTCAATTACAAAAAATACAAAAAGGTTTGTTTGTTTATCCTTGTACATCTTAACAAGTAATATCATAATATTATATAACTCATAAAAGGCGGTTGGGGCCTTTCTGTATGGAGTTTGCTTGTTCGCCCGATACCAGCGTGGGATTCCTCCCCCACTCTAAAGCAGTGCAGGTCAGGTTAACTGGCCCGTAGGTGTGAATGTGAGTGTGAATGGCTGTCTCTATGTCTTCGCCCCGTCTGTGATTGACTGGTGACCTGTCCCTGTGGGGGAGGAGGGGCACCCCGCACCTCGCCTCTCGCCCAATGTCAGCTGTTTAGAAACAGACTATAGTGCAACGCTCGCTCAAAGACATCCTCACAACATTCAGATGCTGTGCCCTGTGGCGTTCCTGGGCTCCTCAGGAAAACAACTTCACACTCAACGCCGCGCTTCCTCAGGTCATCGGCAACACACCTGCCATGACACCCAAGTCACAGCTGCTCACTGTCAGAAACACCAGGGCAAGACTTTACCGTTATAGTAGGCACGCTAGACAACCTGGACCCCCAACTAAAAGGGATATATAGATTTCTTATGCTGTTTAGATATGAAAAATATTGAATTATGTTGCTATTGTACTCCAGAATAAATGCAGTCAATCACCCGGTGCTAGCCATAGTGCTGAACAGAGTGCTTGGTTACTCTTCTTCTTCGGAGGTTTTTAGAGACGGTTTGCGTACAACCCCACCCCCCGTTGCATTTCCGCCCACTACTGGATTGAAGACTCATCCAATTCTCTAATAAACTATTCTTATCAAATATGTTAAAATATGCAAATCAAGCATTACCTTATTGAATATGTGCCGATTTGCATACATTTCCAGAACGTTGGATGAAGCCAGGTTCAAAATGATTATTTCATTTTGTTGACATATTAGAGTCAAAGGGTTTTACTGAGGGAATTCTCCGTAAATCAGAAAATACTCTCAACTGTCATAAAAATATATCCATTTTCGCCGTGTTTTTAGGAATAAAATGTTGTATAAATTAGGCTACAAATGATATACGAACAAAAGAAAAACTTGGAACATGGATACAAATTTAACTGGACAGTTTGGTGTGTGTAAGAGCTACTGAAGCAAGTATTTCTGGCTCAGAGTCTTTTGAGAAAACGGCCTTTAAAGATATGTATTGTTAAGACACTACAGGTGAATAGTGTAAAACAAATATCTAATTGGAATAACCATGAAAGAGTTGATTTACTTCCAACCATTTTTTTTTTTATTACACGTTATGTTTAACTATATGAGGTATTATCTAATGCTTTGGTGAATTTAGTAGAAATCTACAGATGTAAATAGATAGAAGTTCAGTTAAGTGAACACCTAAATGTGTTATTGTTGTAGTTTTCATTTTTTTGTCTGAAATAAGACATTTTATGAAAGCAACTTTCCCTAATGCTCAAAATGTACCAGTGAATAAAAAAAAAAAAATGCAACAAATTTGCACCAAATTCTACACGGCAACCCCCTGTGTCCCGAGCAATGAACGGCTGTTGACATATGCAAAGCAAATACACACATACATACGGAGGTACAGACGGACAGAGATGCTTTGCTTAATGGTTAGATAAGCGTCTGTGTACATACAGTACAGTACGTTGGCCGTTGGGTGGCCTTTGGCAACCACTG
The DNA here is from genome assembly GCA_016806645.1 of Ophiodon elongatus. Classification (NCBI taxonomy): domain Eukaryota; kingdom Metazoa; phylum Chordata; class Actinopteri; order Perciformes; family Hexagrammidae; genus Ophiodon; species Ophiodon elongatus. The sequence continues at coordinate 153,077 of JACSYO010002165.1, forward strand.
TGTGAGACAGACAGCATGAAGCACTTAACATGTAACACGTTTCTTATGTTTAATTTGTTTTGCCATGTAATCTGAATCCAAACCCTTGTTTCTGATCCCTCTCCATTGTCAGTATGGAGATCTGTGATCCCAGGAACAACATCACCATGTGTCCGCTGTGCGACCACGCCTGCAGCTACTGGAAGCTGGTGACGGCGTGTGGGACGGCGCGAGCCAGCCACCTGTTTGACAACCCGGCCACCGTCTTCTTCTCCATCTTCATGGCCCTCTGGGGTGAGATTAAAAAAAGATTTAAAAAAAAAAAAAAAAGACACGCACATCCAGCATTCCATAGGATGGGCGCTGGATGAAAGGGATAGGCTGTCAGAGCAGAATTAAAACACATAGATCAGCACACCAAGTAGCGATCCCTTTCGGAGGATTTTTATTGCTGTGTAACGTTTTCGAGCACCAGGCTCTTCCTCAGACCTTTGGGGACATTCTCACCCAATCATACAGACAGCAATCAAGGAGTCCAATAAAGCCCATGAAATCCATTCCATTCCAGCTTTAGAATAGAAATACACAAATACTACACCCGTAGGCGCACATGCAACATACAATAGGAACCTTCAAAGGTAACTCTTGAGTAAACACAGAGCCACTCCTCCTCTTGATGGCTTGCCAAGCCTCGCTGCCATCTGTCAAGCAGCAGCAGGGCTGCAGACCATGGGAGGCGTTGTGTGTGTTGGATGAAGCCGGTGTCAGACCGAGTCCCAGCACGCCGGCCATCTGGGCTCACGTACCGCCGACCTGGTGGGGGGGAAATACCATCAAACTCGGTGTACTTGTTGAAAATGACTGCATGTATACACAATGAAAGTACTTCATCAGGCTGCAGACTGTTGTACTTATTGTCAACTCCTCCCATGAAAAGACCCAAACCAACAGTGAGTGTATCCCCTAACAGAGGGTGTGAATCAAAGCCTTTGAGCTTTTTATTTTATTTTTATGAAAAAAAAAGAAAAAGAAGAGATTTCCATCTTCATTAGGAACCAACGGCTGGGAGCTAGAGACTAGAGTAGGGAAGTATTGAGAGATTGAATCGTGCACTACTGGCACAGTGTGGGATTTGTTGTGAGTAGTGTCAATTGCACTGTCAATGTCACTGCAAACACTACAGCTAAAGGCTTACAGTGAGGTTAGGTGCTGCAATTAGTCACAACGGCTAAGTCTGCCGACACATCTTCAAGTGGCCATGTAGCACATCCGTACAGACGGTATAAAGAAATATATATTCATACGGTTTTTTTCACGTATATTTGCCACTTTAATCTAAGAGAAATGTTTGTTTTTTCTCATGAATTTGCGACTTTATTGTTGGAAATTCTGAGTTTCTTTTCTCAGAATATTACCCCTTGCCCCGGCTCCTTCATTTAAATTATTTTTATAATTCTTTTTATTTTACAAGCAATGGCCCTAATATGCCGTTGTATAGTTTGAATGTGCTCATGGGTAAATGTAAGTAAATGTAAATGTAACTGTGACGCGCTTTAATGGGTCGGGCTGTATAAATAGAAGTCCACTCACCATGTGTGTACACAACTGGCACCATGAGTGCAGAAAGACCGACAACATGGAAGATTGCACGTTCACACTCACACATTGCCCTCGTACTGTACGGACGGTGGCCGTGTAGACGTGTGTTGAGTTTGCTGTGTCTGCTTTTGGTTTTCGCAGCCGTTCTCTTCATGGAGCACTGGAAGCGGCGACAGATGCGACTCAACTATGTCTGGGACCTGACGGGCTTCGGAGAGGAGGAGGAGGTGAGGCGGCGCTACAAGTAACTTTGGCATCCACACGCTGAAAGATACACATGCACGAGTGTCCGAGCTATTGGCAGAAGGAAAAGAAATCTCATTTTGCGACGGAAGCCATTTACTTATTAAGAAGAAGAACATTTTTCAACTCCCACCTCACGATTTATTACCGTGTGAAAGAATACAGACGCTTCTCACTGCACTTAGCTTAAAAGTCACAAAGTGATGAGGACGACAGAGAGGTTAGGATGGGAATGCACCTCGTCTGCGCTCCGTAATGAGTCAGCCCTCAGCAGAACTGGTCCCACACAATCATCACGACCTCAGGGCGTCTTTTTAAAATCATGATGAAACGGAACAGCGCACTACCACCATTTCTCTGTGTTGCTCTAACACTGAAGTGTTTTAATCTTCAGAGACAATGACCGCTGACTCACATCTTTGTCTTGTGTGTGTGTGTGTGTGTGTGTGTGTGCGCGTGTGTGTGTGTGTGTGTGCGTGTGTGTGTGTGTGTGTGTGTGTGTGTGTGTGTGTGTGTGTGTGTGTGTGTGTGTGTGTGTGTTGTGTTTCACAGGAGGAGCATAAGGTTTGAATCCGACACGCTTTATATTTGCTTTAACTCACCTTCTCTCCTTTTATTTTTTTGCCTGAGCGTTGTAGATCCGCTCTGCAGCCGCTAACACTAACCTTTTTTTTCTCCCTCAAGCTGCCTCAGGTCTTTTCACTTGACACCCTCTCTTCATCTCTTTGCTCCAGTCTTATGTTTTTTTTTTTGGGGGTGGTTTTCTTTCTGTAGATTTTCTCTTTGTCTCTGAGGTTCGTCGTGACGCTGGCCATGCCCGTGGCCTCTCGTTAGTGTGGCCTCTCAACACAATGCTATTCTTGACAGGACAGTCCGTTGACTCATCGCTCTTGTCTTTGCTCCTCTTATGTTTCCCCGAGAAAACTGTTCCCTCCGTACCCATAAGACCCAAAGTGAACTAATATACCTTTAAATAGAAGAAGTAGGTGCAAATAAAATGGGCTGAGCACCCTTTTTTAAAACATTATAAAAGGAACACAACAATTCTTTACAGGCAACATTTTATTTTTAAATAATTAATATAGCTGGTATAATTATCTCAGCTCTTTGAGACTGAAGTTTCCAATATTGTTGAGTAATGGTGCAATAAAAGCAGCGACTATCAAAGGGGACCCTTTGTCCAATTTTGTCCTCATCCACAAGAAACCCACAAAGGCCCATGCACTCTCAGCTTACTTTTTATTGGGCCCACGTGGACATGTTGGCTGGGAAGACAGTGATATGTCAAACCCATACATTTCTCAAATACATGAAAAATATGTTTGCTGTAACAGGAGCAAAAGAGATGAAAGATGCAGGGTAGCTTGTTCTAATTTGTGCCTTGTATAAAGGTTGAATCAGTGTAACAAGTACAGCCTTATGAAGTGTAAAAACTGAGCTAAAAATGTATTTTTATACTAACAGAAGTTTTATTTGAAAGGTGTCGCTTGTAGTGATGAAAAAACCACAGAGACTCATCCAGCTCATTGTTTTGCTTTTACGATACAACAGCTTCACAGTCTTGGTTCTGTCTCCCCGCTCTCATCAACATCAAGCGTTTAGCAGCCAAAGAGACAGGTATTGTTCTCAGGAGTTGGTGGAGAACAAAACAGAGCCAGAAGGGCAGTGAAATATTGGACTTATATTCTACAGGTGGCCAACCATGACTCCAAGTAATTCCTAGAGTCTGTGTCTGCTGATAAATAGCTGTTTGCGACAACTCATAGACTGTATAAGAAGTTACCCATGGGTTTGTGGGTTACGGTTTTCAAGCCCTAAGCCTGGCATTCTTTTAGCCGTCGCCATCTTGGTTTTATGGAGCCAGATGTGACAATATTTGGATGATAGGAGGGAGCTGGCAAAGAGTGAGGCCTGGTAGGACCAGCTGCTGTTAGCGTAGTGAATGCTATGTTACCAGATAGCGCTAGCTAGCATGGTTAGCAAGTCGCATCCGTAATTCACGTTACATATTAATTGGGATGGCAATTTCGGCTGGCAAAAAAAAAGGCTTACAACAAAATGTACTTAACGGGAAAAAACAAGGTAGCCACGCCCTGAAGCATACTCTGCTTTATGGTCTATTTTACTTTTTAAATTGGACCATAATTTACATAGATGAACATCAGGCTGTATTGAAGAAGACTTGAAAAACTAGAGATTGAGACCATAAACTCATGTTTACAATGTTTACTGAGGGAATAAATCAAGAGAGAAGTGGAGTCATTTTCTCATAGACTTCCATACAATAAGACTTCTTTTTACAATACAACTTCTTTTTGCAACCAGAGGAGTTGCCCCCTACTGGTCATTAGAAATAATGCAAATTTAAGGCACTTCCACATTGGCTTCACTTTTCAGAACCGGAGGTCTCCTCTTGTGTCAACTTAAGGTGATAAAATGTCCAAGTTGTGTTTACAGCTTGTTACAGAAAGGCAAAGCAGCCAGAAAAAAAAATGAGATGATGCAGCTGGAAGTAAAGTAGCAGTAATGATGAGGACAGAGAAAATATGATTGCTTTTGAATATGAATACAAGAGCAATTGTTACTTTGAACAGTCCACATCTTGAATAAGTCCAAGTCAATATTTCGGTTGGTTTTTTTGTCTATAGGCAGCTTCTCTCTGCATTTGGGTCTTTTTGTGTCTGTCTTAACTTTTTCCGTCTCTCTGCACATCAGCTTGACACGTGACCTTTGGGCCCAAAGTGACTGTCTAACCCCTGAGCTTTGTTTTTAAGTGATACAGTTTCCTCTTCATTCCTCTTGGCTAACTGCAGACTGGGTCGACGCATATTTTTCTCTTTTCTTGCACAGAAGGCTGTACTCTAATTTAAACACACCATTTGGCAAAAACTTCACGCAAACATGCTGCTCGTTGTAATTCTATGTCTCCATTCTGAAATACCACAATGATCATTTTTCTAACGGGTTATTGTCTTGTGCACTCACTGCTTAATAACACATTAGGCAATCAGTAACTGTAACATCCAAACTGATTTTTTTTCTTTTCTTTCCAGGACCACAACCGAGCGGAGTACGAGTTCCGGGTCATGCAAAAGACAATGAAACAGGAGCATTCCACCCCGAAGGTAAAAGCGATTAAAGCGTTACTGCACAGTCAGATGAGTTGTCCTAAAAATGCAGCATACGTCATCCTTTAGAGATCAGCAATCGGGGCTTTGGATTGCCCTGCCTGAGGAAATTTTGGCTTCTTTATAAATGGTAAATAGTAAATGGCCCTGTAGTTGTATAGCACTTTTCCAGTCTTCCGACCACTCAAAGCGCTTTAACACTACATGACATCATTCCCCCATTCTCACCCATTTATACACTGATGGCAGTGGCTAAGGTTCCACCTGCCCATCAGGAGTAGCTACGGGAGCAATTTTTACAACAGTCATTCCTTGTTTTACGTATGCAAGATTTTACAAAAATATTTAGTAAAAATAATATTTCCATTCTTGATCCTAAATCTCCTGTAACTTAGTGAACTCTGAGCCATCGTTGATTACTTATTAAACATAAAAAAGTGGCTCCTTTTCTGTCAGAATCACTTGAGACAAGGTTGTGATAAAAGGGCAATGTGAACAAAACCAATGAGGTTCTAATAACAAAGGTATGTTTCTCTGAAACACTGTCACATAATCAGCTTTATGTCATGTTTACATCCATACTGTAAACAAGTCCGTACTGGTGGATTTGCACGCGTAGAAATTCCCCTTAACTGCTTTGGACACCTGATATTAACATTGCTACATCGTTTTCTAAAACATGCCAAAATTAGTTAATACTCTCAGTTTCATTTTAAGCAGCCGTTGGTTTCACTCATAGACGGTTTATAAGAAGTGGACGTAGTCATCGTGACGTCACCCATTGGTTTGTGGACTGCCGTTATGAAGCCTCGAGTTCTTTTTTTTTTGCAAACCAGAGGACTCGCCCCCTGCTGGTCAGTAGAGATAATGCAAGTTTTAGGACACTTCAGCAGCTTCCGATACCAAAATCGAATATATAAATATATACAAATACGCACAAACACAGCAACAGTTAAGAAGCAAGACACTGTCCATCAGCGGATTACAACTTTCAGGAAACATGCACTCGGCACTGACTAGTGCAGGAATCAAATCTAACTTCAGCCTTTTAAATACTGAAAGTAAAAAATACTGGAAGTAAAAAATACTGAAAGTAAAAAAAACAAGCACCGACACGTCTATTTGGATTATCATCCTTTTGACTTTTGTCTTGTACCAAGGTCACATCTTATTTCTCATCAAATTCACAAACACACAAACACACACACACTCCTGAGCTTTGTGACCCAGTTCTCAGTAGGCTTGAATGTGACATGATGGCTCGGGGCGGAATCAGCTGTGCTCCACTGCCCCCACATAGTGTGTGTGTGTGTGTGTGTGTGTGTGCGTGTGTGTGTGTGTGTGTGTATGTTGTGTGTGTGCTTCGTGCCCACGGCATTAAGAGCTGCTGCTGCTGACAGAGAGACATGACACATACTGTAGGTCCAAACAGCTGGAGATGCGGTTAATATTTCAGACATTCTTCTTGTGTTCTTCATGTCCCTCACATAACTCTGTGTGTGTGTGTGTGTGTGTGTGTGTGTGTGTTCAGGGCGAGAAGGTGAAGCTGACCTGTACCGACAGAATACCAGCTTACCTGACTACCGTGGCGGTGATGAGCTTCATGGTGAGTCTCAGCGGTCTCCCTGCAGCGTTGCGTCCCCTATCCTTTCTATTTCTAACTAATGTATGACATTTGAAGCAAAGCTATACACTTTTCTTTTTAGCTCAACTCAATAGTTGGACAGAGCAGGGCTCTATGTTTTCTTTGAGCTATCAAGGGAGAAATTTCCACGTAGCTTTAAAGATTTAGGCTTTCAAAGGAGGTGAAAGTGATGTGCCTAAACCTTACGGAAGAGAATACATGGACACACATCACAGCAAAGTTCTTCATGTGTTTTTTATTCAGTGACGGCTAAAAAGCAGCTAAAACGGCTGCAACTTGTGGCTGCTGTCTGGTCAGTGTGCTCCGTGCAAGCTGGTGTCTACTCGGCGCTCTGTCGCATCACTTAACAGTTCAACTTTTATGCATATCGATATTTTCATCTCGGCAGTGTGTAAAAAGTTGAGGGACGAAAGTCTATTATTTCAATGTGGCCAATACATTTTAATCAGCATGTAATATCTATCATGTGTAGCCACAGTTTGAACATTGATCATGCTGCCTCCCCATCAAAAATATGCCAGATACAATGATATTTTTTGCAACTTTTTATTGAATTTGTCACAGGAAAATGTTGGACACAAAGTACAACAGACAAAGATTCTTACACAAACACACAGTATTTAACACAAACTATATACATGTTACCATTGTTTTGTAAAAAAAAAAAAAAAAAATTACATTCAATTATTGTGTGCATTTCTCCAATGATTGGGCGTTTTGATACTTTCATAGTATTTATTTAGACACTTAGACCTGCTTCAGAAAAGACACTTTCCTAACTAGTGCAGTAGTATCTTAATGTATAATATATTTTAACCTAACCCCAAATTTGAAACCCAATCCTGACTTGAACCAATGTCATATATCTGTTATCCCTCTGAAGTTACATGTTCAACTTGGAAGACATGGCACACATGGAGAGAGAGCGTTTTCTGACCAAAACTGAATCCGAACCAAGCCCAAATAATTGTGGTCAATTTTTGCACAAACAAAATGGTCCAAAGAAAGATGACTCGAACCCGGGTTTTGTCGGGACTCGTTGGGTTTGGGTTTGGTAGCAGGAAGTGATTGTGAAGCAGAAATTGCTGCTATGCACACAGAAGGGTTAATCCAGTGAATACAGATTATGTATATCAGAACAACCTCTTTGATTTCAATGCCTGTAAACACGTTTGGCATGTCTCAACGTGGTTTTTCTACATAACAATTACAACACAGTTCTTTTAGACCCTTTTGCGCTCATGATTATTCGGATTCAAATAAATGCAATAGAAATGACAGTTTTTGGAAATATGACTGGCCATATCAAAATAGGAAGTTCTTCCTCACCTTGATCGTTTTGTCAAATCCTCAGCAGATTGTCACGTGAGGTGATCTCCTCCTCCTCCTCCTTGCTTTTTAGATCCTTGTGACGTTTGTCATCGTCTTCGGGGTCATCCTGTACCGGATTAGCATCAAGTCGGCGCTTCACATAAGCACCTACCCTGCAGCGAGGTCCAACATCAGAGCCACTGTCAAGACCACCGCCGCCATCATCAACCTCATCATCATCATCATCATGGATGAAATCTACGGCAACATCGCCCGCTGGCTCAACACACTGGGTGAGGCACATTTTCACCGTTAACCCCCTAAAAGGGACGATTGATCCTCAAACCAAACATTAGTGTCTGACTAAACATGGACTGATATATTCCTACAACAAGCAGAAGTGTTTGTGGGAAAATAAAAATAAAATAATCCACTTATTTTGCTTATTGTCGCTTCACTGGGATGTTTGAGTTTCATTGTGTAGATTGATGTCTGTGCAGATATTCATTTGCCGAAGGGGGAACGTTCAGTATCACAGTTCAGTATGAAACCTAGGCGAGACTTTTTTAACCCGTTGTTACTCCCAACTCTTCAAATACCGACTCTTGGACAGTGGCCCCCGATGCACCGAGGAACCCCATAGCATCTGGGATGCACCGGGTTTTTTCCACTAGACTCCAATGTAAACTCACAAGTCAGTATTAGACAGTCAGACCAACTGACCTATGAAGAATCAGACCGTGCATTCATGGCGGGTGGGTCAAACAAACACAGGACTTTCACCCAGGAGACTGCTGTTCGTGTCCTGTGTGAATACAAAAGTCAATGTTATTGACATATAGCAAACATACATATTTTAAATCCAACCACAATCCTTTCTAAAAACGAACCAAGTAGTTTTGTCTCGTGAGCAAACCGGAAAAACGAAGTACGTTAGAAAGTTGATCTGTACGATTCCCGTGAACACGGAAGTTTATTTTGATAACACACAACGCTTGTATCGAGCGCAAACAGAAACGCCGTCCCTGACTCGTCAAAAACTGAAACTAGAGGGCTACCTAGAGCGTCATAGTGTGACGCGTAGGGCCACTGACCAAGCGTCAGTATTGAGGAGTTTGGAGCGAGAATGTGTTGTTATTCAGTGAAGTAGGAGATAACTTGGATTCAGCAGTTAATCATGTACAACTCAATTTTCCTATGAGGAGAAGGAGATTTATCATTTTCTGAATTTTGTGGGATAACTTTTGTGGCAAAAGCGTTTCCGACAAAAATAATAAGATAATGAAGGGAATTACAACGAGACATCTAGAAAAGTAAACACCGTCAATGATGCCTTTTTTTTTTTAGAGTTGCAACTGGGTTTACACTGATACCTAATGCCACTGGATGTATTCATGTGTATATGAGATATTCAAGCCACATGTTGTCTCTTTTTCAGAGGTTCCAAAGACAGACAAGAGCTTCGAAGAGCGCCTCATCTTCAAAATCTTTGTCCTGAAGTTCGTCAATGCATTCACACCCATTGTCTATTTGGCCTTTTTCAGGGGCAGGTAAAACCATGACTTCTCTATGCTCGTGTTTTTGGGCATTTTTGTGTTCAAGAATCGTCAGGGACACTTTTATCCAAAACACTACCGTATGCCAGCAGCTTTCCTTATCTCATGTCCGTGGTTGTGTTTGGTTCACAGGCTTGTTGGGCGGCCCGGAAACTACCTGTATGTCGTTGGATCGTACCGAATGGAAGAGGTAATTAACACTAAACACAGTGTGACTTTTCCCGTGTTTTTATATGTCAACGAGAACTGCGTTAGTCGTCAGTGTCTTAATAGTTCTTGTGGCACTCAGCCCCAAGCACAATGGTTCCTACTGAAGACATAAACCTTATTATATACTGTAGTTTGTAACAGGCGTTACTCAAATGAGAGGATGTAGGACATTAGACAGTGAGTGGATAAGGCGGCTTAGACAATCGGATTTCAATCTGCCTTGAATGCTTCTTGGAAGCATTTACACTTGGCTTTTAAGAGATCAGATAGCCGTCTGATCTGCCCGAGACGCATGAAGCCACTCGGTGTACGCAGACTACATGTCGGTTGAGTTTTAACAGCAACAGCAAGCAAAGCTGGTTATTGTTTTTTCAGCTTGTGAGCTGCGTGTGTGTGTCATGTTGGCAAAATATGGCCTGGATCAACTAGCACACAGGCTGTTTTGTACACTTTGGTGTTTATATGCTTTGTGAGCACAATAGCATCTGAACCGTGCAAGACGCAGCCTAGAAACCTTAGAGATGTGTAGATCAAAATGAAGAAGATTGACGTGGTCCGAGCAAGAGAGCCGGAAGTAGGTGGTCCTTTTTAAGGAATTAAGGAAAGAGCACGTGCTTTTAATATATATATATATTTAAATTATCCTTTAATTGCAATTTTGCTGTGGTCAGTTTCTCTTGCTTGCTTACTTTTCACTCCCCACTGTCAACTCTTCAAACTCCCTCCCTCCTTCCCTCTCTCCCTCCCTCCGCGCTCGACCGCTTCACGTTTGACTTCCCTTTCCGACGCCTCTTCACTTCCTCTCCCTCCAGTGTGCCCATGCAGGCTGCCTCATGGAGCTGTGCATCCAGTTGTGCATCACTATGCTGGGCAAGCAGCTCATCCAGAACAACCTGTTTGAGATCGGCATACCGTGAGTACAGAGCGTACACCCCACATGCTCAAACGTACACACTCCCATGCCGCTGACACACACAACAGTACGTGGGTTCAGCAAGCTACAGAGCAAATTATGCACACCCACTCAGTTGTACATGCGCCGGCGATGATTCATTGCAACGCCTGTCTGGTATTCAGACATACTTACCTGGGAATTCAACAACACCTTGCCGAAGTCTGTCAACCTGCAATTTTCTCTGTCTTGCTTGGTTCATACAGCAATGTAATGTACTGTGTGTTCTTCATCACATACAACATCAAAAGCACAGTTCTAAACTGTGTTACAGATTGAATTTATTGCAGTAATATAAGTCCAACAATGACAGGTATCCAGTGTAGTTAACCACCAATAATCCAGTTGGCATGTTTCACTGTGAAGAATATCACAAATACCACAAGTACCACAAATTAATTTCATAACAAATGTAAAAATGAATTGTACTGTATTGAGTTTTACAATGAGGTGTTTCTGTTATTTTGTCCACCTATCAATTCCTATCAATAAGGGTGGACTGAATAACAGAAACACCTCTCTGAGTCTAAATGGTTGGCTTCTGGTCCGTACAGGAAGCTGAAGAAACTGCTCCGGAGGAGGAAGTCGGACTTGGAGGAGGAGGTGAACAAAACGCTGCAGCGCCACGAGAAAGACCACATCCTGGGTCCTTTCGTTGGCCTCACCCCCGAGTACATGGAGATGAGTGAGTCCACACGCAAGGCACAAACCCACAAACATACAGGACATGCTGCTCTTTTGGGATTCGATTGGTCTGTGCAGGCTATTGAACGTTTTTCGATTTAGATTTTTTCGATTTTACACGCGTTGAAATAAACGTGCTAAACCATACGAGAACCATATAGAACCATATCGATGGCCAAAGTGCAAAACCTTCTATCTGCAAAATGATCCAGGAAAAGTGGGGAATAACCCTATCTGCACTTTGTATATATATATATTTTCTTTCTTTTTGTATTAGTTTGTATTTTGTATTATGTATTGGGTATCCTTAACACGTTTTTTTTAGTATTCTCAAAAAAAGTGCATTTTTCAGATAGTAGGTTTTGCTCTTCGGCCATCAATATGGGGTTCTTTGGCTTCAGAGGAGGTTTTGGTTCCTAGTAGAACCTTTTATCAAGGTTCCACCCTGTGAGAGGTTCTACAGAGAACCCTTCTATTGTGTAATAGTTCCACCAAAGACCATCTCTAGAGGTTCTATCCAGAACCTTTCCACCTTCTAAGGTTGCTAATGAGAACCCAAACCAACCCTCAGTTGTACCGAGAACCCTTTTATATCCAAGGATTTAATCTTGAACCCATCCTGGGTGTTCTACCGAGAACCCGTTTATATTCTAAGGTTTCATCGAGAACCCACCCTGGGTGTTCCACTGAGAACCCTTTTACATTCAAAGGGTTTCCTCTAGAACAGGGGTGTCAAACTCATTTTCACCGTGGGCCACATCGGCATTATGGTTGCCCTCAAAGGGCCGGTTGTAACTGTAAAAATTTATAAATGTAACTACTCCCTAATATATTGTTAAATGACTGTCTCTGCATTTGATTACTGTTTATTCAAGTGTAAAAATATAATACATGCATCTATATAAATGTAAAAATGTATGTAAGCAAATTACTCTGTTATTATAACATAAATCCTTTTAATTTAGGTTTAAGAAACCCATATTACTCTATCAAAGATCAAACTTTTATAGAAAATAACAAAGACAAATATCATCAAACACACGTTATTACATTAACTTTGTGCAAAGCTTTTTTTTGTCACAGTTGAGAAGAACATAACTCTGGTACAACACATAATTGTGAGCTGCTAAAAACATGTGTGACAGATGTGGTCTGGGGCTCACCTTTTTTCGCGCGAGTAGATTACAAACAAAGTCAATGCACAGACGCGAATGGATGTGAATAACGTGAATTTCCGCCGGGCGGCGAGAATGACGCGATGCGGAAAATTTGTGTGACGCTGTGTCTTTAAAGCCAATCAGCGTTGAGAAGCTCCGCCCGTCATCACTGACGTCCTGCCGTTGCTGATCAGAAACTATGGAGGAGAAGTTGATAGACTGGAAGCGGCAGTCCTCCAGACGCAGCTCCTGGAGAAGCTGTGTGCGACTACGGATAATGTTATGAACCCAGACACGAGGGTGTTTGATGTTCCCACGTTTGTGGGACTTCAACAACATGTACAAAGCAGAACTAGTGGTTATTTCTTCCACGGTGGATGGCAGAAATTAACTATTTCCACGGAGATAAGCCACGCCCCCTCGCCGGCGCGTCTAGCGCGAGTGAAGCGAATGAAGCGAAATAACCACAAATAGTCCGGCAAGTAAACTCACGCGAGTAAAGCGACGCGAAGATTCGCTATTGGTGTGAACGCAGCATAACGGTAGGTAGGATGCCGTTCGTTCGCGGGTCACAAAATCAACATGCATTGAGGGAGATGTAGTTTATGGTCACTGTACATTGTAAAGCAGCATAGACTTTAATTTTAAGATAATCATATTCCTTTCGAGCTCTCGCGGGCCACATAAAATGACGTGGCGGGCTGGATTCGGCCCGCGGGCCGTATGTTTGACACCCCTGCTCTAGAACCCACCATAGGGGTTCTCCCAAGGGCCCACTTATATTCAAAGGGTTTCCTTTGGGGGTGGAAATGTAGGGGACTACCAGAACCTTCCACACCCTAACCCTGGTTTTACTTTATGTGAGCCTGAACATTTGTAAAAACTACGACTGTCTTCAGGAGAGGCTTGTTGTTTTATCCTTGTTGATGCTGCTCGTCCTCCTCAGTAAAGCATTTTCATGCTTCCCTGATGTTCGCTAACGCCGCATAATCCTCATCCTCATCTCTTCTGTCAGAGGGCTCTCTTCTACCCTGACTCAAAGTACATCCATGAGAAATGCCTGTGGGAATATCAGGCTTTTTAACACCCCATCCCTCGCGCAGCTCGTCGTGCTGAGGTCAAACCTAACTAGCATAATGGCTGCGAGCACTTCGAAACAATCACTTAAATGTCACCTTCTATGGACCAAGTTACAACAAACACATTCAGTCACTCCTGAGTATTTGCTCCTGCTTCAAGTCTGTCCATGTTGGGGTACACTGTGGTTGACCTTTGATTTAATGGAAAAAAATAATTCACAGCACACAGTCTGTCAATCAGTGATGTGGAAACCTTGGATAGGTCATGTTTCATGTGCACCAGAAATTTCTGTCCGTCCCCGAGCACGTGTGCGTTTAATGAAGATAAGTAGATTAAAGTGCCTGGCTTTTCATTTGGCAGCTCAGAGCTCATGGCTGTTGCGGTCGTGTAATTGCTCTTTTTGGATCCATATTGTTAAGCAGTTCATCCCACGAGGGAAGGAAATGATAGAGGCCGGCGGAAGCTTATGACAATACGATTGAGAGAGATGATTAAAGCTACTTGAAGCTCAGCACTCTCACTTCTTCGTGTCCTAGTTCAATATTTATCGTTTCAAAGAAAGTGTTATATTCCATGTATAGCTGTGACCAGCGGAGCGTAAAATGTCTCTCTGATGGTCGGCACGTGTAAATCCAACTGCTGTATCTCACAAAATTGTTTTTCACTGCAAGTTTCAGTGCACACGATCTATACATTTTTAGCGTGCGTTACGCAAGATGGAGAGTGTGTAGGGACGAACAGCCACACAAGTGAATGACAGGTCCAACAAAAGGCACCACCCTGCCCCCACCCTCTTCTCTGAGCAGAGCTGCGGGACGGAAAAGAAATCGCTTGCCAAACGGCTCAGCATTGATAGATGCTCACATGGGTCAGTCAAGTGTGACAAACTATTTGGTGCCTGCGTGAGATGTGGTTTATTCGTATATTGATCATGTCACCTTTTAAACTAATGAGCTTTGGTTGACTCACTTTCGCATTATTTCAGGCCGGTGCACTCATCAATATTTTTATATTAACAATGGATGTGTAATGTGAAAGGAGTCGCTCGGGGTGAAGAACCCACAGACGACTAGAACAGTGCACTCAACAGAATGCAGATCTCCACCAGGTGTGAATACAAACCATAATTGACCTCTGTCTAGACCACCAGTGTATCGGATGTGTCTTGCACGTCTCAAACAACAATTTGATTATTGATTATAATTATTTCATTGTTTCACTATAAGCGGCTGCAGTTGACTGTGTAACGCTTCATGTTGACTGTGTAACGCTTCCTCTGAACAGAAACTGTCGGCCCTGCTGTGAGTTTAGTTGCGTTAGCTGTCAGCTTTGTTAGCTCTATCAGCCCCGTTAGCTGCTAGCTCTGTTAAACCAGCACACAGCAGACCTCACTGCTAACAGCTAACTAGCCCTTCTCCTAACATGAGAAGACGCTCTCTGTTGTAGTCGTTGCTCAGTTCAGTGTATTATTTGCTCAGCAATAGTAAATACATACAAATATACATACATACATACATAACATACAGTTGTTGATCACTTGCGGCTCCTACCGGCCAGTTTAGAGCAGTGAGGAGTCAACAGTCAAGGATGGCATAAAACAGTCGAAACATCACTGCAACCATGAGATGTCCTTGAGCATACATTCATTAAAGAGCACAAAATAATATTAGATTGGGTCCAACAGTATGTGAGATTAGCCGTGGACAGACAGACAGACAGACAGATGCACACGCGATCAAACACATAATCTCTTCAGGCTATGACCCTGTGATAAACAAGCACAGGTTAGCTACATACCGATCCATGCTTCAAACAAGAACGATCAAACGTTGTCGGAGTAATTAAAAGATGAAAAGATTACAATTTAACGATAAGTCACTGATGCCAGAAGGCGATAATGTGCTGAGATAATAAATTTAAAATCACTATTTCTATAGTCTTTTTTTTTTTTTTTTTTTTTTATAAATAGGGTAAATAGGCAACTGCTTGCCAACATGTTAGCCATAAAAGCTTTTAAGGGTGATCAAATGTCAGATGTTATATTTTGTGTGTGTTCTGCTGCTCCCGAGTGACCAAAGATTAACAAACGCGACTTTAATTTAACCGAGATTTTCATCTCTACTGCAGCTCCCAGAGCGCCAACTCTGAACAAATCTCACTAGTCGAGCTCTACAGCAGATACTCCGTTCATATTCTTTCGACAGAAAAGTTTAAACGGATGGTTATTAAAGGAGCATTCAAGCAAATTTCGGGCACCGCACATTTGACCCAAACTTGGTCTCCCTTTTTGAAGAAAAAATTACAATGTGTCCGTCCAGTAACTTCTGCTAATTTCTCCTCTTGTCTGTGTCTCCAGTCATCCAATTCGGGATGGTGACTCTTTTCGTGGCATCCTTCCCTCTAGCTCCGCTCTTCGCTCTTCTGAATAACATCATCGAGATTCGCCTGGACGCCAAGAAGTTTGTCACGGAGCTGCGCAGGCCGATTGCAGCCAAAGCCAAAGACATTGGTGGGTGTCCACCAACCCCGACTGAAATTAGATGTTTATTCCGCTAGATGTTTTCAGCTACACCGCCTTCTTAAGGGTAAAAAAAAAAAAAACCAAAAGAAGAGCCTGGGGCAAGAAGGAGAGGAGATATGCAATTAATTTTTATAAACTTCCCCTCACTCTGTGTGGGCTCTCAGCAGGAGAAATTAAACTACCTCAGACAGGTTTCAACGTACATATACGGGCATGTGCATATTGCTTTAAGACAGACTTGAAAAAGTGTTAATCTATCCTTTCACTGAAGGTGCTAAAATAAGATTTTCATTTATTTATTTTTATTGTAAAACAGGTCTAAGTGCTATATAAATAACGTAAAAGAATCGAAACACAGACCGTATTCAGAAACTGTGCCTTTAAACGAGCCATCAGCATTTCTGCACCGTTGTGATGTCACAACTGTAATATATCAACCATATCATATTTTTAAGCATTCTTAATATCCCAGTTCTTTCTTCTGGTTGCAGTCAACGAATATATATTCATGCATGCCTTGGTTGCGGTGTATGTGAGTGACATCAGCTGACAGGAAGTAAAAATGGACCCAAGCTGTTGCCTAGCAACGCAATTCTGTTGAAACGCACTAAAACGGAGCGTTTCAGACAGAGGGTGAATACAGGTATATTCAAACGGACAGTATGAGCAAAATATTATTTATTTTTTTACATGAAAGCATGTTAATACATTCCAGTAAAAAAGCGTGAACCTGTAAATGAGCATGATATGTCCATTATGTCCATATGTTTAAATCATAATACTAATATATTCTATTTATTTGTAGGGCACAGAAAGAATAATTGATCAAGCTAAATTGATTGGAGCAAAACAAAGTAGGAGTTAAAAGTGAAAAACGACTTAATGCAGAAATGGTTGATAAGTGTATTAAAAGATTTAGAAGGAAGTCACTGAAGTAACAAGACACATTTCTGCAGGAGGATAGTTCAACAGTTATATCAGAGAGCAGCTCATAGTTATTAATGCACCTAACATTCCTACAACACAACACACAGTGAAGTCTTTCCACCTCTGTGATTGTGCCATCTAGTGGTGGCTCACTGACCCTATATAGACGTGTTGAGGCTGACAGTTCCTTTCTGTCTTTCTGCAGGCATCTGGTACAACCTCCTGAGAGGCCTCAGCAAGTTAGCGGTCATCGTCAATGTAAGTCTCGTGTCCGTACGGTCCCTTTGACCCGGTGTTCTGATGTCAGTAAGACAGTAAGCTGACGAGCCCTTCTCCGTCCCCCAGGCCTTCGTCATCGCCTTCACCTCGGACTTCATCCCACGGCTGGTCTACCAGTATATGTACAGCCTGGACGGCTCCATGCACGGCTTCGTCAACCACACTCTGTCCCACTTCAACGTCAGCGACTTCCAGCCGGGCACAGACCCTCTCCAGCCGGAGCACCTGGGCTACACTGTATTCATCTGCAGGTAAGGATTCACTTAAAAAGGAAAAATGTAATGATTGATTTTTATACATTTAAAACAGTATGCATGAATGTAAGATCTCACCCCAAATTATAACTTTATAATAATTATATTAATTTTTTTTTCTTTTTATTTCAGTGTTGTCTTCATGGTTTTTAACCATTATTCTATAAAGAATAGTAACCCGACCTTTACTGAAGCAGTTTCTTATAAAAAAAATGCCTTTTATGTGGACATTGATAGTTGTTCAAAATAATTATTTAAAGGACCAGTGTGTAGCATTTCAGGGGGATCTATTGGCAGAAACAGAATACAGTATTAACTCTCTGGGGTCGACGCCGGCGCGTTTCCGCAGTGTTTACTCGATGTTTAAATTAATTGCTCCATGATAATACGGCCCAGAAATATGGTTGAGATGTCGTCGGAATCTGTAGACTCTCCACTTCCGTGTCCTTGTTCCAACGAGATCGTATGTGTCTCACACAGCGAGCTAGGAGCATGGACGTGTCGTATGATTCGTGGGTGTCGAGCTCCGTCTCTCACCGTTATTTGTGGATTCATGTGTCCGTCAACATTTTTGTATGAAACTAACCAAAGGACACTCAGGAAATCACTAAGGACCTACCCACCACCTTACGCTACAGAAACACTGCAGTTTAAATTCAGTCGGCATGCGACAGAGAAGAGAGGAAGTGGCGAAGAGAAAGTTTACAGTTAGCGACGTACTTTCAGCGATATAGTTAATATTTAGTTTGAAAACAAAAACGGTTGTAATGTTCATTTTCATTTGCACACATCCCATGAAGCTTGATCTGTAGTATGAAGTAATTACTCAGTACCATTTGATCTCAGTCCCTCTAACAGGTGATGGAAGTAGAGTGACAGACATCACTTTTACTAAAAAAACGGTATTACAAAATTTGGTTTTTATATATTTATTATACATTTATCTACTATTTTATGTATATATTCCACCACTTTTGTGAACCTAAGACTTTGGTAAACCAATTTCAAGCACCAAAACAGTTCGTCCACATGAGTAAAGTTATGTTTTCACAAGAGATTTGAAAAATAAAAAAAATCGGACTTAAATTTTTCAGCTTTATGGCCAAATTATCTCTTTACATATTGCCTTAGGACAATTGGTGCCTCATTATATAGATATCTGAGATTGTTCTGAAAATTATCATATAGAACACATTGGTATGTCTCATATGCAAGTACCTTTAAAGGTGAATTTAAGAAAATATGTAAAAATCGGGAAACTACCCTAAGACCCCAGAAGGTTAATAAGTACACTTTCTTTCTTGTATAGCTTAGCGAGCTGTCTATATCGAGATAGGGAGTGGGACTCCTCTTCACGGAGTCCGCCATGTCGCACTGCCACGTTTCTACAGTAGCCCAGAGCGGACAAACCAAACACTGGCTCCAGAGAGGGCCATTCGTGTTTTCGCGTTCGGCCACCGTAGTTCTACACGCTTGGCACGCGGGACAAGTTGCAGTCGGTTGCAACCAGCAAACTCCGCGCTAGACGCCGCCAAAATCCTACACACTGTCCCGACCGAAATAAAACTTCAAAGTTGTAAAAAAGTGTGAAAACGATTTATTTAAAAATGTATCCCAAGCCCAAACCTTCCAAACTATTACTTATCATGTCTATTTTACCTTTTGTATTATTGATGATCCATGAGAAGGAATGGACCAACTTGTAAAGCATGAATGAAACCTTTTGAAACGTGTCTCTCTGTCCGCAGGTATAAGGACTACAGAGAGCCCCCCTCGTCCAGCACACCCTACGAACTGTCGAAGGAGTTCTGGGCCGTCCTGGCCGCCCGCCTCGCCTTCGTTGTTGTCTTTCAGGTTTGGAACGGCACACGGAGATTAACGCCAAAGCACACACGTGGCACGCCTCGACATGCTTTCACTCGCACTTTCGCCATTCATATTTTATGTGGGCAAAGCAAACAATCGCGTAAACTCCTCATGTATATTCGATGTATGAATGGCCCCTGAGTGAATCACGAGGCCCTGTGGAGCTGCTTGTGATGAAGAGGAAAAGGCTGCCTGCTTCTCCTCCATTCATTTCCCTGGTGTGATTGATTTCATTCTTCAAACAAGACAACAAACTGTTCACCTTGAAAATAAAACTTCCACCAGTCCTGTTTGCTATTTATCGCTGTTGCTTTAAAGATGGTGCTCAATCTAAATGGGGCCACATGGGTTCTTTTGTTCCTGGCGTACGTTTTTCACCATCTGCTCTGTCCTCTTTGGACCTTATTCTCTATTTTTATGTCGATTTTTGTCCTGAGCTCCTGTTGCTCTCCTCACTGATTATGTAAAGCTTTTGTGTTTGGAAGCCCATTGCCACCAGGAAAAGAAACCATTTGATTCATCATAATTAAATACAATAATGTATATAATGGCTTAGAGTGAAAGATTAATATATAATCGTTAAACTTAGAGCTAGACTGATTAATCAGTGAATATGATACAGTGTAACCTTCCCATAGTTTTGTCCAACACAGAGCACTGACAAGTTGATTTTTACACTCCCGTGTGGTCCCCACAATGTTTCAAATTTTATTTATTTTTTTAAGTAAATTATTCAAAGATTTTACTTTGTAGGTCAAAATGAGGATTCATGAACTCATAATAATGAAAGCATTTAAAGCCATAATTATAACACATTTTAAGAGACTAAATAATCAACGTCATAACTTTCATTTACTATGTCAGTCGGGGGTTAATCCGTTCATTTTCCCAACAGGAATTGTTCTGTATTACTTGTAAATATGAAGAAGAAAATCTCTAGTCAAAATGTAAATATATCTTTGTTTTATATATATATATGGTTAAAAAGCTAGGCTATCTAACAGATCAATAATACATCCCTATAGTCTCTGAGAAGAAACAACACATCCTCCTCTTACAAAGGAAACATGTATAAAACATGGAACAACGATCGCTTCAGTACACTCGGGAGCTTTAGAGCTCACTCGGTCTGGTGTGACCATTAGCTCCTGCTGGCTAAAGGTAGCTTTTAGATGAACTGGCTCCCTTGAGAGGCGTTCCAATCGGCTCTCCCTCTGTCCCCTCTGTCCCCTGTGCAGAACGTGGTGATGCTGATGAGCGACTTCGTGGACTGGCTGATCCCGGACATCCCCAAGGACATCAGCCTCCAGATCCACAAGGAGAAGATCCTCATGGTGGAGCTCTTCATGAAAGAGGAGCAGGGCAAAAGGCTTGCGGCCCGCGACAACCACAACCAGGACAACTGCACCTCCCACTCGTCGGCCAATCGGAGCCCGGCGCAGCCCCGCTCGCGGCCCGCCACACACGCCGTGGTCTGGGAGACCAATCGCAGAGAGCGTAAGGCCAACGCGGCGCCCGTGTACAAAGTGTAAAACGAGCCGCTCAGCTGCTTAAAGCCCGGCTGGTAAAAGGTTCAGACAGCTATCCATTAGTGCGCGATCAGTTCTTAATTATCGTCAAAGCTTTTGCTGCATTCATGTTCTGTGGGAATATTTACAGGAATTAGCTGAGAGTTAAAACTGAACACGTCGACGTGTTCACGTTAGAATCCCTTCACATTAAAAACTGGTTGTTTGCTTCCTTTTACCATTTCCCCCCCCATGTTAAGCCAAACATCAATGTAAAAATCCAGCGACTATACCAAGATTTATGATGATCACTATGCGTTATTTATTGGATGTACTGTTTTTGAGGGGAACAAGCCATTAGCTTGACCCGACTCTGGGGGAATTACTTGTCAATGCCATCGTCGTTCGGGATGTCTGAGGAAACGGCGGCAAACACCACCTGCAACCTAATCTGAATAGTAAAATCCTATTAAACCTGCCATCCTAAACCTTCCATCCTATTAAACCTGCCACTTCTCCCACGGGACATGAATGCAGCTTTCGTCTTGAAGACTCCGTCCGAATGGTCCCACTGAGAAGAATTTTCCGTACTGGTGAGACACGACTCAAGAGGAGAACCTCTCTCCCACCATAAAAGCTCAAAAGACTCTTTTTTGTTTTGCACAATTATATACAAACGCAGGAATTTATTGATGTACTTTTTTGAATACGCAACTTGGTCGCCGGCTTGTTGGGTCGAACGGCAAGGATCTGGAAGACCTGCTGTGTCGAGCGGCCTGTTGATTTGTACTATTCTCTTGCTCACGAGCGCCACTTGGCTCGTTGTTACATCTGTTACATTTCTGAGTGTGAACAAACTGCCCAACAGTGCTCAGTGGCATTTACTCCTGGAAGCACAAGTCACATTATTATCCATTCCAATGAACTGGAATCCTTAATGCCGCCATTGGCGAGATTTACAGCACAAACACAAAGCGATGTCACGCTCCGTCTCACCTCCTTAAGTGTTTCTTAAAGCTGTACTTACCGATTTCTATTTTTTTAAATACATTTCTTTTGCCACTTGGGGGTAGCAGAACAAGCTGAAAAACACGACACCTACATATTGTCGCCATATAAAATCCCCACTTGCGAACAATTATTTACACATCCAACAAAGAGCAACATCAGGATCCATGTTTCGGGCCACCCGGTCCGGTCTTTACTGTCCTTACGGCTCAAGCAGCAGGAGATATTTTGCTCTGGCTCTTTGATTGACTGGCATTAAGCTAATTGATAACTTCATCTGTCTGCTCTTTGGCGCCGAGCAGATGGTGTACACAGCGGGTTAAAGGAGAAAACATCTACCTGCCGCTGGAAACAAGGTCGACGCAAAGACGCTTGCGGGCCGCCGTCAAACCGACGCTAAAACAGCTCTGTATGGGTGAGGGGATTATTATGGTCATGTGATCGATGGTTAATATTTCTTTTACAAAAATGCAACCGTTTGCAAACAAGTTCGGCTCATCGACTTAGAGGGTAACTTTGGTATTTTTCAACCTGGACCCTATGTTTCCCATGTTGGTGTGTCTAAGTGACTAAAGGGGACGGTCAAGTGGGTCCAGTATTGAAGGATTGACGCGATCGCTCGGGGCAACTCTTCAACGTCAATGTACGTTCGCTGAAAGAGCTCGTTTTCACCACTGACAGGCTCAGAATGTCTGATAAGATTAGAAATAAAACCTTTTTCCTTTATGTTTAAGTCTCGTTCTGCCACATTGAGGAAATCAGAAAAAAGCAATCAGTCACGACATTGAAAATCTTTGAGATCACACTCAGCTACGCTTTCTGTGCTCCAACCCATCAAACTCTCACTCACAATAGGTTGAAAATATCAAAGTTACACTTTAAAAAGTGATGACATGTCAGTGTTGTGCTCTCATCTTGCGCCTGCTGCCCCCCAGTGGCCACAAAAAAATGTCCAATGCATGTTTAAATAACCGCGATCGAACTCTCTGTAAACAGGAAGAGGGTCCAGCATTTACTCTTTTTTTGTCCATTGAATGTGTTTTGGATCATGGATGGAGCGTTTGGGCCAGTTTGCTGATGTCAGCCCTCAGAGTTCCCTCGAACCAAATCCCCGTCGTTCTTGACACAATTCTTCATCGGACACTTTTGAACCACCGACGGGAAATGTTGGCTTTCGCAGCTTTAAAGAGACCAGAAGATGACGAGGAAATATTTTTTTTTACGTTTCATTAAAAAAAAAAAAACATTCACACCTTTGCATATCGTCGAGATACTCAGCTGTATTTATTAGAGGGTTTAGACTTTTGAAGTTGTGCACTAAAAATAAAAAACGTAATCTTAAAAGTGTAGCGGCACAAGTACCTGCATGCAGCGTGTGCCGCCGGGAAACTGCATCCTGGAACAAATGAGATCGAGGAATCTTAAAGCTTCTCACTTAAGGGGACTCATTTTCAGCTTCTTGATGACTCGGGGGAAAAGCAGCGCCAGTGTCTTGCTCAAGGGCCCCACCGTGACAGTTGGTAGAGCGCCTCTCTCACCCTGCCTTATATTCTCCTCTCCGGCTCGTATGAGTTTTTCCAATCGTCACACAAAGGGATACAAGTCAGACCAGGACAGGCAACGTTGTTGTCATTCGGCATTTTCCCTCAAACTGCAACTCTAACTTTTCAAGCACAAAAGACTGAATAATATTTTGTTTTGTATTTATATCAAGCTGCAAAAAAAAAAAAAAACATACGTGGGAGTGACTGGATACAACTTTGAGGCGCGTAAATGTGCTGCAGACCGAAAGGTGGAGTCACGAGCCCAGCCGGCATGCATCGATGTGTCAAATCCTGCCCCCTGCTGTAAATATATGAATCTACCCCAGATTTAAGCCCTCAACCCAGACTAGTAGAATGTATTATTCCTATTTTAAATTTTTATTTTATTTGCAGTGATGTATAATCACTGTAAGGTCAAAAATGTTTTATATCTGTTTTTTTTCTTCTTCTAATTTCATGACGATGCATTTCGAAGTGCATTTAATGTGTTGAAAGGCTTTTTATCAGCCCACAACGGACCAGCTACCTATTGACGTTCACAGTGTCTTCAGTTTAAGTCATTATTTAATGTTCCAGAAAACATCGACATGGACCTATTTCGCTGTATCTGGAGGGAAGCGAGACTACAAAGACATTTTTATTGCTTCTTTTCCGGGGTGTGACTTTCTCTTTTGAGGAAAAAGACAGCACATTTCCTTTTGACCAAACCTTATACTCTGCGTGTCCGTAGGGTTAGCGTTGATACTCAGTGATAGGTTGATGGAGCCTGTGTCGGCTACAACGTTGTTTATGTCCTCCGAATCCCTTTGCAACCTGATGTCACATGTGAAGACCACACCCCCTCCCCCACGACCCCTCCCCCGCCCAATGCCCCTCATGCCTCCTATTGCCATGTTGTATTTGCAGCATCAATAAAACACTGCAAGTTGTGACATGCCTAATATCTATTATAACATATGTCGAAGCATATTTCATGTGTGAGTGTATATGCATGTGTAACCAATTTGTCCGTGTCTGATATTTTGAGTCTTTTTTTTTCTTCTTTTTTTTTCCTTTTTGTTTGAACTAACTGCAAATAAATGAGAGAACTACCTGGAGTTGCATCTATTTATTGGAAATCCCTGCATTTCCCTTTTGTTTTGGTACTTTGATTGATTGCTAATTTCTACCACAGAAGTACAATATCAACTACGGTGGGTCTTTTATTGTATCGACCCTGTCTCGTACAACATTACGTTCCCAACTGCACTCTCACGAACGTTTCCAGAGAACTGTATCTTCCGCCCTGAGATTGCGGTCGCACTTTTAAACACTCAACATGTGGGCCGCGTGCACCGCTCTCACTGCGGTGGTTACCGCGGGCGCAGGCAAAAACACGCAGGAGCAGAGCAAACAATTAGAAGTAGACACTGTTCAACACATCGCGTCGCTGGAGCCACGGACCTGTTTGGTGCTGAAGCGGGACACAGACATGATCACGGTCGGGTTGGTGCCGATCTCGTCTGGCCGGACCCAGCGGGACAAGATGGCTTTCTGTTCGGGCGCCAGCGCCAGTTTCCCTGTTGTGTCCCTGGTGAGGAGAACAAAGATGAAACAAAGATGTTTAGTGACAGTTTGATCGGAGCTCACGAGCTTCACGAGCAGTGATTGACAGCTGCGTTAGAGGCTCCTGATTGGCTGGTTTTCTTCAGGCAGAGGAACCTGATTTTCTCAGATTATCTGTCTCATGTGCTACTGCCAGGATGCAGTGACAGTTTGAACATTTTAACTGTATCTCCAACATTGATTGAGGCCTCCAGTTTCGTCAGTTAAAGAGTTCTATGACTATTATTTCTAAAAAAAAAACTCTTCTCATGAAGCCAAATTTTAAACTATTTATTATGCTGTTCCTTCAGTACATCAGGAGCTTCCCATAAAACCCCTACTTATCTTCTTTTAATATGTATAATTTACATGTAAGGCACTGTAAGAGCCAATTAATCATGTATTTATATTGGGTTGAATTGTTTATGTTGGCATATTGCTTACCTTCTGATATTATTTAAATGTATTTCACAGTTTTCTGTTCAGATACATACATAGCATATATGTTGTGTCTTTTTATATGTGCGTGGTGTCGTTTGCCATTTCCTTGCTTTACAGTGCAAGAATAGATGTTATGTTATTCACGGCAGATAATAGTGCCGTGAAGCAGCTTTTCATTGCACGTGGAAAAAAAAAAGGGTTTGAGAGCGGCACTGAAGAATCGCAGAAGGTTTTCGACCGTGTTTAGTGCGTTACAAGGTGGTAGAGTGATAACTAATGTATTTATTTTGGAACATCAAGTGGCGAGATGTAGCCTCGATGGTCACATGGTCAAAGTTTTTGTCATAAAAAGGTTTATTTTCAACCTCTACTGACAGATTTGCTACTTAAACTGCTGAATCGTTGTAGCTTCGTTACAATAAACACAGATTAAAAAGGTACTTTAATACAACGGAAGGACAGATGTACAAACCGTTTTTCCTTCAATGCTGCAGGTGTTTGTTGAGGACAACCAACACCAACATTTAACTTTTTCAGTTTAGTTTCAATATCAGAAAACGGGTCATGTTCCTTCTGAATTGTTTATGTTCATTGTCAACTTTAAAAGCATTTTAACAGTCAAATATTCAGACACCTTGTCCAACTCACCTTGTCCTTGACTTGACTGACGGAAATGTAATTTGTTACCACATTTTCAGGACTCGTTTTCTAAGATATTTCAAATTTGTCTATTTTCAGTCCTTTTCCTTGATTGTAAAGTGGCATTAGCGGCAATTCATTATATTAAATGGAGATACACTCAAAACCACAGGACCGGTGGGGGTCCTTCTGAGGTTGGACCACCGGACGGCAGATTCCACCATGCCGGCTCACCTGAGCACCTCGATCTCGTCGGCCGTGTAGCGCTGACCCTGAGGCTCGCTGGACTGGACCGCCCGGACTGGCTGGGGTTGCGGTTGGTCGTGGAGGCTGAAGTCTGGCCTGAGGGGGAAAAACTGGTGAACCGGCCCCCCAGAAGCGGCACCAGTGCTGTGCTTGGCTCCAGGAGGCCCCGTTGGAGTTGATATGGACCGGGACTCTTTAAGACCGTCCGCCCTGAAAGAACATAGTGGAGAAATTTGTTTGATTCGATCTGGAAAATAAAGTTGTTGTTTTTTTCTGGCAAATACCGAGAAAAAAAAATCATAACAACTCTTCATTGAAGGAAGAGGATGGAGCCATGGTGCAGCTAGACCAAGCAGCCTCGTCCGGTGGACATTTGGGCTTCACAACAAGTTGTCTGGGTCTGCAGCGCCTAGTCCAAGGCCTCGTTGCAAACACAGAAGGAACCAGCGTAGAAGCAAGCAGAGATAACGTAAAATAGAGAGAGAGAGAGAGAGAGAGAGAGAGAGAGAGAGAGAGAGAGAGAGAGAGACGCTACCGTGTTTATGCACAGTTCCACAGTCTGAGAGTACAGCTCAACGGCTTTCGACGTCATTTCCCTTCTCGTCTTCCTCGAAGGCCTGGGTGACCAGGAAGTGGGAACGCTCCAGGTCCACCTGCTTCTGGGACTTCAGCGGGTCGCTCTTCTGGGCCTGGACTGGGGTCAGAGGTCAAGGGAAGGTTTGGTCAGGACACAAAACATATAATTTGAGAAGAGAAACCATGTTGACTACAGCTACAAATAGGAAACTGTTTCATTTTGGGTGGGTTTGTGTATGTGTGTGTGTATGTATGTATGTATGTATGTATGTATGTATATATATATATATATATATATATATATATTCATTATCTTTTAAATATTATACTGTTCTCTAATGTCAGACAATCTCTGAATAGAGTTAGGGAGTAAAATAATTTTGTGCTTTTTACATCATCTGTGAGTTTTAAAATCCACTAGTTCACAAAATCTTAAAGCGCAGAATAGTGTGTGTGGTGTGTGTGTGTGTGTGTGTCATCGCAGCTGCTAAACACCAGGTAATGTGTGCAAAACACAACATGATGGGCGCACACACACACACACACACACACACACACACACACACACACACACACACACACACACACACACACAACACACACACACATACACACACTTTAAACGGGCGACTTTCAGCCGTTGTTGTCGTGGTTATGACAGCTGTCCTCGTAACAGCTACACGTGCTCGCTTCCTTTTTTTTGACAACGTCAACAACAGACGCGTTCGGCTGAAAGTTGCCCTTTAAACCGTAACACCGGCTGAATCAGCTCGTGACGTTAGCTCGCTCCCAGTTACCTGGATACCAGCTTTAGCGGGTAGAGCACGAGGTCGCTGCCGGTTACTTTGGTTCTTACCGTCACGCACTCAATCCCGGTTCTTAAAAGCAGAATCCTCGCTCACTCAGAAATCACATTTCTCGCCCTCTAGCTCGCAGCCAGCGTCCTGTTGTCATGGCACTGACACTCAACAAGAAGCCGGGTGCTTGTGCGCAGGAACGGAAGTAGATGGACTGCCGGGAAATTTAGTTTTTTTCAGTCAATTTGTGGGCGGAGCGAAATGCGATGACGTTTGCAGTCAGCTTGTGGGCGGAGCCTAAGATGAAAGCAGGAAACGTGATGATGTCATCAATCGTGTGTAACGCGCGGGTCCATTTTTACATAATGTGTTATATATAATTCAGCCCACGGAGAATTCAGATCCTGGATACAGTACAGAAATTGCGGAAAGAAGCTTGTTGCTCCAGAACAGCCCAAGTCCAATATTTAGCATTAATTAATTGAAGTGATTAATTTTTAAATTAGACAGACAGGAGATAGCAAACACAATGGCACAATTAAAATCACGTTCTCTAAAGGTTCAACTTGATCGGCTTAATGAGCAACAAGACTCAGACAAAAGGCTCAAGAGGCTCATGAATGAGAAGAAAAGCCAACAAATAAATTCGTTGGAAGAGGAAATTCAAGAGCTCCAAAAAAAGGGACAAGTGGACATGAGGAAGCTCAAAGAAATGAAAAAAATAATCATGACCAAGGATGAAGAGATAAGAGAAATTCAACAGGACATGACTGACTTGGAAGTCAAGTATTGTAAGGTTTTCAACCAAAACGAAAACATGGCTGCAGAACACATGTCGAAGCTCCTGGAATTTAAGGACATGCACAGTAAAGAAATATCAGAACTGACACTAACGAAGAAGTCTGATATCTCAAACATTGAAGAAGTCTGTGAGAGGAGGGTAGAGATGATGCGTGTGAAAATGCAGAAGGAGCTGGACCTGAAACTCCTAAAAGAAAAAGAACGGCTAGCTGAAAAGCTCAACGAAAATTTGAAAGATTCGGCTTGTGTTGTCGAGAAGGAGAGAAAGGAAAAGGCGGAATTTCAATTCAAGATGGATGAAGAGGTCAACAAATTGACTCTAGAAAAAGACCAACTTAAGTACTTGTATGAAAACAGTGTCATGAAATGCAGTCAGGCAGAGGAGGTCAATTCGGAATTTCTGAAGAGAATAAATGAACTGGACGAAATGCAGGCTCTCAAAAAGCGCGTGACTTCATTAGAGCAGACTGTCGCAGGACAAGAAAAAGTCATTAAAAACAAAAATGGAATGATAGCTGATTGGAAGAAGAAGTTCAGCAAAAACGTAGAGGCTTTGGATTCAGAAAAAAACATGTATACCATTCTAAAACTAAAATTAGACCTCGAGCTGGAAAAGGATCTGGAGGGAATATTAAAAGAGAGCGAGAACAAGGCAAAAAAAAGGACTGTGGAGTTGAAAAGGCTCATGCAGGAAAATGGGGACCTGAAAGAATCGGTCTCAAATCTGGAGTACAGACTGCAGACCTGTGAGCCGGAGCTGATTAAGACGAGAAGGAAGAACCGAAGCTTGGCGACTAATCAGCTCCGCTTCAAGGAGGACCTCCAGGCATGCTTACCTTTAATATCACACCCACAGAAATTAAAAAGGAGTGTCATTGGTCTGAAAAGACGCTACTTGGATGACGAGACAAAGGTGGTAGTGCACGTGGATGGAGACACTACGCAGGGAATTAAAAAAACCCTGATAGATTACAAAAAACAACTTTGTACTCATGAAAAGATCCGCAAGGCTGAGTTCAAGAGGATGGGTCACATGGAGGACCAGTTACTCAAGAGATTTGAGAACCACGACCAGGCTATCTCTACATACATAAACATGATAAACGACCTAAGGAGAAAGATAAAGATGCTGGAAGAACAGCTCAAGAAGGTGTCAAAGCCGCAAATGCAGAAGGCCCAATCCTGGATCAAGAAGAAAGTCCTGAGAATTCCCGAAGCTGTGCCCGAGGTTTCAGAGGAACCACTGGCCCTTTGCTCAGATGACTGTCCGCCTCAAGCCCTCTCAAATGAGGAGGATGACGAACTGCCTGAACCTTCCTGTTCAGAAGAAGAACAGGCATCATCCAGGCTGCCACACAGGAACACTATCATTCATGTGAGGCCGTATGTGGAGAAGGATCTCCCGACTGACATCTAACCCCCGGTGATCGTAAGAGCAGCATCTTTATGGGTTTACTCCGAGTGCTTCGGTTTTCCCGACATATTGAATTAATTGTAAAAATATATATATATAATATTTCCTTTTTCTTGTATAACTAAACTCTAAGAAAAGAAACACGACACAAAATACGATGAATAGTGGGTAAGGGTGAGAAAACTATTTATGATGACCATACGTGCTGTAAGCAAATCACAACACTTATGTTAGTGTTTAAGTGAGTCAAATAATTTTCACGTTCACTGGCCCATGTGAGACCTAGAGCCTCCTTTTCCACCTGCGCGTATCGACTGTAACACAACAGTGACATCCACTCCAGTGTCAAGTTTGAAAGTGAAAGTGTTGTCCATTGCATCTATATCAACAGTCCATGGATCAGCATTAGATGGCACAAAGCCAAGAAATAAACATTCCTCCTCTTCCTCGATACCCAGCACAGCTTTACCAGCAAGGCACACACGCTGGTAGTGACCTGTTTTTACATAGGAATGGCAATTTGCATGTTTAGGGTGTGGCATACCGCCTCATTTGTAACACTGGAAGCTTTTTGGACTTTTACCCTGAGTGTCCAGCAAACAATGTGGGCTTCGTTGATAATTGGGAGACTTTCTGGGGGGAAACCTGATCTGATTAGGAGAGACGGCATTCATCCCACGAATGATGGAGCTGATCTCATTTCTGCAAATCTGACCAACTTTGTTTGGGGACCTAATCCATGACAACCCAGAATTCAGACCAGGAAGCAGAAGCAGAGTTGTAATTTTACACCCTTCTCTGCACTTCCATTAGAACAGTTACCCACTCAAAACTATATAGAGACTGTGTCTGCCCCACGGCCGCTTAAATTAATTAAATCAAAAGTAACCAGAAGAGGAGTTGTACAAAATAACCTCATAAAAGTTAACACCACCAACGCAACAGTGCAACAAAATAGGAAAATTAAATGTGGACTCTTAAATATCAGATCTTTGTCATCTAAAGCTGTTTTAGTAAATTATTTAATATCAGACAATCACATTGATCTAATCTGTCTTACTGAAACCTGGCTGTGTCATGAAGAATATGTCAGCCTAAATTAATCAACTCCTCCAAGTCACATTAATACTCACATTCCTCAAGGCACCGGCCGAGGAGGTGGAGTAGCAGCTATCTTTGACTCAAGCCTACTAATAAACCCTAAACCTAAATTAAACTACAACTCATTTGAAAGCCTTGTTCTTAGTCTTTCACATCCAACCTGGAAAACAATACAGCCAATTATATTTGTCAGAGTGTACCGGGCCCCAGGTCTGTATTCTGAATTTCTATCTGAACTTTCAGAGTTTTTAATCAAGTTTAGTTCTTAAAACAGATAAAGTTATTATTGTAGGTGACTTTAATATTCATGTGGATGTTGATAATGATAGCCTTAGTACTGCGTTTATCTCATTATTAGATTCAATCGGCTTCTGTCAGAGTGTACAGAAACCCACTCACTGTTTTAACCACACCCTCGACCTTGTTCTTGCATATGGCATTAAAATAGAACATCTAATAGTTTTTCCACAGAACCCTTTTTTATCAGACCATTACCTCATAACTTTCGAGTTTATACTACCGGAGTGTACACCGTTAGGCAAAAGTTTCTACACCAGATGTCTATCTGACAGTGCTGTAGCTAAATTTAAAGAAGCAATTCCATCGGTATTTAATTCAATACCATGTCTCAATATAACGGAAGACTCCTGTGCTAACTTTAGTCCGTCCCGGACTGATCATCTAGTCTATAGTGCTACAGGTTCACTGAGACTGACACTAGACTCCATAGCCCCTCAAAAAAAGAAGATAATAATACAGAGGAGGTTCGCTCCATGGTATAACCCTCAAACCCGCAAAATAAAACAAACATTGCGAAAGCTTGAAAGGATATGGCGTTCCACCAATTTAGAAGAATCTCGGTTAGTTTGGCAAGATAGTCTTAAAACATATAAGAAGGCCCTCCGTAATGCCAGAGCAGCCTATTACTCATCAATAATAGAGAAAAATAAGAACAACCCCAGGTTTCTCTTCAGCACTGTAGCCAGGCTGACACAGAGTCACAGCTCTGTTGAGCCGTGTATTCCTATAGACCTCAATAGTAATGACTTCATGAACTTCTTCAATGATGAGATTGTTACTATTGGAGACAAGATTAATAATCTCTTGCCCTCAACCAGTACCGATCTATCCTTGGAAACAACTATAAACAATGTTTGGATGGTTCCTCTCCCATCGACTTTAAAAAATTGTCTTTAACAATTTCTACTTCTAAATCGTCTATCTGTTTCTTGGACCCCGTCCTGACGAGGCTGCTTAAAGAAGTTTTACCTTTGATTGGCACCTGTCTGCTGGATATTGTCAATCTGTCTTTACTAACAGGCCATGTACCACAGTCTTTTAAAGTAGCTGTGATCAAGCCTCTTCTCAAGAAGCCCACTCTTGATCCAGAGGTGTCGGCTAACTATAGACCGATCTCTAACCTTCCCTTCCTCTCTAAGATCCTTGAGAAAGTAGTCGCAAATCAGTTATGTGACTTCCTGCAGAACAATAGTTTATTTTAGGATTTTCAGTCAGGATTTAGAAAACACCACAGCACAGAGACAGCACTGGTGAAAATTACTAATGACCTTCTAATTGCATCAGATAAAGGACTTGTCTCTGTTCTTGTCTTGTTAGACCTTAGTGCTGCGTTCGACACCATTGACTATCACATCCTATTACAGAGATTAGAACATTTGATTGGCATTAAAGGCACCGCACTAAGCTGGTTCAAATCCTATTTATCAGATTGATCTCATTTTGTATATGTAAACGATGAAACCTCGATTACCACCAACGTCAGTCACGGAGTTCCACAAGGTTCTGTGCTTGGACCAATTTTATTCACCTTATATATGCTCCCTTTGGGCAATATTATCAGAAAACACTCCATAAACTTTCATTGTTATGCTGATGATACTCAATTATATCTATCGATCAAGCCAGACGAAACCAACCAGCTTGCTAAACTTCAAGCATGTCTTAAAGATATAAAAACATGGATGACCTGCAACTTCCTGTTGTTAAACTCAGACAAAACTGAAGTTATTTTACTAGGCCCAGAACACCTCCGAAATCAATTATCTAATAATATAGTTTCTCTTGATGACATTGCCCTGGCATCCAGCACCACTGTAAAAAATCTCGGAGTTGACTTTGATCAGAACTTGTCCTTTAACTCTCACGTAAAACAAATCTCAAGGACTGCCTTTTTTCGCCTACGTAACATTTAAAAAATTAGACACATCCTGTCTCAAAGTGATGCATAGAAATTAATTCATGCATTTGTTACTTCTAGACTAGACTACTGTAATTCCTTCTTATCAGGCTGCTCTAATAAGTCTCTTAAATCTCTCCAGTTGATACAGAATGCTGCAGCTCGTGTACTAACAAAACTAAGAAAAGAGATCATATTACTCCAGTATTAGCTTCTCTTCACTGGCTCCCTGTAAAATCCTAGAATCGAATTTAAAATCCTTCTCACCTACAAATTCTTAATTGGTGAGGCACCATCATATCTTGAGGATCTCATAGTACCATATTACCCCACTAGAGAGCTGCGCTCACTGAATGCGGGGCTACTTGTGGTTCCTAGAGTCTTAAAAAGTAGGATGAGAGCCAGCGCCTTCAGCTACCAAGCTCCTCTTCTATGGAACCAGCTTCCACTTTCAGTCCGGGGGGCAGACACAGTGACCACATTTAAGAGTAGACTTAAGACTTTCCTCTTTGATAGCGCTTATAGTTAGGGCTGGCTCAGGTTTGCCCTGGTTCATTCTTTCCAGCCCCTTGATATGCTGCTATAGGCCTAGACTGCTGGGGGACAACTTAGGATACACTGAGCTCCTCTATCCTTTTATCGCTCTCCTTCTGTATGAATTCATGTTCTATCAATGCACATTACTAACTCTACTTCTTCCCCCAGAGTCCTTGTGCTTTCTTGCCTCGCAGGTTTCCACAGATCGTGGTTGCATCTGGACCCTGTTCCTGCCTCCTGGCTCCTGGTTCCTGCCGTGACCATACTGACGCACATTCTTCTCTATTTTCCTTCTGTATGAATTCATGCACCATTAATGGTGCATGATTAACATTACTAACTCTGCTCCATCCCCAAAGTCTTTGTGCCTTCTCGCCTACTCACCTACTCTCCTGTGGATCTCTTCCTATGTTAATGATTGTTTTGTACAAATAAGATGATTATTATTATGTCAATCAGCAAGACTAAATAGGTTCTACACACATGTGAAATACACTACCTATTCTATGGAAAGAAAGGACGTATAATAAAAGTGTCTACAAATATTACAGTGGTGACAAACACTGAGAAAGCAAAAGGCACGCACTCAACCCAGTTTGTGAGGGATTGCGCAATCAGAGAGGAGGCACAGCTCGTCGCTGCCTCGCCTCTCTGTCTCGCCTCGCTGTCTCCTCCCTTTGAGGACTGAATGACGGGATACATGTTTCCGCCTTTGGTCTCGTGTTTGTAGGGAGGGGGCGTGACACCCCCCTCCGGGATCTCAGGCTTCTCCATTTGTGACCTGCTGATAGGGTTAGTTAGGGAGTTTTATTTTGTCTCATGGCCGTGTTTATCCAAGAGTTCAAAACGTGCCTCTGATTTTTGGTCTTCTTGTTCAATTTAGTCATACACAGCCGGATACGATTTATGGTCATTCTGTGTTTTTGTCCGACCTGGAACAACGGAGTTAGCTCCTCCATCCTGCTTATTATAACTGTAGTGGATGCACTTATCCAACTAAAAATGTATTTATGCACACTACCCACCTGACGTAGGCTTTTATTTTATGATAAGTGACACATGTTTTTACCAGGCTTAACCCTAGGTTCACTTTATATATATATATATATATACATATATATACATATATATGGAGTAGACAACCTGACAACTTAAATCAATAGAATATAGTTATCACCCCTTCCTAATATGTCAATAACAAATCCGTCAGTCTGTCCCTTAATCCACTGGATTCACCGTAGCAGAACGATCTGTCACACCCAAAAGTGCACGCAGTTGTCTCCGTCTCCCACACACAACAATCTTATTTTATCAACTTTTATTTCTCCTCTTCTTTATATAAATATAATTTTCACGTTAATTATAATTTATTTTATTCCAGATTTAAAACAACGAAAGAGGAGAGAGAGAGCGCTGTAGCTCTGACTATACTCCTCTCCTTTTTCCTTTTCTCTCTCCGTGTCTCTTATCAGACAAGAAGCGCGCGTGCCCGCATGAACTTTCACACAAATTGGAGCCAATCCACCAGCCACTCGAACCCACGGGAGTTTGTTGACACGGCGATCGCGTCACAGCTCAGCTGTGAACTATATACCACTTCTAATGTCTTATTTTTCACAAACTACGAGGAAAACACCCAAACCATTTATCAAAAGTAAATATCAGAGGAAATACTTCCTCCGGTCACACACCAGTGTTTGACCGCACACAGCTTTGACCGACACACCCCGGCCAGACCTCACACACCGTCACCACAGAGTCAACACTCTTAAGCGCTTTTTTGCTCAGTTATTTAATGTAATCACTTCTCTTTATTACGTTAGTTATTTTATTATTATTTATTTATGTAATATAAGTCGCTCATATATTTGATATCTCCCTCTACGGTCTCATTTTTACAGTCTTTAAATACCAGTTTTCTGATCCCATCTTTGTCTATTTGTTTATTTTATCTGGTTCATTTATTTTATTTCTGTTTTAGGTTTTCCAAAAACACGGTTTATAAAACACGGTTAAAACTCTGTATTTTCTTTTTATGGGATCGAAAACATATTATTCCTTTATTCTTTATTATGTTAATTATCTTTTTATGCCCGCACCAGTGCCACCAGCAAAACGATGCACACACTACTCGTTGTACTTTATAAATATATATATATATATATATATATATGTATACACACTTTACTACGTAAAAGCTCCCAGCGGCACTTTAATGTTCCTCTTTTAATCTACCTCTTTATCTCTAGATTTATCTCTTATTTATTTTATTAATATGGTTGGTTTAGTACCTAAATTTTAAAGATATTTCCTGGATTTACCTGTCTCTCTGACTAAACCTAGTATCTCATCTAGCAAGTTAGACTCACGTTAAAGCAACATACACAGGTCAGGGTGCACGTAAGTTAATGGCCATAACTCACGGAAAGCTTCATTTTAACAAGCAGGCAGTTTATCATGCGTATGCGGGGGTTAAAGCCAAACACAGTTCTTACAGTATTATACGTTTCAACATCAAGATAGCAGCAGCAGTTGCTTAACCTTTCAAGCGTGCATACTTTCTAACTTGTCACACATACACTGCAGTAGGCTGTAGAGACTATTTTTATTTGTGTTGAATGAGTATGAATTGTGGCAAATTAAAAGCACACGGAGGGTGCAGAGGAAATGCGCTCTTTCTCTGAGCCGCTATACATTGATGGAATCAAATATGTACCTTACCTATGTGTGTGTAAAGAATGCTGATATGAAATATGAAAAACCACCAGTAGTCAATGTGCAAGCTGCCAATTGAATGGTGATTTAAGATACTCTGTTGGGTTCATATATTTGTAAATCTAACTCTGAAAAGTCAGTACATCACCAGCCACCAGCCTCACCGCACGTCACTGTGACCATCTCACTCTCAAACGTCACTGTGACCATCTCACTCTCAAACGTCACTGTGACCATCTCACTCTCGAACGTCACTGTGACCATCTCACTCTCGAACGTCACTGTGACCATCTCACTCTCGAACGTCACTGTGACCATCTCACTCTCGAACGTCACTGTGACCATCTCACTCTCGAACGACACTGTGAGCCACCGTATCGCGGACATGGCACGAATGCTGCACTGCTGCTGTTTTTTGTTTGCTATCACTGGGACAGTAGTTTGCGCAAAGACATCCTGTTTTGTGGAGAGCTAGCAACACGAGCTACGGCTCAGGAATGTTTCCGCTGCATGGATAACTACTTCACTGAGAACGGCCTGGACTGGCACAACTGTGTTGGGGTGTGCAGTGATGGTGCAGCGTCAGTGACCGGCAGGCATAACGGCGTCGTCAAGCAGATACTTGATCGTGCACCAGAAGCTAAATGAACCCACTGTTTTCTCCCCCGTGAAAGCCTTATGCAAAACATATGTCACCAGAGTTCCATGAGGGGATGGATGTAAGTGTGAAAACCATCAACTTCATTAAAAGTAGAGCTGTGAACTCCAGATGTTTTGCCAAGCTTTGTGAGGACATGGAAGCAGATCATGTCCAGCTGATCTATCACAGTGAGGTGAGATGGCTCTCCACAGGTCTGGTCCTCAAGCGTTTGTTTGAACTGAGGGATGAGGTCTTCTCTTTTCTCACTGAGAAAAAATCTCCTCTGGCACATCACTATGCCAACACGGAGTTCACAGCTAAACTTGCCTTCCTCTGTGACATTGTTTCACTGCTGAACCAGCTGAACATCTTACTTCAAGGGAGAAATAGCAACATATTTGTTGTTGTAGACAAAGTTCAAGTTTTCAGGAGGAAACTTGCTTTGTGGTCTAAGAGGGCGCAGGAAAAGAGGATGGACATGTTTCCACTTTTGTCTTACATTTTGGAAAACTCTCCTCAGGTGAAGATCAGTGACTCAGTCTCTCAGCACCTCTCACAACTGGCAGAGAAATTTGATGAATACTTTCCTGAGGATCCCAGAGATGGACATGTGGATTTTGGACCATGTGGATCCCACTGAAAATTATGTTGCTTTGCCCTCACATCTGGAATCCCTGCTTCTACAAGTTTCCACCGACAGCACTTTAAAGTTGCAGTGGGGCAAACTGGACCTGGGCTCCTTCTGGATTGCTGTCTCAAAGGAGTACCCATGTCTAGCACTGAGGGTTGTGAAACGCCTTCTCCCATTCACAACTACATACCTATGTGAATCAGGATTCTCCAGTGTGACCACAACTAAGACCAAAGCCCGAAACAGACTCAGAGCAACACTGGAGGCTACTCTGAGAGTGAGCCTTTGCCCCATTCCACCCAGACTGGATCTGCTCGTGTCTGAGAGGCAGGCCCAAGTGTCTCATTAAGAGGTGAATATAAAAAGGGAGTTGTATCATATATTTGTATAGTTAGTTGTATAATTCCCAGATTATAAGGCTATATTTTCATTTGCACTTTATTTAAATTTTATTTACAGTTTATTTTATTTTAAACTTATTATTTTCAATGTATTTATTTACGTAGACATTTTAAATAAATGTATTTGTGATGATCACATTGTTAAACAATAGAAGCATTTAGAATCTGTCATTGTGACTGTTACTGTCACGATATGAAGAGCAACTGCTGGTTCTGTGATGCCAAAATTAAGACTGCTGAAGCATTTGTCAAATTAATTTGCAGATTATAAGGCTATATTTTCATACGTACTTTATTCAAATTGTTTTTAGTTTTTTTTGTTTTACTTATATATATTTTTTAATGCATTTATTGTATTACCACATATTATTTATATATGTGGTATTATTATATATATACAGAGAGAAAACCAAATCCTCTGATTCTAACGTAACATTCACATTCAATCAGTCCTGGTGGGCTGAGAATGATAGTTTTAATGAAAACAATGCTATTGTGGTTTTTCACATTAAGGTGAAACGCTCAGTGAAAAGAGACTCTTGAAAAAGAGCATGAATAACTAAAACATGTTTGGACAACATCTAAACATGTGTCATATATGGCAATAATTGGAAACTGCATAAATAACAGTCATCCACATTTATGAAATAAAATAAAGGACAATTTTGCATTAATATAAATGCCTATGCTATTGCTAATGGAGCTTTTGCTTTACCTTTGCCTTCATGTAGCCTAAAAAAGCAAAAGACACTGTTAATGGTACTCCTGGTTTTCTGGGATGGGGTTCGATTCCCTGCAGTGTCCTGCATGTTTTTGGCGTTGACATGAAAGCATTTTTTACTATAGCAGTTATCAGAAACTTAAAACTAATATTTTAAACTTACATACAGGAATATGTAAGACTGTCTTTACACTGCCATTCATTCAGAAATCTTTCCTTCCTTCAGTCTCTGCAGCTTGTATTCTATCAGCTGACTGTGTGTGCTTCACTTTGACATAAACCAACCACATTCTGTCACGGTTTCCCAAAGCCAATGACATAGTTCCTATCAACATTTTAAAACTGCTCTCCTCGCTTCTGCTTCAGTTGTCATTGCAGTATAAACCGGGTGTGAGGCTCCGTGCAAATGGTTCACTGTCACGTTTAGAGGATTTGTTTCTGACTGGGTGAGGTGAAAGGCTTCATAAGCAGCCAAGTGTGTTTATTTTGAGTTTTTATGGTGCCAGAAGTCATACTGGTCATGGTGCTCATCATGATGATAGAAGAACATAAACGATTGCACTGGTTAGATACTCTGCTATGATTATTGATGTCAACATGTAATAAATAATGTGCAGATTCATTTCACCGCCAACCCGGGGAAGTGTGCAGTTGAATGGAGGAAGGTACGGTATCTGTGGTACCACTTGGGTGGTGAGCAGGTGCGACTCAGATGGACAAGACCGCTGCTATCGCAGCCTGCCCTAGACAAAAACAGTCTAGGGAGGTTAGGCCGGATGGCCTAAGTTGGGGTATGTGGTGTCGGGGCGTGGTTGGGCTCAGCTGCAGAAGACACAGAGTGGGGGAGTGGTTCAGGGAACGGTGCCGGAAGAGGCTTAATTGGCCTCAGCTGGACTGGATCGTATGATTGTGTCGCTCCCCTATATAAACTCCAGTAGGGACGGAGGAGGGAGAGAGGAGAGCAGGGACACAGTCTGCCAGATATATAAAAAAAATAAAAATAATGTATTGGACCAAATCAGCTCTTTTACCATTAAATCAACATTTAATACCAAGTTCCCTACCTTCTAATATTCCCATTGTTAAACATTTTAAATACCTTGGAATTTGTCACAGTTCAGCTTCCCTTCTCCCCGGCCACTATCTCTCAATCACCCAATCAGCTCAATCTGTGAACCTGTTAGTCACACCCACCTGTTCAGTTTATTCTGTGCACCTGTTGTAGTCACACCCACCTCATCAGCTCAATCACTCTCACCTGTCCACTCTGCTGCACCTACTCCCTCTGGTATATAAGCCCCAGCTGCACACACATTCACTACCAGATTATTCTCCGTGTTATGCCAGACCTTCCAGCACTTTTCCTCGCCGGCTGTGTCCCCGGTACGACCCTGCATGTTTGGACTTCTCTGCCTTGCCTCTGCCCCGGTAAATGACTCAGTCTTCTGTCCCCGACCACGAGATTCTTGCTTTCAGTCACACCTGAGTAACACGAGCCACTCACTTTGAGTGATATCTCTCTATCTATCTATCTCTCTATCTATCTCTATATATCACTCAAAGTGAGTGGCTCGTGTGACTGAAAGCAGGTAAGTAAATAATGGCACACACACGCGCCCGTCCTAAAGAATGTTCCGGGGGAACCCGTGAGGCGCTGACGGGGCTGCGGACCAACAGACGAAACAGGCGGAAGTGAAAGTAAAAGCGAGGCGCTTCCTGGTTCGTTCGGACGGCGTCGGTTTCTCAGTGGAGGGTTTCGACCTGCGCGTCCGAGGCGACATGAACTCTTTACAGTTCAACAGCGTGCTGCTGGATATCTCGAACGAGCTGATCCCGCAGCAGCTGGAGAACATGAAGTTCCTGTGCGGAGGCTTTATAGGCAAAGGGGAGCTGGAGAAGATCACGAGCGGGATACAGCTGTTCGACAAGCTGAAGCAGCGAGGCCGTCTGGGCGCCGACAATACGGAGGACCTGTCCCAGTTGCTCAAAAAGAGTCACCGAAGCGACCTCTCGGACAAGTTGGACAACTTCGAAAGTGGGTTCGGATTGAGCGACGACCAGCTGGACGCGGCGGAGAGAGGTAGGCTGGAAGTGGGCAGTAGGCTCCCACTACTACCGCCATTACCAGCTCACAAGTGCTGTCTAACTACGGCAGGCTGATACAACAGTACTGCGAGGTATTTCTTTTATTTTGGAGGTTGTAGGCTGGTTTTCGGTATGTTTACTCCCTCCCCCCACCTGTCAACAGCACCACAAACTACAGCTTTAAGTTGACCTACTGTAGTAAACTGGCAACTGTAATAGTGTACTGGACCTCTAAAATATAGGGGACTTCCACATGACAGTAGAGGTCTTTTTATTCTAGTCTAGTATGAGTCAAGCTCCCCAAAAAAAAACTTCTCTATCACTATCTCTTGACCTCAATGGTAAACCCCATGAGGTAAAGGACAGATGTGAAGGGGACTTAAGAAAGGATGTAGAACAACATTTAATTTATTTCTAATACATAGAAAGTGAGTGCATTGATGATCTCAGAGCTGTACAATTCAACTAAGGATTTGTGTCCAAAAGAAGGCCTTTACGGGGTGTTTTATTAGTAATTATTTTGCAAATCGATATACTTTTTCTGACTTTTTTTGTCATGCGTACTTTCAAACTGGCTGGGAATAAAACATATATATTTCTTTTAAAGAAAATGTCGTAATTTTATAATGAGGGTTTTTTTTTTTTTTTTTTTTTTTTTTTTTTCTCGAAAGCATTTTGCATAAAAGCGAAATATAGGCTTGATCTCCGTGTGTTCACTTTATGGTGTCATAGTTTGATAT
Organism: Ophiodon elongatus; assembly: GCA_016806645.1. Classification (NCBI taxonomy): domain Eukaryota; kingdom Metazoa; phylum Chordata; class Actinopteri; order Perciformes; family Hexagrammidae; genus Ophiodon; species Ophiodon elongatus. Next base: position 194,794 of record JACSYO010002165.1, read on the forward strand.
ATAAATTCCTGTGAGTCTTGATAGACTAGTCCGGTTAAACTCCCTGTGATTACCTTCGCCACACATTGAGGGAAAACCAGTGTCTCTGAACTTGCTGTGGCATGTACACAGTGAGAGTGCCTCCGCACTCAATGTGGCTGGTATGCTTCCATGTCCTGACCCGTTGTGTGACTGGATCAGAGCTGTATGTGACTCGTAGTATGTACCATGTTAGTAGACTTTGCAAATGTAGTTAAATCTTTTGACCAACTTCCATCCCAAGACCCAAGCTGTATGCATGCATGTATGTATGTAACGACTGGGCTTCACAACTTTTTTTTGGCGTAAACCCTGGTTTGTCTGTATTTTAGCTACCAGTTTATCATAGAATTATTATAGGAGCTGAGGTTGAACTTCCAAAATTTCCCCCAGAAAACAACCTCACATCCTTGCCAAAATGTAAGCCATTTACATAGCCAAAATGATCAAAGAACAACAAAAAAAACTCTCCCTAGTGATGGCGTTAAACTATTAAAACTAACATTTTCTACCTTTTTTACATATTGATATTAACACATCACACCTGCCAGCCATCCAGAGTCTATTTTATGTAGCCATGATATAATAGATATACTGTGGATACATACATTGGAGTTTAATTGTTATTTTAACACAAAATTAACTTCTGACTTTTTATCATTTGCATAAAAATGCTTGGTTTTAGAGTGAATTGTTTCCCAAAATTTTTTATTTTCCTTTCTTCTCTAAACTCCCAACGTCTCCGCTCCCTCCTCGTCAGCCAAACTGGACGTCGCCACCGAGGTGATCGCCGAGAACCTGGGAAAGACCTGGCGCAAGCTGGGCCGCAAGCTGGGTTTGACCGACGTCAAGCTGGACTCCATCTCCAGGAAGCACACGGATCTGGAGGAGACGGCCAGGGAGCTGCTGAAGGCGTGGAGGAAGAGCCGGGGAGCCGAGGCCCGAGCGTCGGAGCTGGTAGAGGCCCTGAGAGCCTGCCAGCTCAACCTGACTGCCGACAAAGTGGAGGACAGACTTCCAACGTCCTGATGTCGACGGGATGTTTGACAGATGAGACTGATATGCACTCTGGGAGTGAAATGAGAGCTGTGATTAACCTTCAAGAAGAAAATAAATAATAGAAAAATCACCTGATCAATAAATCCACTTCCTGAATGTCAAAATACATGCTAATAGAGTTAGGTTTCATAAACGGAGAGCTGAAATGATGAACGTAACGTTTTAGTAATTGTACTGTGTTAGTAATTGTAATGTGTCACCAAATTAAAGTGTAAAAGAAATCAATTGTGTGGAGACGTTTTTTGTTTTCAAATGGCAGCATAGCAATTGGTCTAACATGATGTAAAACCAAAGACTGTATTTAAGAAGTGGACGTAGTCATCGTGATGTCACTTGTTGGTTTGTGGGCTGCCGTTATGAAGCCTCGAGCTGGGCGATTATTTTTTTTGCCGTCGCCATCTTAAGTTTTTTTGCAACCAATGAACGGAAGTTATCGTATTGGGAATGTGGAGGAGTGATGTAGAGACGGCGTATACGGCTCAGGTAGCGCCAGCGACCTGTCAATCACCTTGTAGCCCCACCCTAAACCATACCCTGCTTTATGGTCTGTTTGACACTAAATGGATCATAATTTACTAAATGAACATCATGCTGTATTGAAGAAGACTTGAAACTAGAGGTTGAGAACATAAGCTCATTTTTACAATGTTTACTGAGGGAGTAAATCAAGTGAGAAGTAGTCATTTTATCATAGACTTCTATACAACCAGAGGAGTTGCCCACTTCTGCTTCGGTTTAACTGAAGACAATACAGGGATACCGACTTCAATAAAGTGCTGTACTTGGGTAGTGCAATACCGGCTCTTAAAAGTATGGTGAGTTTTATTAGCATCCAGTCACTGGACATGTGAATACATATGAGTTATTTAACTTTTGTGAAATCCACTTCGCTTCCTGCCGGAGTCACTTTTGTGAAAGTGATCAAACAAACAAGACTGCGTGTTCATTAGCGAGCTTAAAAGGTGCTGGTAGGCAGTCAGGTTAGCTCTTTGTGCTAAGCTATGCTAATCAGCTGCTGGCCGGCTCTTCATATTTTACAGATATGAGCTCATGTTCTGCCAGAAAATGAATATTAGCATATTTTCCAAAATGCCCAAATATTTCATTTAAGATGATATTTTCTGACTCAGAATAAAAATCAAATGAATAGGAATGAATCGTATTAGTACAAGGGGGAGTCACTTTATTTTCTGATCAGAAGACATGACATTGACTTATGTGATATGAGAATAAAAATGAGAGGGTGTTTGAAGTGAAGTGTTTCATTAACGTCCCCTGAATCTACAAAGTGCCCATGTTCTTTGCCATTCCATTATTAAACAAGTCAAGGCAGCGATCAGCGTTTGAAGCTCAGGAAGTCTGCAGGTTTATTGTTGCAGGACAACCCAAAACTCCCGCCCACCCGAAACCCTCATCCGTTTCATCGGTGTGCGCCGTGATGTCGTCAGGGAGGCGGGGCAAAGGTCACTTGCAGTTTCTGCAGAATAAAAAAGGTCTCATTAAGATGGATGGAAAATATTTTCATTTTCATTTTTACTACATACTGCAATTACTACATATATACTAAAATGTATACATATATACAATATTCCTGCACTTACAAAGTTCATAATGTGTATTATGTATTCAATTGGCACGTACTACTTTGTCATAACATTGCACATTGAACTTTGATCCTCTTGCTCATATATCTGCTGCGCTAAGGATTGTGAGTCAGAATAGTCAGAAAAGCATGCTGGCTTGCAGAGTACAAAAATGTGACCAGATGCAGTCGGACATCCTGTTTTTTATTTAGCATACTGCATTTGACATAGTATGAAATGGGACATACTATGACTTTTTCTGGCATCCTAAATAGTACGGTAGTATGGGAGTTTCTATGTGTTTTTTGTAAGATTATTTTGTGACATTTCTGCTTTATTTTGATAATGAGAAAGAGAGGATGACATGCAGCTGAGGGCCCGTGCAAGAAGCAAGAAAAAAAGTTAAAAAAAATAAATAAATAAAACAGGCGGTGGGGCAGCAATGCTTAGAAGGTTTTCTAGCATGCAGTGCAGTATTTATGGCCCTATACATCGCTTCTTCAAATTGTAAGGCCACTTCTTTCTTTATTTACCAAAGGGGCATTCAAGAGGGCAAAGGCCACTTTCAGTTTTTAGAGACTGCAGGGAATTGCAGGGTTTTCGTACATTTGCCACAGTATACTTACAGCACTTGTACAGCCTGTTCAGCCTATCGATGTCATTCCTGCTCATCTGGGTGGCCTGGCCGAAGGACACGTTGCTGTTGGGAATGGGCACCATGGTGGGACGGTTGTTCTTGGAGAAGGCGTACCTGGAGAGTCACGGACACCACAATGCAGAGAGGGTTAGGATTGGGTTCAATGGAAACATCTGGGGATTTTAGTTCTGTGATGTGTCATGTGGTCATGTTTAAAAGCAGATCCACGTTAGTTGTGCTACTTCCCCAAAGTCCCTGATAAACAACCTCTTGTTCAGGCTGTTAGACTTCCCTAAAGTCAACCAGTAAGGAGCCTCCAGCTTGTCCTGCTAGTGGTAGCAGTAGCTAGAGGATCACATGCTGATTTAAGTGATAATAATGAGAAACATACAAAGAAACACTGGAAAGTCAGGACATCTTCACAGACACTGACACTACTAATAAAGTAAAGGACACAAACTTGACGTCGTCCATACTTCTCATATTGCATGACAGAGCTGTAGTCATAAGGAGTTCCCTGGTTCAGGGTGGCAATCTTGTTGAAGTTGTACGCCATGCCTGCGGAGACGAGAGAAAACTGTAAGTGCGAAATCACAGACATTTACCGTTTTAAAGTGAAGTAAGAAGATCTGAATTTCAGTTTCGTAAACACGAAGGTGAAAAGCATTTTTCAGAATGCCATATGTGAACTGTAATAATCAGCTCTCACTCTTACCAATACTGGTATGCTTTAAGCTGCAGTTCTACTCATGGACACTAGATGAAGGTTAAAAACACAGACTTTACAAAACTTCATACAAAAGCACTCGCAATGGAAATTTGGTCAAAGAAAGCAGGCGCCACAAATTTGATGCAGATTGCCCCGCTGCAATCTAATTGGCTATTTGCCAAGTACTGTTGTCATCATTTGCTCGTTAATCTAAGAGCAAAATGGGCTTTTTGCCACTTTTATTCAGGTTTAACTCAAACAATGAGACTGTCTCTGCCTCTAAGGCTGCTCTAAAGACTAAAAAACAATACAAGTCACGTAGTAGACGAGTGAAGCTGCCTAACCATCGATGATGTTCTCCCACTGCACCCTGATGTAGCTGTCCCTGTCGGAGCGGGTCTGCTCATGGTTGAAGCCCAGGGCGTGGAGCAGCTCGTGCTGGACGGTGCCGTGGTACAGGCAGCCCTGGCGGCTCAGAGACACAGTCTGAGCGCCGCCCTGGCGGCCCACGAAGGAGTAGCAGCTGTCGACGCACAAACAGACACCCGGCAGTTTTGAGAAATCGCACAGAAAATCACCACGCATGGTTGTGAGGGGAAGTGCTGGCCTACAGTCCTTGTAGAACAAAAACAGTGGGAGTAAATGGTTGGAGTAAGAACATAAAAAGGTGTGTGTGTGTGTGTGTGTGTGTGTGTGGCTTCAACCCTGCTGTTGAGTTGTGAACCTACAGCCGGACCCTTACCCGTCCCTGGACTCGATGCTCAGCCACTCGTTATCTCCGTTCTGGTAGGGCCTGAAACGGATGCAGGACACCGAGGAGAAAGACTCCAGTCCGCGAGTGATGATGGACTGCTCTCGGGAGGCTGGCAGGGCAAATATGACAGGTTGAGAATATCTGCAGCAGCGGAGTGTTAACTTCACCTGAATGATTTATGTTGTGTCATTGAACTGCACAATGCACTGTGTCACTGACAGCCTCTGGTTGTCATTACAAGTGTCCCTTACAGGACTTTACGGAGAAATAAAACCTTTTTGGTCCCCATAAGTCAACTCGTGTGGTTGTATAGACATCTAAATATTGATAGGGAAGTGACCATAAGGCCAAAAAGAATACATTTAAATAAAAGAATCACTGCTCACAGTAGTGGTTGGCGATGTAGTAGGGGATGTAGACCTTCCCATCGGTCCACTTTCTCCACAGGCAGCCTGTGGAGGTGCAGGGGTCGGCGTTTCTGTCGGCCTCAGACTTGATGGCGATGTCGCCTCCGATCAGGACGGGCTCGTCCAAGTCGGGGTCTGCAGGACCATCACGGGTGTGGGGCGTGAGTCGGGAAATACACAGCGGGTATCCGACCCATTTGTTGTACCGCACAGATTGGCGCTTTGCAAATGGTCATCTTAGTCGTACGTTAAAGTGTGCTTTCGGTGGAGCAACCCAATGCTGGCAAAACAAAATGTTGCATTCCGTGAAAGCATTTTTCAAGCAATATGTCCTACTATATGACCTCTACGACATGGTTACGGTTAAGGTCGGGAACAAAGCTCTACTCACTGCGGTCTCTGTTGGCTCTCTCCAGCAGCTCACCAACAGAAAGCTCCCTGGATGTGTCCTCCTCAATGGTAGCAACATCTGCTGACACAGTATCAACTGAGCTTAGTGAAGTCAAATACATTTGCATATATATATATATATTGTATAATAATTATTGATAAAGAAGGGCCTTCATTTTATTCTCACCTTCCTGCACTCGTCCACAGCGACCGGGGAAAAAAAGAAGAATCAAAAGTTATGGAAGCTCCTTCACAGAGACAGAATACAGAGCAGCTCGTTACTATCATGTACTGGCTCCTGCAGCTGTGTGAAATGTTGTAATATTTTGATGCCGAAGGTTTCGATTGATGAAAAAGTATTTCTATGAATAATTTTAATTGTGGATAAATACAGGTGAAAGTAATCATTTTTATGTATTATTCAAATGTAACTCGTTATAAAGTATATAATTAACAGCTTTTATTTTTTTGTCACTTTTTATATATATTGTCATATATATATATATATATATATATCATTAACATTTCACAATATGGACTTATTTAATAATTACTTATTTATATATTGAACACGTTGAGGCTCCATATCTTTCAGCCGATAGTCATTGTCAGACTTTAATCTGTACAAAGTAAACTATAGCTTTTCATTTTCAGATGAAGTTCCTAATATCCATTTGACATCTCAATATTTTCAGTTTTTAGAGCAAATAAAACTGCATATATAAATAAATAAGTAAAATGAGATCAAATAAAAAAAAAGACTAAATTAACTAAGGAGAACTATGTCTATATGTTTCTGGCTCCAAGACATATCTGTGTTGGTTTCCAATATTTACTTTTTAATTTGGGCCTGGTTGTCTCTGGTAGTTGATAAACGATTAAACATTTAACATTGTTTTGATTGATTTTTGGGTGCCTCTTTTTCCACATTAATGATATTCATTTCCGATTGGCCTGTTTGGAGCCAACACGCAGGCCTTCATGTCATGTCGGTGAACATCTTACCTCGGCCCAGGAGGAGGACACCAGCAGCAGGGTCACGAGAGACCAAGAGAAAACCAACATGGCTGCAACAGATCTACCAGAGAGAGTGAAGAAGAAGAGGAGGGAGATGAAGTGAAAACAGAACTCGCACTGAGGAAGTATTACTAAATAAAATGAACACCCCAGAAAAGCATGTCGTCACAAATATAATAATATAATCCATATTATTATTATATGACCTATACTATCACTGATGGGGTTCCTACCTGAAAGCCTTAACATAGAATGAGTGTCTGTTTTCCCCAGGGACACTTTTTATACAGTCCAGAGACTCCAAGAGCTAATACACAACATGATATATCAGAGAGTGCAAACACAACAGCACACCTTTATCTCTGTAAATGGAACATTCTCTTTGCAAGCCGTGTGAAGCGCTGCGACTGTGCCAGGTGTGTGATGGGTGGGTGCAGTACCAGTACCAGTGCCTTTTTTTTATTTATCTTTTTTTATCTTTATTTGTCTAATTGATAAAACAACATTTCTGAAGAAGTAGAATTAAACAAAAATATGTAACATTTTACACACACCACCAGATAAATAACTCTTCCCACATGCCGACTGTACACAAATGCACTGTATTTATTCTCAATACACTCATGTACTCCCTATATATTGTTTTTCATGCATTGGTCAATTCTGTTACATGTCTTCTTTCAGACTAGTGGAAAGAGAACACACACAATACATTTTTAGGTGTTTATTTTATTACTTGGCCTATTTGCATCAAAATATTAGATAATGCCTCATTTGCATATTCAAACATTTCAGAAAATGTGTAATACAAAAAATAATCTGCTTAATGTCAGTACTCAACTGGGGAAGTTTCATTGGGATATCTATTATTAAAGATATTTTGCCCTATCCACCTGTGGTGTCTCCCCTTAACTGAAGATGACATGAACACATTACTGTATTGTACCGTAAACGAAATACAGCATATTGTATTAACAGTCCAAATTTGGCCTCCATTGTTTTGCAAAACAAATTGCACATATTGCACATAGTACCTAATCAAAGTGTTCAAGCGCTGATTTTTAAATGATATAATTGGTTACAGGTGTTTTCACAGGTGCATTCTGGGTGCAGTTGAATGACGATTGAGTGTAGCATTTCAATGGCAGTGTTTAGCAAACAACGCACACAGGCGTTTAGTTTTGAATGATGTGTCTGTGGGTAAGCCTGGTCAAACAGATAGACTACATGAGTTACGTGAATATTTGTGCCACAAGAACCAGTTTTTGTGTCTTGGCAATTGCAAAAAAGAAAAAAAAACACGTGTGATTGTTGAAAGGGTGGTCGGGTCCGGCTCACGTCATCATAGATCCACTTCCTCTCAAAGGGGTTGGATGTGGTCTAGATCAAGTCAAGGTCTTCCACACCCAACCGTGTCACATTAAGGTTCCTGTCAACCCTCCTGAGACCCTGATGGATTCTTTTCCAACAAAGAAACGCTCTACCTGCTGAATCTATAACTCCATTGATTCCCTCAACCCCAATCCGACAGCCCATCTCAAACAGGTTTGGGAACGGGAAACTGGTGTGGCAACCTGACAACCGGTGGGACCATATCCATATCGATCTAGTCCACTCTTCTTCTATGTGCGCTGGGCACGGTCTATTACAGAGTCGATCTTTACAAATGAGTGATTGGCAGAAATGTACCCGGATACCAGTGATATTTGGTGCAAACTCACCTGCTCTGGTCCCATCCGACCTTCAAAGATTCCTGGCGTCAAATATTAAGCACACTTTGGCCAGTTTTTTGGCACATGCCTTAACCTCCCACGGCCGTATTTGAAGTCCCAAGACCCGCGGCCGCCAACTTTCCATTGATAAAAACGGCCTTTGCAACTCTATTAGCAAAGGCACGCTCATCCGCTGGAAGCCCTTTATAGAATATCTGAATAAGGCCACCATCTGTCTGCGTGACAACTAGATGCCGCTGTGTGTTACTGTGTGTAGCACACAGTGTTTATATGTTTCTTATTGGTCAAATCCGAGTTCATTCAGATATCTTAGATATGTTGCTGTTTATCGTTCACAACACTGGCATAAAATCCATCAAAAAGATTCTTGTTACCTGAAACTTTAAAGGGCCCAGCCCACGAGAAACTGCCCCAGACAGAAAGTGCTCGCAAATAAGTGTCCATACAAGTGCTTTTGTTTTAGCTTAATTTCTTATTTTATCGACCGAGAAAGAAGTCTCACCTCAAGGTCCATTCTGTAGCTGTTCTGGAGCTTTTGATATGATCACATGGGCTTCGTCAACAGATGGAGTTTGTCCTAAATGGAGAATATGTGTACGTTAAAGGTAATCACTTTCACAATCGCTTTTCGGAATGGGACATCTGGTATCTGCTATCGTCCTAATTCACGCATAAAGTCCTCATTTTCACTCTACCCTCTTACGTGTTGTGTTGGAGAGTCCCAGGTTGACATATCCTCATAAACCTTACACACACACACACACACACACACACACACACACACACACACACACACACCCTCCTCTGCTCTTATCAGTGTGGGACATTCAACACACTGTTGTCAATATACCCCCACCCTCGCCCACAGCAGTAAACTCATGAGACAAGGCCAAACAGACACATGCTGTATGTAGCCAGTGGGGACGGTTCATACAGCTAATATGCTCGACATATCAACATAGATCTCAATAAATTCACGTTGTGCTTGCTGTGATTTATGACTCTACAGGAGTTACAGATTTATTTGTAACTGCTAAAACAGAATTTTCTGAAACTTTGGCCGTCTTTGTCAAAACTATACACACAAAAAATTAAAATACGAAATATCTTTCATCACTTGCAAAAGCAAAGCTTCATTCATAACAATATGTAAACTCTTTTAAAACTGGTATTTTTGCCTCGCAACTTGACACACAAACAGAACATAAAAAGTTCTTCCCTCACGCCGACTGCAAACTGATGTGCTGACTATAAAACACTATTATCTAGAAACTTTGTCATTTTCATCTGGAGCACGCTGTAAATAAAGCCTTTTGAACAAAAATGCAATGTGTTTATTCTCAGTACACTCATAACAGTATCAGAGACAATGACTTTACAGTTTTGTTTGTAATTGCCAAGACACACAAACTGGTACTTGTGGCATAAATATTGAAAGGTATTTGCTGAACACTAAATTATAAAAACACACTTCTTTTGTGCAAATAATTAAACACGATTATCTCCATGAGACACATCATTACAAACTAACAGGGTACATCCCAAGTCTCATCCCCGTTTCCCTCATGAGTTCAGGTCTGCAGCTGCTGCTGTTCAGAGAGCACCAGGAGACAACCTTCCCTCTGCTGCGTCCTGTCAGGACATCTGAGGGGCTTCTTCTGTAACGGTGAACAGCACAGAGGTGGATCAGGTCAAACAGTGAGTGATGGACACAGAGTGCAGACAGGCAGCATGTGTAACGTGGATATTGACAGCGTGTTCATGTGGACACTCACAGCAGCTGTAGAGCGTGTTGAGTCTGGCCATGTCGGTGCGGCTCATCTGCTTGGCGTTGCCGAAGTTCACGTTGGAGTTGGGGATGGGGACCATGGTGGGCTGGTTGTTCTTGGAGTAGGCATACCTGCAGGAGGACACGGAGCAGTTAGAGGGACACACACACATATACACACACACACACACAGACACACACACACACACACACACACGACGGAGCCGTAAAGAAGTTGTGCTCCATTCCTGAAGAAGAAGAAGAAGAAGAAGAAGAACATTATAGTTAACGTTAAAGTTAGTGTCCACTTGTGAGGACGGCGTCATTGATCAGGTTCTACGGAGCCTCATCAGGTCTCATGCAGCTCACAGATGGCTACACACTTTACACTGTAGTATTGCTACTTTAACTTAAGTAATAGATCTGAGTTCTTCTGTCAAAAATTATCATGAGATTTGTTGTAACTTTAATTTGATTGATCCCTCATTTAATAAACAACAACAACATAACTGAAGTACATTAAAAACCAGTGAAAGACATAAAATGAAGTATGGACTTCTGCATGGCAGCGTAACGGTCCCACGGTTCTGACTTTCTGTAATCCAGCCTGCTGCAACAACTGGTCATCACAGCGAGACGTTTCCAAATGGAGCGTGTGTGGCTTTGTCTTGTGACACGTCTGTTGATGTAAGAGCTGGTGAGGAAAAGCTCTCGGTGTTCACATACTGACTTTGTCTCCGAGTGTTTTAAGTGAAAACCTTTTATTGATGGATATGAAAAAGTCAGAGGTTCTGCGGCATCACATTTATAAACTCGTAAAGAAGAGAAAATATTTCATAAATAAGCAGATGGATTTATGTGTAGGAGGCCGAACATATAATTACGAGTTTCTTGTGTCACAAAAACCAAAAGATTCTGTTTGTTATGGCTGATGATGACATACTTATGAGGACACCAAATGCAGAAGAGTGTGGTTTACTGCAGAACTGCCTCACCTATCCTCCTCCATGTTAACAGCCCCTCTCTGCTAACGGAACATTATGAGGAACACCTTTTTGTTCTCTCCTTGATGAGCTGCTAAGCAGCTGATCTACTACAACATCCAGGTCAGAACCATAAAACCAACGAACTAAACAAGCGTGTGTCATTTATACACTTTTATTGATAATGTGTGAAATAAACTGAAACGTTGGAGGGAAATTAATAATCGAGTAGACACAAAAACGCTGTCAATGTTGAGGCACAGGACCTAATTCTTGTTTTTTCTCCTGTTAATGAATATTGCTGATTTGGTTTTTAGGTTTTCTGAAAATGCAGATTTTATAAAGGAAAGATTTGCATAAATAATATTAAACTAAATAAAACACAGGTGAATATTTAGTCCACACCGAGTCCTGATGTGTCCAACAGACACCATGCAGCCAGACAAACTGATTCTCACAGGGACCTTCTGGGAATGTGACAACATATACAAAGCAGCTCCATCGAACCGTGCAATTAAATATATTTGCAATTACAGTTAGTTAGTTAGTTATAACATTTCATACGTTCCGTTCATCCGAAACAGAACTGCCAATGAGGAATAGTTGCATATGAGCTGGCAACCTTGAACTTTCTGCAGCATGAAGTGAATTTACCTTTCTGACTGCAGGTCCCTATTTCTATGTAGGATATTTTTAGAATTATCTTAGATAATAACACTGAACTAGGTTGGAAGTATTATCCATTTAGAAAATATCAGCATATAATATTACACTTTACAATAATCCCTGGAATATTTCCAGACTGTCACGGTGTGGAAAATTCTCATGTCAGACATACCATTGAATTCTGACAACTCATTTTCATACAAGTGTCCAATTCCCACCCATACAGAGTAGTGTACACTCAGGGCTTCTCTCAGACGCATGTGTCCGAACCATATGTGAGTGATAAGCCTGTGGATTTAGCTGATTCTTTCTTAGTTACAAGATAATCCATATTTGGGCTCACCGACGCAGTCAAACGTATATAAAAACCTGGAGGGAAACCTCAGCTGCACACGTCCACACAAAGGATCCAAGGTGAGTTCAGCTGCAAACGTCTGCAGCACAATATGCAATAAAAAAGTGTGCACTTTCTTTCTGCTGTCTGTTTTATTTGTCGTTGGTTCAAACACTGTCTTTCCTGTGACTGGAGGCCGTAGCTGATTCCTGTCTGTGTCCTGCAGGTCTACTAAGGATGGCTCGCATGTCTGTGTTCAGGTTCTCAGCTGTGGCTCTGCTGCTGCTGTCCGCCTGCTGTTGGGCCGACAATGAGGTAGGATCTCAGTGAGAGAGGAGCAGATATCTGGTCGTCCGTCAACACTCCTACATGTTGTTAAAACGCATGTTGAACGTCCTCTCACGTTGACTTTTAGCTGTAACTTCAAGTCATGTGGCTCTGTTTCTAACGTGTTTGTGTTTCCTCCTCTCATCCCACGCTGAACCTGCAGGCAGGTATGTGATCTATTGTGAGGATCAGAGCTGTTATACCGACATGCTCAGTATTGTGACCGGTGTATTTGTACACAAAGTGAAACTGCGTTGTTGTTGTTGTCACTGCGCAGAGGACTTTGCAGAGGAGGACTCCGAGGAGCTTTCTGTCTCTGAGCTGCTGGAGAGAGCCAACAGGAATCTGAGTGAGTGAGCTGCTGCGGTCACCGTGTTCCTGCAGACAGCTGTTGGTAGTTCTACTCTCTTCTTCTGGTAGCAGCACTTCAACAGGTGTCTGAGTTGCTGCTGTGATGTGTTTCAGTCCGCTCCGCCGATGACCCCATCCTGATCGGAGGAGACATCGCCATCGACAGCGAGGCCGAGAGAAACGCCGACCCCTGCACCAGCCGAGGCTGCAAGTGGGGCAAGTTCACTGATGGGAAGGTCTACATTCCTTATTACCTCACCAACCACTTCTGTAAGTGTCACACGGAGGCCTGGGAGGCCCACACACACCGCCGACCATTTACAGGAGGCTTTCACTTCTAATGCAGCAACTTTGACCAAAAGGTCAGATATTTGGGGCCCGTATGGTCCTCTGTATTTCACGGTAAACAGCTGATTGTTGTGTGCTGTGGTCCTGCCAGCCTCCAGAGAGAAGGCCATCATCACCCGTGGACTGGAGTCCTTCTCTTCCTTCTCCTGCATCCGCTTCAGGCCCACTAGGAGCAGCGACCGCGACTGGCTGAGCATCGAGTCCCAGAACGGGTAAGAAAGGAACAGTCGTGGAGCCGTTTACAGTTGAGAGCTTTCCCTCAGACTTCGGTGTCGTTCAACTCATCTCTGATCCCGTCCAGCTGCTACTCCTTCGTCGGCCGTCGTGGTGGGAAGCAGGTGGTGTCTCTGGCCCGTAGCGGATGCCTCTACCACGGCACCGTCCAGCACGAGCTGCTCCACGCTCTGGGCTTCAACCACGAACAGACCCGCTCCGACAGGGACAACCACATCAGAGTCATGCTGCAGAACGTTCAGTCTGGTAATGCAGCTGTTTGTTGTTCTGAGATATTAGAGAGGAGAGCCACTTCACTAAGATAAGAACATTCAGAGAAGAGACACTGACTTGTTTCCTCTAACAAAAACATGCAGACCTAATGTTCAATACTTCTGCTCATTAACGTTATTCTGCCGCTCTTTAAGGGAGCTAACGGCTCCTTCACATCTCTTAGTGACTTTAAAACACTCTGTAGTTTCCTGAAAAAGTCAGAGTGATGGTACTGACAACCATGACCGTGTATTCATTTAATTTATTTTCATTCATAGAAATCTCAATATAAAAGATAATATAACTTCATATTGGAAGAAATGAACTGTGTCTTCTCATCCCGTTTTCCATACAAGTACATCAGATCTCTGGTGTTCCCTAGTGGACAAAAAGAGCCTGAACACCACATTTTAGCAAATCACTGATCCTCCATGAAACAGAAGCTCATTGTGTGACTGCAGTTTAACGTTAACTTTCTTCTTCTTCTTCTTCTTCTTCTTCTTCTTCTTCTTCTTCTTCTTCTTCAGGAATGGAGCACAACTTCAGGAAGATCGCCACCCTCAACCAGGGCACTCCCTACGATTATGGCTCCGTCATGCAGTACCACAAGTGAGAACAAGTGGCTTCACTTGGGCCCTGCTTTGTGTCATCGTGTGTGTGTGTGTGTGTGTGTGTGTGTGTGTGTGTGCGTGCGTGCGTGCGTGGTTCCTAACTGCTCCGTATCCTCCTGCAGGTATGCCTTCTCCAAGAACAACCAGCCCACCATGGTCCCCATCCCCAACTCCAACGTGAACTTCGGCAACGCCAAGCAGATGAGCCGCACCGACATGGCCAGACTCAACACGCTCTACAGCTGCTGTGAGTGTCCACATGAGCACGCTGTCAATATCCACGTTACACATGCTGCCTGTCTGCACTCTGTGTCCATCACTCACTGTTTGACCTGATCCACCTCTGTGCTGTTCACCGTTACAGAAGAAGCCCCTCAGATGTCCTGACAGGACGCAGCAGAGGGAAGGTTGTCTCCTGGTGCTCTCTGAACAGCACCAGCTGCAGACCTGAACTCATCACCTCAACACTCAATGATGCGACTATAAAGACACTTTGACTTTGACTTTCATCACAACCGTGTTTGTTTCCTCAAACGCTGACTGAGCATATTCACTCAGTCATTCATGTATTTGTCCAGATCGGTCCTGGTATAATGCCTAGTGAGATGAGAACATTCAAATGTCTCAAAGTTGTAGACTGAATATTTAAAGGAACTTAGAGGAACTTGAATTTAGGTAACAAGGCTGCATAACCAACCAGCTGCTCATCAAACACTTTTAAAGGCATCGGCCATCAATATAACGGCATCTCAGAAAGAGATTGTAATGATGATAAAACACACATCTCCCCAATGAACTCACTTACTGAAGGGACGTCTGTTATTGTGATGGCTTTTTCTTTGTACCTTTTCTATTCTGTGCCTCGTTACGGGACTCCATTTCTCGACTCACATGTTAAACAGTCCAAATCACAACTTTGCAGACACAGATTCCATTTCCGTCATTTGTCCGATTTATTTGCACTTTTATCAAACTTAAAAAAACCATAATGAGTCTAACGTGATGTCAAAGACTGCCGATATCCCGTTCTACACAAAGGAAAAAACAGAGACTCAGTCCCACCCCTTTTCTCTTATCACAGCTGATCCTCATCAGATTAATTTAAATAATTCCCCAAAAAAGTATTATTCCCAATATGAATTTAACATTTATTCATATATCAAAGAAATTAATTTAGATCACACAAATATATTGTATGATATGATTTGTAATACAAACGGAAAATATGGCTCCAACACTCCAGCCCCTAATTGCTTTGTGTAGAGCAATTAATAAATAGAGCCAATAATCAAACACAAATAGCTGTATATTCCATCCTCTTCATCCTCTCAGTCCATAGATAAAGTTAATCTTTAAGTTCATATAACCTTTTCCAAACTACTGTCCAGCTTCCAGGAGCAGACCGAGTTTGTTGATAGGTCTCTGTACAACACTTGTTCTTCTTCTACTAGTCCTTTACTTCCTGCCATGGTCTTTAGAACCCGTCCTAGAACCCAAGAGTTTCTAGGAGCCGAATCATCCACAATATCAATGAGGTCTCCGGGTCGAAAGTTCCTCTAATTTCATTCCACTTATTTCGCTGTTGCATGATAGGAAGGTATTCCCTGACCCATATCCTCCAGAAAAGGTCAGCCAGATATTGTACCCGTCTCCATTTCCTCCTAGAGTGATCTCCAAGAGCAATCTTTTCAACTTCAATATCCAAGCTACAGTTTTTTTCAGGCTTTTCCAGTCTGAGTAGTACTTAGCTTACTGGTGGGACTTTTTCCCTCAATGCTCGTTGTGTTCACGATCCCATTCCTTTTTCACTTTGGGATCATCCGAGGAATGAAAACCTTGTGACATTTTGTCTGTGTTCTTAGGCCACTGAGATTCCACCTTTAGCAGAAAATCTGGTCCTTGTAGCCATCTTTTAAACTTTATGAACATTTCAATGTTTAATCCACGTGAAGCATCATCTGCAGGATTGTTTTTGGAGTCCACATATCTCCACTGAGTCTCATTTGACAAGTCATGAATAACAGCAATCCTATTGGCCACAAATGTGTGGAATCTCTTGGTATTATTGCAGATGTATTTAAATATGGACTGGCTGTCTGTACAAATAACGGACTCCTGCAGGTTTAGCTGCAACTCTGAACGTAACATCCGATCAACTTGTACAGCTAAAGGGGCCGCTGTGAGCTCGAGTCTGGGGATGTTCATCTTTTTAAGAGGGGTTACTCTGGACTTTCCCATCACTAAAGCAATATGAACTCCCCCTAAACTGTTAACGAATCTGAGATAACTGCTAGTGCCGTAACCTTTCTCACTGGCATCACTAAAATGGTGCAACTGTGTTGATTCCACTTGGCCAAAATCTTCAGATTTCAAACATCTTTTAGATTACATTACATTTAGCTGACGCTTTTATCCAAAAGGACTACGAGGACACATCGAGGTGGACTAGCAGAGCTGGGGATTAAACCGCCAATCCTCTGATTGACGGACCCCTGCTCTAACACTGAGCCACATTTGCCCAAACTTCTAACCTGAAAATGTTTTAGTTGACCTAGCTCGGTCAGCCATTTTTCATATAGTTTGGAGAATTCCCCAGGGATTGTTATATCCCATCCATACTTTGCCTGGTAAAGATCTTGGATCATTTGTTTTGCCTTGAGTACAAAAGGTGCAGCAAGACCTAATGGTTCATATACTGAACTGACAGTAGAGAGTACAGCACATCTGATAAGAAATCGGTTTTGATTGCTATCTGGAATCCAAACATATCTTTTTCTATATTCCAGTATATCCCAAGAGCCCTTTCCACAGGTAGCTTTTCTCTGTCCAGGCCCAGTTCTTTAATCTGCTTGGCTTTGTGTTCATCTGGGACAGCAGCCAGGACAGCACGGCTATTGCTAACCCATTTTGTTAATTTGAATCCTCCTTTAGCAAACAGCTCACTGAGATTTTTCTTGAGGTTAATAGCTTGCTTTTCTTTTGGCAAAGATTTAAGGCAGTCATCAACATAAAAGTTTGATTTAATGGTGTCAACTGCCATTGCATCACATTTGTCCTTATTATCTTCTGCTGTTTTTTGAAGAACAAAATTGGCACAACTTGGTGAGGAGATGGCTCCGAACAACTTAACTTTCATTCGGTATCGCTCTAAAGGTTGGCTGTGTCTCCGTCTGGCCACCACAGAAATCTTAGCAAGTTAGAATCCTTTTCATAAACTCTAACTTGATGGAACATCCCCTCGATATCTGCCATTACGGCAAACTTCTCCTGGCAGAACCTCAGCAGAACGCCAAGAAGTGAGTTGGCTAAGTCAGGTTCTGGTAAAAGTTCATTGTTGAGTGATGTTCCTTTGTATGAGGATGTACAGTTAAACACCACTCTGTCCTTTTTCGCTTGCCGTACACCTCATGGTGGGGTATATACCACACCGTGCCATCATTTTGATGCAGGTCCTTTGCTGGTAACTTCTTTGCGTAGCCCTTGTCAATTACATCTTTCAATAAAACTCTTGTATTCTTCTGCATAAACAGCATCTTTATTACTGTAGTACTGACTTACTAGAAGGGTTTCCAGTTGTTCAATCGAAATGCGGTTCACTGATGCCATTGGCCCTCCAAATTTATCCACAGCTGAAGATGAGTTGAGTGGTCCATTTACCACCCATCCTAAGAGGGTTCTTACAGCGTAGGGACCATTGACATGGCTATTTATGATTTGCCAGGGCTCCATTGCCTTTGGGACATTTACTCCAATTAGGAGTTCCACTTCCGCATCAACTTCTTGTAGTTTTATCTCTTTCAAGTAAGGCCAAGGGAGTAAGGTCCTTTTGAGGGAAAATGTTTCCTTTTGTCACTGTATCTTTGTTTGAGTGTGTGAGTGTTTTTTGAAGCTCAATAAAGTTATTCCCATCCAAATCAGCCACTTGTAGTCCAGTTATTTCAAAACTACTCACTGGTTTCGTTTGACCCATTGTTTGCAGAATAATTTTAGCTTTCCTTCCTGTTGCATTGAGTTGTCTCATTAGATTCTCCGTACAAAATGTTGCTGTGCTGCCAGGGTCAATAAATGCATAGGTTAGTATTGTTTTGCTGCCTTTGGAAGCTTTTACCTGTACTGGTACTATTGCCAGCTTGCAATCTTTTCCAGCCCCGATATCCTCCTCCTTGTCCAATGAGACAAGAGTTCCACTGACCGATCCTTTGGTCCGATTGGTCATTTTATCATTTGGTTCATTACTTGCAGATTTGCCAATGTGTAGTATACTAGGGTGCATTCCTTGACAGTATTGGCATGTCATCCTTCTTTTACAAGTTTTGCTCATATATCCCCTAGTTAGACAACCAAAGCAGATGCCATTTTCTTTCAACAATTGCACCTTAACATCCCATGGCTGAACTTTTAACATTTCACATTCATTCAATGAATGTTTGCCTGTGTTGCAAAGGCAACATTTACCATTATGCACATTGATAAACAGGTTTTCAAGTTGCTGATTTCTTGCTTGACCTGCAGTTTTACGGTCGCTCATTTAAATTGTTCCCTCTTATTGCCTCTTTGTTTAGTTTGTGGTTTGGAGCCTTTTGCCATGTTACTTGTTTGAATAGCTTTTTTGGGCATAGAATCCTGAATGTCACAGAGTGGATCTTGCAGAATGCTGTCTTATTTCTCAATAAATGCAACACGGTCAGAAAATCTGGCCCTATCTTGATTTCGTTCCAGAAGCTCATATGCTGTAGTTCTCCACTTTTCTTTCACCCTATATGGCAGCTTTGATAGAATGAGCTTTAAAGTAGATACAAGATCCATTTCTTCCATGACTTTTAACTCTTTCATAGCATTGCAACATCCTCTCAGGTAAAGGGCATAGGCATTTAATGCCTTTCTGTCATTAGATTTAATATTTCTCCAGTTGAGAGCTTTCTCCATGTATGCATTTGCAATGTTCATTCCATCTCCAAAGTGAATCTTCATCAGTCTTCGTGCCTCACCATAGCCTCTGTTTGTTTTCATGTGAAAACAGCTCCTCACTAGTTCTCTAGGTTGGCCACTAGTGTACTGTTCAAGGTAGTAAAGTCTATCCTCGTCATTACTCGTTTTACTTTCAATACCATTGCTTAAATGCACGCATGAATGTTTGAAAACATAAAGGGTCACCATCTAATACTGGGAATTGTCTGGAGGGAAGTGAGGATCGTTTATGCTGTAACATTAATAAATCTGCAATTTCATTTAGTCTCTGGATCAGGAGACAACCTTCCCTCTGCTGCGTCCTGTCAGGACATCTGAGGTGCTTCTTTTGTAACGGTGAACAGCACAGAGGTGGATCAGGTCAAACAGTGAGTGATGGACACAGAGTGCAGACAGGCAGCATATGTAACGTGGATATTGACAGCGTGCTCATGTGGACACTCACAGCAGCTGTAGAGCGTGTTGAGTCTGGCCATGTCGGTGCGGCTCATCTGCTTGGCGTTGCCGAAGTTGGGGATGTGGACCATGGTGGGCTGGTTGTTCTTGGAGAAGGCGTACCTGCAGGAGGACACGGACCAGTTAGAGGGAAACACACACACACACACACACACACACACACACACACACACACACACACACACACACACACACACACAGTACTGCATGACAGAGCTGTAAAGAAGTTGTGCTCCATTCCTGAAGAAGAAAAAGAAAAAGAAGATGAAGAAAAAGAAAAAGAAAAAGAAAAAGAAAAAGAAGAAAAAGAAGAATTACATTATAGTTAACGTTAAAGTTAGTGTCCACTTGTGAGGACGGCGTCATTGATCAGGTTCTACAGAGCCTCATCAGCTCTCATGCAGCTCACAGATGGCTACAGAACTTCCACTCAAAAGCAGGAAGCTACCGAGTGTTTTAAAGTCACTAAGAGATTTGAAGGAGTCGTTAGCTCCCCTGAAACAAAGTAAAACACACACTTGGAACAAAGCGTTTTGGATGAATAAAAAATAAACATTTGTTGGATCCTCTGGACTTCATGTCTATGCGCATTGTTAGATGCACGTTGTCTTTCGCCGAGACGCCAAACGTAGGAACGCCAAACCACGGACCAATTATTGGAGTTGACCGTCATGCTTTTACTGCTCAGCATTCTCCTCCCTTGGTGTGTCTCTGTTGGTGTGAAGTGCCATGTCATGAGTGTTATCGTTTGACCCCGCTGTGAGGAAATAAGTTACAGACTGAATGATAAATTGTCTCTATTAAGTAATGGATTTGGTTTCCGGTTGTGCTGTTAACAAATTGAAAGAAGTGAACTGTGAATGTTAACAAAAATATTGTAAGGTTACGTTGCAGTGTTGGTCGTGTGTGTTAAAGGAAATGTCCGACTAATGTAACACTCAAAGCACCAGTAATCTCAATCCTACTGTGCCTGCTTACATTCCTAAAAAAGGAGTTAACTGACTTCTCACCTCCACCATTGGTTGTTCGTCCAAAGGAAAGAACACAGGAAGAAGTTTCTAAAATATCAGTGAGAACCAATGGCCATACTCAAGCTCCAGATCAAGTGCCAGAAACTCAACTGAGGTCCAGCATATATATATACCCATGTACAGAGAAACTCCAATGCTCAGTGATAACCGTCAAAGGGACAATGTTAATATCATGCAAAGACAAAATTACATTACTGCTTAAGCGGTCCAACAATATCTCTCACCTTCTCTCCCACCAAGAGAGATTCCAGTATTTAATGGAGATCCTCTTCAGTTCCAAGCTTTCATCAGAGCATTTGAAAATAGAGTAGAGGAAAAGACAAAATAACTGCCTGCACTTTCTTGACCTATACACCAGAGGTCAGCCCCGAGACATAGTGCGCAGTTGCCAACATCTTCCTCTAGATCAAGGACACGAGAGCTAAAAAATGCTCTCCAAGAACATTTTGAAAATGAACAAACATTTCTTCTGCTTATATGAGCAAAGTCTTCGGCTGGATATCTATTGAATGTGATGATGTTCAAGCATTACAAGCGTTTGCTCTATTTCTCCGTGGATGCTGTCATGCAAAAGAACAAATCATGGACATGAAGGAATTGGACATGCCATACAACATGGGAAACGTTGTGCTGAAGCTGCCCTATAAGCTTCGGGAAAAACTGAGAAGCGCTGCCTGGGATCTGCAAGGGCTGCGAGGGCAGAGGGCCACGTTTTCAGCTCATGTAGGACTCATTGAAACATAAGTCTGGATTGCATCAGATCCCTTGTTTGGCAACATTCATGACACACAACTTGGAACATCAAACAAAGGTTTTACTCCTGGGCAAATAAAAGAAAGAAAAATGTACAAAGGAAGCAGTTTTTCCACCAATGTGAGTGCGATAGAGGGAAATGATAAGCCCAGAATGGATGGGGAAAAAAGAAAGCTCCTCCTCCCCCTCTACTTACCAGGACTGTTTGTTCTGCAAAAAAGGTGGTCACTCATTGTACAAGTGCTCACAGTTTAAAGGGAAAATTCACCGTGACAAGATAAACTGCAAGTAGGCCACATTAGCAGAGACTGTAGGAGTCGACTGGAGTGTAATGTGTATCGCCAAAAGCATCTGGAAATTCTCCATATTCAGCATCAGGATAAAGGAACATCCCCAGAACAATCAGAACAGCCAGCAAAATCAACAGTGAGCACTGCAACTGCTGCAATCCCAGACATGTGGCCATATTGGGGCCGGTTTTGAGGACGATTGCATCTTTTCTATCGTACCAGTCCAAGTGAAAGGTCGAAAAGGTGACAAGATATTGCAAATCTACGCCTTCTTGGATCCTGGCAGTTCTGGTACGTTCTGTGCAAATAGTCTGGCCAGAGACACCACCTGCTTCCCACCACGACGGCCGACGAAGGAGTAGCAGCTGGACGGGATCAGAGATAAGTTGAACGACACCAAAGTCTGAGGGAAAGCTCTCAACTGTAAATGGCTCCACGACTGTTCCTTTCTTACCCGTTCTGGGACTCGATACAAACACGTTATGAACAGAACCACATGACTTGAAGTTACAGCTAAAAGTCAACGTGACACAGTTTCTTAAAGTGGCAGGTTCACATTAAAACGGTCAGAAGTACAAAGAGATTATGAGACACACGTTCAGCATCATAGAACCTGAAGCTTTGTAGATAAAATATACCGTATGATCCAAACTGTATCATCATCTGAGAGAAATTAATACAAATAAAAAAACTCAATATGCATCACAAGGGGACAGGTAGTGGATGGGCGCTGTTGAGAAATAGCATCCTTGCTACGAAGAATGTATCGCTCGAGAGGCCGAGCCCCACTGAGGAATCCGCTAATAAACAAAGCTGAATGGCGGTTCGAAGTTTAAGTAAAAAAGTATGTACTTTAAAATGAAAACAATTACACCTTAAATACACGATATGAAAAATAAGAATAGGATCACGCCACAGGCCCTCGTCTCCCTCGTCCTGCGCACCGACGTGCACGCGTCACGCCTCGCGGACGTCTGGCGCAGCAATCCGCGCTGCCATCCATGCGGCCCAGAAGTCCCGTAACATCCATCTGCGCGTCCTTTTATCCTCCTTCGAAGTCCCCGTACGTCTGTCTCCGCGTTGCGGCGGGGTCCTTCCACCGTCCTGTGTCGTCGCCGTTTTAGTATGTCATCCTGTTGCCCGTTCCGCTTCAGGTTACAAAGGATCTCCCCCGATCGCGTGTGAATAATTTTGTCCTTAGCTCCTGAAGAATATATCCCTCGAGACGCGCGACGAAGAGGCCGAGCCCCAATGATGAATCCGTTAATAAACAAGCCGAATGCTAGTTCGAAGTTACAGTAAAAAAGTATTTACTTTGAAATGAAAACAATTACACCTTGAATACACGGTATGAAAAATAACAAATGATTCATGAAGCAGAATTGCGCAGCAGCTCTCTCCTCCGCGTCTACCTGTGCAAGTCCTGTCACTTGGCAACGTCCCGTCCCTATAAATCCCATGTGACGCATTTTTAGTGCGTCATTCTGCTGCGACCTTACGCAGTTCTGCTTCCGGTTTTGCGAGAGCTCCCGCGACTACGTAACGTATCATGTCCTTGATTTAGTGTGAGACGGTTTAAACACGTGGTAAATATGACAGTCTAACCATAGCGATTATGAAATATTTTATGAAACCCTTCATAATTAACGGGTCTAATTATGAAATGGTCTAAACATACTGATTATGAAATCGTTACAAAATATCAATTATGAAAATGTTACAAAATATTAATTATGAAAAATTACAAAACATTTATTATGACAAAGTTACAAAATAAAGGCATAAGACAGCAGCTTTAGGAGCTTTCTTCATTTAACCGTAACAATCCCCCCTTTCTCACTGTTTTACAGTGAGAAACAAAACCCTGGAAAACACAACTAGATCGCAATGAGCTTTGATTGGTGTTTCAACCCGCAGATGCCCGTCGCCCGTGCCTTTATACCCCCATTTGTCTAGCTGTGTCCCCCCTAGCTAAACATTTGCATACAGCCGCATTACATCATCAACAAACATCTGTCTCCCCTCAATAGTGGTTCTACTGAGTGCTGTGTCTATTGATCGCTGTAACAGACCTCGTATGCAAGGAATACAACAACAACCGCAAAGGACGAGTATGGAAGCTGAAATGGAAAGGGAGGTTATGACAGACAGAAATGCACTTTTCCATTTGCCGAATATACTACCCAACCAGTCATTGAGGGGTTCCTCAATCCCTGAGTTTTCTGCCAGCTCGTTACTCAGCGCCGTCAGTCCTGCAAGGGCTTTTGTCACCAAGCCGTCAGGAGCTGTGTTGTTGGGGATGAAGGTACAACAGGCAGATCCAAACATTTTGCACACGCCTCCCTTTTCTGCTAACATCATGTCCAAAGCCATCCTGTTCAACCAAGCCATAAGGCTGGTTTTATCCAATTTCTCATGCAGTCGCTCTATTGCGTCACGAGTGAAATTTACAAAACGTTGCTGGTTATAATATATGTAGTTGATCCAATCGACATTTTTGTTTACGGTAACCCACCAGAAGAAAGTTGATTCGAACCCAGCCGAGATCTGATTCCGGGCCTTAAACTCATTGGGCACCACCCTTGGAACTCCTATAGCATCTATATACACATGTCTGTCGAAAGAGCCTCCTGGGGAGGTGCTCCTTCTGAATCTCTTCGTGAATTTGGGGTGTGAGGAAATGAGATATGCATAGGTTTTAGCATTTACTGGTAACATATAGAATGGTAATATAAGCTGGACCAACGCACATGTTCCAGTCCATCTAGTAGGTAATATAGGGTATATGGTTTTTCCACCACACCACCACCAGAGGTCAGCCATAGCTGTTTTTTGGTTCAAAACCCCCTTGTGTACATCATCATCGGCATTGTAGGTGCTGTTACAGTTTGCAGAGGTAATGTTACCCACTTGCGGTCCTCCAGCAGTCCTTGACACCACACAGTCGAATTCGCCATCTGAAATCATAAACAGAGGTGGACTGACCAGTAACACTGGCGGAAAAGCCAAGTGATACGACCAGCAGGTTTGTTTTTTGGGCAGGGCCTTATCGTTGAATAAGGCCAGGATGCACCCGAATTTGGGATTATTTGGTTTAAACTTGTATGGGACGGGAGTTAGTAGGGGTTTAGGCTCGGAACATACTATGCAATCAGTGTCTCTTATGCTTAAGGTTGTGTACTGCACCCACTGCAACCATAAGTTGGTGTCGGTGTAGCCTGTTTCTTTCTATGCCAATTACTTGGTTCTGGGTAATGTCTGTTAGATATTGAACGAGTCTGCTTCTTTGGGGGGCGGTGGAAGTGAGGCGGCTCCATTGTCTGCATTGTTAGTCTCTGGGTCTCTGACTGATATATAAATTAGCCCAATTGGATCGGTTCCATACATATCTGCGGCTAATGCGTAGAAACGGGAATCGGAGGCTACTGGCTTTTTCAAAGTGATCACTATTGGGTTATATTTTCCACTTTGACGCTTGATGCTAACGGCTCCTTTTATTATTGTAAGGTGAATTTTCAACTTAGTCCTATCTTCCAAAACACGTTCCCCGGTCTCCCACGTCTCTAGTTTGTAACCATAGTCTTGGTGAGCGGTGGTCCACAGGGCATGACTCCAATCGGCGCAGGCCCCTCCAGCGCTTCTAGGTATCCCATAGATATAGCACAGATATATGTCGGCCCAAAGTATGTCTTGAACATTGCTCCTCCTACAATCCGCTACCTCACAAAAATCAACCTGAGCTGAGCCTGTCTGCCCCTTTGTGAATGTTATTGTAACCGCTCCAAGTTTCTGTGCTAGGTTTTCACCTCTCATCTTGTACTGAGGCTAAGCCCGACGGACTCTCCTTTGTGTTGGTGACGGGGTCATGTGAGTGGGAAGAGTGATTCTGGGTACGCTTATGTTGGTTGTTTCTAGTGAACTGCCGGTATTTTGGTTATCTACTTTACGCTCTTGGCCCCATAGTAAGATTGGGATTACTACTATTATCGAGACCAGGGCCAATACACATATTGTTCGCCACAGTCCACAGAACCTAGGATACTGGAATGGATGCCCTGGTTTAGGCCTCATTAACACCGTCATTGCTTATGTTTTCTGAGTTGGGGGTTATTTGGGATATGGCTAAACGGGTCTCACCGAGTGTTCGGCTTGGTGCTCTGGCTGGGGCGCAGTGAGTGAGGTAGTGAAAATTCGCACCTGTCTTACCTTTTACCTTTACCGCGTGTGAAGTTGCCAATACTACCTCCCACGGGCCGGTCCACCTTGGTTCACTCCACTTATGCTTGTGGACTTTAAGCCACACCCATTCACCTGGTGAGACAATAGGGGTCTTTCTTCCCTCTTCTGCCGCTGCTTCTTTGTTCTCCACCTGTGAAGACAAACCTTGACACATTTTGGTTAATGCCCTTGTATAATCTTCAATTTCAACAGTTAAAAGATCTAAACTGGGACCATGGCTGGTGGCTCTAGGAGGACCAGGCATTGGTCTCCCAGTGAGTATCTCGTGTGGTGTTACATGTATGGTGTTATGTTCTGTGTTTCTCGTGGACATTAATGCTAGTGGCAGGGCATCAGGCCACTTAATGGATGTGCCATGACAGATTTTAGCAATCTTTCTCTTTAACGTCTGATTAGCTCGCTCTACTATGCCCTGGGAAACCGGATGATACACCGATCCAAACTTATGGTGTATTCCCAGACATTTTTCCACCGTGGCTAATTGTTCGTTAGCGAAATGTGAACCGTTGTCAGAGTGGATTCCTTCGGAAGACCGAATCTCGGAACTAGTTAATTTCGCAACCATTTCACTACCGTGGCACCGTTTTCATTCGTGAAAGTACCCGGACGATTCTCCTCTTTCAGCCGCCTCCTCGCCGCCATTAGTCAAAGTCCCTTCGTTGTTGCCACTTGTGAAGAATATTGTCCTCAGCTCCTGAAGAATATATCCCTCGAGACGCGCGACGAAGAGGCCGAGCCCCAATGATAAATCCGCTAATAAACAAGCCGAATGCTAGTTCGAAGTTACAGTAAAAAAGTATTGACTTTGAAATGAAAACAATTACACCTTGAATACACGGTATGAAAAATAACAAATGATTCATGAAGCAGAATTGCGCAGCAGCTCTCTCTCCTCCGCGTCTACCTGTGCAAGTCCCGTCACGTGGCAATGTCCCGTCCCTATAAATCCCATGTGACGCATTTTTAGTGCGTCATTCTGCTGCGACCTTGCGCAGTTCTGCTTCTGGTTTTGCGAGAGCTCCCGCGACTACGTAACATATCATGTCCTTGATTTAGTGTCCGTAATTCCATGTCCTGGTTCAATGTCCTTAGTTCAATGTCCTGATACAATTTATACACCCGCAGATTATGAGACAGTTTAAACACGCGGCAAATATGACAGTATAACCATAGCAATTATGAAATATTTTAAACATACGGTAATTATGAAATGGTCTAAACATACTGATTATGAAATCGTTACAAAATCTCAATTATGAAAATGTTACAAAATATTAATTATGAAAAATTACAAAACATTTATGATGACAAAGTTACAAAATAAAGGCATAAGACAGCAGCTTGAGGAGCTTTCTTCATTTAACCTTAACACGCGCAATACATTGTATCTAACTGCCGTGGCATAATTTACACACGGTAACCATAATACGATTTACGCATACGGTAGTTTTAACACATGGTAATTATGAAATAGTCTGAACAAACGGTAATTATGAAAGTCTAAACATACTGATTATGAAATAGTTACAAAATACCAATTATGAAAATGTTACAAAATAAAGGCATAAGACAGTTGCTTTAGGAGCTTTCTTCATTCAACCTTAACAGCGCTACATTCCCTCTCATGATCGGTGGCCACACCACAAAATGGCCACCGTGGCCGACACTACATCTCCCAGACTGCCTCATCACTCACCCAGCTGCAGATGCTTAAGGCACCTAATTGAGGAAGGGCTGGGGAGCTTCATAAAAGGCTGAGGGGAGAGCACGTGGTGAGAGGGAGCTGGACAAGCAGTATGAGAATGGACAGCCATGTGGAGGAAAAGAATAAAAAGGACTATGAAGTGGAGGACGACCTTGTAGCCTGTACTTTGCTGTGCTAAGTTTTCTTGTTTAAAGAACCATTGTCTCCTCTGGGACACTTTGTGTTTATTGATGGACTTTCTTGATTTTTGATTTAAAGGAATTACCTGAGTTGCCTGTGGTATGGAAAAATAAACCTTCTGATTGTGCCTGTTTTTCAACTTTCTTGCACTGCTCCTCCCTAGCCGGCCCTAGGGATTGCCCATGACACTACAGTATGTTCATTTCACCATTTGGCAATTTTGTCATAGACTGTAAAGTGCTGCTTTTGTCTGTCGTCTCTGGGTACGATTACACGTGGGATTTCTTTCCTTATCTGATGCGAGGGTCTGAGGAAATTAGGGAAATTGGGCTGTACAAATTGAATTGAATAATTCATGCAACCAAACACGCATGACAGTCTTTAGTTACCATGTTAAACAAAAGCAGTCCACCTTAATTAATTAATAAAGATTATTTTATTCATATTTTCCAGGGTTGTATTTGTTCTTCCACCCATCCACTATCTGGAACCGCTTATCCTGTTCAGGGTGGCGGAGGGCTGGAGCCTACCCCAGCTGACGTTGGGCGAAGACAGAGTTCACCCTCGACAGGTCGCAAGTATATCGCAGGGCTGACACATAGACAGACAACTACACACGTACGGGCAATTTAGAGTCATCAATTAACCTAAGCTGCATGTCTTTGGACCGTGGGAGGAAGCCGGAGAACCTTGAGGGAACCCACGCCGACACAAGGAGAACAGGCAAACTCAACACCGAAGGCCCAGGTGTTGGTGCCAGTGTGTGAGAGTGGACATACCGCACGTGGCGCTCGGCGCGAAGGCCAGACAGACGTCTTATCAACGACCGTACGCTGTTTATGAAGAGGGCTTCACCGGGCCCAGTTCATGAAGGCCACTGACGTGAGAAGGACAGAAAATATGAACACTGCTGATCACCTGCTATTGTAATCATTAGAGGGCCACATCAATGTTGAATTATGTCAGAACATACAAATTTAAATCTCCAACAGATCTGTATTTTCATTCCAGTCATACAAGCAAATATACATAGCAAAATCTTTTTCAAACACTTTTAAAAATGAGAACACTTTAAAAGAAGGCTGCCATCCTTATAAAAACATCCACATTCTGAGTTGAAATCTTTCACCCTACCAAACAAACAATATTGTTCATCAGCAATAAACGCTACAAATTCTGAGAAGAAGGCGGCGAGTACTGGCCAATCAGAGGCAGAATTGGGCGGGTCTTCGTGGAATGCAGGGTGGGGGTAAAAAAATGACCATAAATAACCGTCCGTGCAACTGATAATGGCTGTGAACGAGGTCGTGCGAATGAGTGGGCACTTCAACAGTTCCAGAAAACTCTTACACACTTACTGTTTTTGTGCTAATCCCTGTTCTCGAGGAACCTTGGGTTTCACTTGTATCTTATTTAGATAAAAATATGAGGCAAACACACGCAGGCTAATGCTAAGATATGTGATTTTTTTTATTCATTATTAGTATAAGTATCAAGCTTACAAGCAGTTATTTATGTAGGGATGAATTTGCTATGATGGACAGCTTTTTATTTCGCAGGACAGCACAAATAAATTTCATCAAAGCCTCAATTAAAGCAAAATCATTAAGCACAAGACGCATTTCTGGTTTTCCTTGTAGATGACGAAAAGAAAAAGTTGCATCACTTTGTCTCATTTCCTCTTGTTACCTGTTGGAAGAAAAAAGGGATTTGAATGAATGAATACACGTACACGTAGACGCAAGCACCATCACTGCCTTGAAGCTGTCGACTCTGACATGAATTCAAAGAGACAGCAAACTCTGTAAAAGCTGCTTGTTTCCTCATGCTACTGCTACAATGAATATACACATATACAGGTTTTGATCTTGCCCGGGTGTTCAATGCGACTATGTCCGAGAGCACTGGTATTAGCCTGTTAGCAAGACAAAAGTTTAGTTGGGGAGGTTGTAAGTTACTTGTTTAAAAAAATACGTACTGCAGCGATAGAGGCGGTTCACCCGAAGGATGTCAGTGGGACTCATCTCGGTGGCCCTGCCGATGACTACATTGGCGTCGGGGATGGGAATGACGGTCGGCCTGCCGTTCCTAGAGAAGGCGAACCTGTGGGGCAAAATACACAGAGGGGATGAGGGGTTTGAACTGTTTTAATGACCACTGAGAGCTGATGTATGGACATGCTGCAGGTTTAAAGCTGCATTAAAGCTGACAGCTGAAAACATGTAGTCTGACACAAAACCACCTTATGAAGTCGTTATGGCTGACATGTTAGCGAACAAGAGAAACATCATCAGTCATTTGGAGTCGCGTTTGTGTCCTCCTGGTGAATATGGCATATGTGACCAAAAACATAGCATTGTAAAGGACGAGTTCCCATTTTTTCAAGTCTGTCTCGAAACAATATTCACATGCTGACAACATTGAAATAAAAACCTCTTAAAAGCTTCAGCTGAGAATTAGAATAAGTTTTCACATATGTGAGAGGCTACCTTCCATAGTGCATGACAGAGCCGTAATCGTAGGGAGTGTCCAGGTTGATTGTTGCGATCTTCCTGAAGTTGTGCTCCTGTCCTGCAAAGGATCACACAGCTCAATCAGTTTTTCTATCACACGAATGCTGAATGCTTGAATTTGGGGCTTCTACTAAAACATGTGTACATGCTTTCATGTTCAAAAACACCATTTTTTTTCTCATAGTCTATCTGGATATACTTATATTCACCCTCAGTCTGAAACGCTCCGTTTTAGTGCCTGTCTCTTTAAGCCCCCCTCCTGATGAAACCCAGTCTGTTCTGATTGGTCAGCATTTCCAGTCTTCTGCATCTGCGCTGTCGCCTTCTTCACAGCGTCACTGCAGACGGGTACTCACTGGGTGTGTCCACTACACAGAGTTTAGTGGTACTTCTACTGGTGACTGTATATTTGTGACATCACAACCTTACAGAAGTCCTGATGGCTCCTTTAAAAGGCTGCGTTTCTGAATACGGGCTGTGTGCTGTTTTCCCGTGGATTGAGCATTTTGAGACTTTCACTATATCTACAGGACCTAGACCTGGTTTATGATTAAAAAATAGTCAAATTTTCTACAATATGGGACCTGAAACCTTTTTCACTTTAGAGCTTAATATTAATTAAGGTCAGTTGTCTTATTGGTGCAGACCCCATTGTGGTTGTGTCTATCATTTGCAAAATTCTTTAATAAAGTTCCATCTATAGTCGTCATAATGAAACCCTGTGACCCACCAGGAATAACGTTCTCCAGAAAGATGCGAACATGCTCGTCCCTGTCGGACCGGGTCTGTTCATGGTTGAAGCCCAGGGCGTGCAGCATCTCGTGTTGGATGATTTGCGGGAAAACACAACCGCGGCGACTCAAAGACACTACCTGGCCTCTACCACGACGCCCAATAAACGAGAAACACCTGAAAGAGAGCAGTAAATAAAACCTCCAAACAGTGAAACAGATTAAGCAGCACCATTGGGAACAAGTTACATTGCTTCCATTGACCCTGTATGATGACAAGTCGGATGCTAACTCCGTTGTAAGACCCGGGGTGTGAATAAGGATCTTTAAGATCGTTTTCATGAATGCATATGTGGTACGTATGTTGTGGTCCGTACCCTGAGCGCGACTCGATTTCCACAAAGTCCTGCTGTCCGTTGAGGGGGGTGAAGCGGATACAGGTGGAGTCAGCAAAGGAACGCAGAGCTTGGATGATGGTATCTCTCTCTCTTTGGTCTTGACAGTAAAAAAGAAAACCCCAAAAACATTTATTATCAGTTTAGTGGGTTTTATTGATTTAATCTTCTCCGTCAATCTGCCATCTTTGTAAAATTTATTTTTTTGCACTTTTACTATTCAAGTATTGGTACATTTTTTAGATTAAAGCAAAACTAATTTTCTCCCTTCCTCCTTGTGTATGCTATGTGTTTAGGCAACATACTACTACTACTACTACTACTACTACTACTACTACTATACTGCTATTACTAGTACAACTAGATCTACAACGGCTATTGCTACTGCTATAACCTTTACTCCTATTACTGCCACTAGGCCTACTACTAACATTACAACATTATTGCTACTCACGTTGCTAAGCTACTGCTTCTACTAGCCTACTAGTACTGCTACTACTAAAAATATACAAGTGATATTGGTAAATTATGGAACCAACCGCCAATAGACACCATTCACAACTTCCCCACCTCCTACCCCCCTACCTCCAGCACTCTAGCACGAACCACACCCATCTTCTAAAGTGGCCTTCATTTTGATCTCTACTACACACTTGTAAACTTTCATGACTGCATCTTGCACAGTTTTGAGGCTATCGCAGTGACAAAATCTGTTCACGGAAAAACAGACAGACATATAAACACCTTACTGTCCTGAAGTGCTGAACCTGAAGTACTTATAAAACACTTCTATGGTAGTTGCTGCTCCAGCAGGTGTCTCCAGAACCACATTCTGCCACGATAACACACACACAGACTCACAAGGTGAAAACTGTACAAGAGTCGCGGCTGGTAAAAAGAAGCCCCGCCCTCAGTTCTTACCGTAGTTCCTGGAGATGCGGTAGGGTACGTAGACGTTACCATCGGTGGCTTTAGGCCACAGGCAACCTCGTTGTACGCAGGGATCAGCGTTCTGTAGACCTGTTGGCACCGCTATGTCACCAAACATAACCAGAGGGTCATCGAAGTTCTTGCCTGCAAAACGACGTGAGGATGATCGAGAAAATGTTGTCATCTTATTTATTAAGCTGCATTTCATTTTCTTGATTTAACTGCTGTGTTAATTCTGGGTCTGATACAACCACTCCTTTCACATCAACCCATTCTCACGGCAGTACGTGAAATAGTCCCAAAATCTATTGATTGGTGTCGATGGACACAAATTTTCTCATAGTTTTTTTTGTTGTATACTCTTCATGACTTTCAAACTAATGTATTTCAATCGTCTGTATCTTTCGTGGCTGCACCATGTTTTTTTCTGTCAATTGGGACAACATTACTGAACCAAAGATGTTAGGCAACAAAAGCACTTATTTAGGTTTAAGAATCCGTCACAAACGCGTCACTCAACAACACGCTTTGGGCCACGCAGACTCAAACACTGGTCCCCTGGTTGAAAGTCCTGTGTTTGTTTGACCCATCCACCATAATTTGTCTTTCTCAGTATTTACTACTACATCACTAGATCTTACCGTTGCATAGTCGCGTGGAAGCATTTCATTTGTGTGTCCGCCACAAAAATGGAATCTTGTTTTCGTTGCTGAGAGACATAAAATAATAGCAAATTCGTGTCCATGTACCCAAATCGCAAGATTTTATTTTATTTGCAACACCAGCATCATGTACTATTTCTAATGTTTTAATACATTTTTTCACTATAATATTTAGTCCTATCTTTAAGGTTAGATTATTCTTATTCTACATTTGCTTAAATGAAGAAAGAATAAAGCAGTTGCCGTGATGAACATACCAACATTCTTATTGGCCTTCTCCAACAGCGTGGAGATGCTGAATTCGTCATCCTCAATGGTGTTGCCTGTGGAAGAGAAACAATTTGTATCAGGTTCTTGAAGTACCACGATACATATTTACAGAATGTTTACTGTCTGAAAAGTAGCCATATCTTACCAGAGTACTCCTCACTCTTTTCAAAAGGACCCTGTGATTGGACAAATTTGGTTAATTGTAGTTGACAGAATAAAAGATGTAAAAATTCGCTTCAGTGTAAAATCAGATAAAGTTTAGTTCCAGCAGAGATTTGACTCCAGTTTGAGACTGCTTTGGGAGGTGCAGGTCCCATAGAACTTGCATGTAGGGGGAAATAGGGGGCATGCTGGAAACTAGTATTTCTTGTTAATTTTGAAGACAGAGAAAGTAAAATTCGAGCATTCCTGCATTTGATCAGATTGTAATGCAATCCACAAACTAAATGAAACACAGAATCACAAATTTACCAAATTGTCTTTGTTAAGGAACAGTTTAAAATTCCTCACGATTAAACACATTTATTTTTAATCCCCTACACTGTACATTGTAAATTATTGAAAACAAAGGAATTTGGGACTTTCAAATTTCAGAATGTATCAAATTTAATTTCAAATTATGTCATAAAAAAATGTATGTATTTATCGAGACATAATGTGTCTGCTGATGCTTACCTTTATGGTGAAACTGTGGACTGAGCAGAAGAGGACACTGAGCGCAGCAGCCTGGAAGATCATGGCTGGTGACAGGACAGCAGCAGACCAAGGGAAAACGCCTGATGAAACAGAGGTGATCCACACTTATAAAGGAGGAAATACAACGAACTTCCATCCTAATATGGAACGCTGCTCACCAAAGACTTGTTGACAAATTCAGTGCAACCAAAAGTGGCAGTTATTACTTAAAACGGACTGTGGTTTGTGTAAGATGTGAGCTTTGTATTCTCCTGTTTGTTTCCAGGCATGAACAGATTACATATTTTATAAGAAACAGGTCCAATTGATCAATTAACTGACATTTGTTTTTTTCTTGTTTGGGATTTCAACATGAAAAACACATTTTTAGGGGAGACACCACATGTACTGGTCAGTATTGAGATTTGGGGTTATTTAGCTTCCCTAACATGTCGTCTTTCAGACTAGATTTTATCCCAAATTCACCAAAAGTTACCATTACTTAATGTGTCAAGTGCATATTTAAACATAACATTTCAGAAAACTTGTAATACGAAAATTATTGTAGGCAATAAACTGAGTCAGTTTCATGGTGATATCTATTTCTTCTTTTTTTTGTGTTAAAAATGTATGTATGTACTTCCCATTTTATGGTACTTTATACTTTTACTTCACGACATTTTTAAAGCCAGATTTGTACTTTTTACTCCACTATATCTATTTGGCAGGAGAGGAAAAATAAATCATCTAATAAATGATGGTGTTCTATTATGGATATGAAGAGAATCATAATTAGTCCCACCTTTACCAGCTGCAACATTAAAGTGATCAGAGAGAACACATTAATGCATCAATAATTATAATCCAGGAGATATACTATGTATTATTCTGCAAAGGGCCATTCTGCATATTGTGTACTTTTACTTTTGGTCAGTACATTTTGATGCCAATATTTACTTTAAGTACATTAAAAACCAGAAGGACATAAAATCTAGTATGGACTTCTGCATGGCAGCGTAACGGTCCCACGGTTCTGACTTTCTGTAATCCAGCCTGCTGCAACAACTGGTCATCACAGCGAGACGTTTCCAAATGGAGCGTGTGTGGCTTTGTCTTGTGACACGTCTGTTGATGTAAGAGCTGGTGAGGAAAAGCTCTCGGTGTTCACATACTGACTTTGTCTCCGAGTGTTTTAAGTGAAAACCTTTTATTGATGGATATGAAAAAGTCTGAGGTTCTGCGGCATCACATTTATAAACTCGTAAAGAAGAGAAAATATTTCATAAATCAGCAGATGGATTTATGTGTAGGAGGCCGAACATATAATTACAAGTTTCTTGTGTCACAAAAACCAAAAGATTCTGTTTGTTATGGCTGATGATGACATACTTATGAGGACACCAAATGCAGAAGAGTGTGGTTTACTGCAAAACTGCCTCACCTATCCTCCTCCATGTTAACAGCCCCTCTCTGCTAACGGAACATTATGAGGAACACCTTTTTGTTCTCTCCTTGATGAGCTGCTAAGCAGCTGATCTACTACAACATCCAGGTCAGAACCATAAAACCAACGAACTAAACAAGCGTGTGTCATTTATACACTTTTATTGATAATGTGTGAAATAAACTGAAACGTTGGAGGGAAATTAATAATCGAGTAGACACAAAAACGCTGTCAATGTTGAGGCACAGGACCTAATTCTTGTTTTTTCTCCTGTTAATGAATATTGCTGATTTGGTTTTTAGGTTTCTGTTGTGAATATTTAGTCCACACCGAGTCCTGATGTGTCCAACAGACACCATGCAGCCAGACAAACTGATTCTCACAGGGACCTTCTGGGAATGTGACAACATATACAAAGCAGCTCCATCGAACCGTGCAATTAAATATATTTGCAATTACAGTTAGTTAGTTAGTTATAACATTTCATACGTTCCGTTCATCCGAAACAGAACTGCCAATGAGGAATAGTTGCATATGAGCTGGCAACCTTGAACTTTCTGCAGCATGAAGTGAATTTACCTTTCTGACTGCAGGTCCCTATTTCTATGTAGGATATTTTTAGAATTATCTTAGATAATAACACTGAACTAGGTTGGAAGTATTATCCATTTAGAAAATATCAGCATATAATATTACACTTTACAATAATCCCTGGAATATTTCCAGACTGTCACGGTGTGGAAAATTCTCATGTCAGACATACCATTGAATTCTGACAACTCATTTTCATACAAGTGTCCAATTCCCACCCATACAGAGTAGTGTACACTCAGGGCTTCTCTCAGACGCATGTGTCCGAACCATATGTGAGTGATAAGCCTGTGGATTTAGCTGATTCTTTCTTAGTTACAAGATAATCCATATTTGGGCTCACCGACGCAGTCAAACGTATATAAAAACCTGGAGGGAAACCTCAGCTGCACACGTCCACACAAAGGATCCAAGGTGAGTTCAGCTGCAAACGTCTGCAGCACAATATGCAATAAAAAAGTGTGCACTTTCTTTCTGCTGTCTGTTTTATTTGTCGTTGGTTCAAACACTGTCTTTCCTGTGACTGGAGGCCGTAGCTGATTCCTGTCTGTGTCCTGCAGGTCTACTAAGGATGGCTCGCATGTCTGTGTTCAGGTTCTCAGCTGTGGCTCTGCTGCTGCTGTCCGCCTGCTGTTGGGCCGACAATGAGGTAGGATCTCAGTGAGAGAGGAGCAGATATCTGGTCGTCCGTCAACACTCCTACATGTTGTTAAAACGCATGTTGAACGTCCTCTCACGTTGACTTTTAGCTGTAACTTCAAGTCATGTGGCTCTGTTTCTAACGTGTTTGTGTTTCCTCCTCTCATCCCACGCTGAACCTGCAGGCAGGTATGTGATCTATTGTGAGGATCAGAGCTGTTATACCGACATGCTCAGTATTGTGACCGGTGTATTTGTACACAAAGTGAAACTGCGTTGTTGTTGTTGTCACTGCGCAGAGGACTTTGCAGAGGAGGACTCCGAGGAGCTTTCTGTCTCTGAGCTGCTGGAGAGAGCCAACAGGAATCTGAGTGAGTGAGCTGCTGCGGTCACCGTGTTCCTGCAGACAGCTGTTGGTAGTTCTACTCTCTTCTTCTGGTAGCAGCACTTCAACAGGTGTCTGAGTTGCTGCTGTGATGTGTTTCAGTCCGCTCCGCCGATGACCCCATCCTGATCGGAGGAGACATCGCCATCGACAGCGAGGCCGAGAGAAACGCCGACCCCTGCACCAGCCGAGGCTGCAAGTGGGGCAAGTTCACTGATGGGAAGGTCTACATTCCTTATTACCTCACCAACCACTTCTGTAAGTGTCACACGGAGGCCTGGGAGGCCCACACACACCGCCGACCATTTACAGGAGGCTTTCACTTCTAATGCAGCAACTTTGACCAAAAGGTCAGATATTTGGGGCCCGTATGGTCCTCTGTATTTCACGGTAAACAGCTGATTGTTGTGTGCTGTGGTCCTGCCAGCCTCCAGAGAGAAGGCCATCATCACCCGTGGACTGGAGTCCTTCTCTTCCTTCTCCTGCATCCGCTTCAGGCCCACTAGGAGCAGCGACCGCGACTGGCTGAGCATCGAGTCCCAGAACGGGTAAGAAAGGAACAGTCGTGGAGCCGTTTACAGTTGAGAGCTTTCCCTCAGACTTCGGTGTCGTTCAACTCATCTCTGATCCCGTCCAGCTGCTACTCCTTCGTCGGCCGTCGTGGTGGGAAGCAGGTGGTGTCTCTGGCCCGTAGCGGATGCCTCTACCACGGCACCGTCCAGCACGAGCTGCTCCACGCTCTGGGCTTCAACCACGAACAGACCCGCTCCGACAGGGACAACCACATCAGAGTCATGCTGCAGAACGTTCAGTCTGGTAATGCAGCTGTTTGTTGTTTTGAGATATTAGAGAGGAGAGCCACTTCACTAAGATAAGAACATTCAGAGAAGAGACACTGACTTGTTTCCTCTAACAAAAACATGCAGACCTAATGTTCAATACTTCTGCTCATTAACGTTATTCTGCCGCTCTTTAAGGGAGCTAACGGCTCCTTCACATCTCTTAGCGACTTTAAAACACTCTGTAGTTTCCTGAAAAAGTCCACTGCTAAACAGAAAACATGTTCCTTCAAACTTGTTCAGGATTAAGAAATGATGAAGCCAATAATCTTTGTTTTAGTCTCCTGCTTTTGAGTGGAACTTCTGTAGCCGTCTGTGAGCTGCATGAGAGCTGATGAGGCTCTGTAGAACCTGATCAATGACGCCGTCCTCACAAGTGGACACAAGAAGCTCATTGTGTGACTGCAGTTTTCTGAATATAAAACCAGTCAAAGTGAACTCAAACCAAACAAATATAACTTTAACGTTAACTATAATCTTCTTCTTCTTCAGGAATGGAGCACAACTTCAGGAAGATCGCCACCCTCAACCAGGGCACTCCCTACGATTACGGCTCCGTCATGCAGTACCACAAGTGAGAACAAGTGGCTTCACTTGGGCCCTGCTTTGGGTCATCGTGTGTGTGTGTGGTTCCTAACTGCTCCGTATCCTCCTGCAGGTATGCCTTCTCCA
Organism: Ophiodon elongatus; assembly: GCA_016806645.1. Taxonomy (NCBI): domain Eukaryota; kingdom Metazoa; phylum Chordata; class Actinopteri; order Perciformes; family Hexagrammidae; genus Ophiodon; species Ophiodon elongatus. The sequence goes on from JACSYO010002165.1 coordinate 233,343, forward strand.
AGAACAACCAGCCCACCATGGTCCCCATCCCCAACTCCAACGTGAACTTCGGCAACGCCAAGCAGATGAGCCGCACCGACATGGCCAGACTCAACACGCTCTACAGCTGCTGTGAGTGTCCACATGAACACGCTGTCAATATCCACGTTACACACGCTGCCTGTCTGCACTCTGTGTCCATCACTCACTGTTTGACCTGATCCACCTCTGTGCTGTTCACCGTTACAGAAGAAGCCCCTCAGATGTCCTGACAGGACGCAGCAGAGGGAAAGTTGTCTCCTGGTGCTCTCTGAACAGCACCAGCTGCAGACCTGAACTCATCACCTCAACACTCAATGATGCGACTATAAAGACACTTTGACTGGAACACGGCTCTCTTTGCATTCTTTCATCACAACCGTGTTTGTTTCCTCAAACGCTGACTGAGCATATTCACTCAGTCATTCATGTATTTATCCAGATCGGTCCTGGTATGATGCCAAGTGTGATGAGGACATTCAAATGTCTCAAAGTCGTAGACTGAATATTTAAAGGAACTTAGAGGAACTTGAATTTAGGGAACAAGGTTGCATAACCAACCAGCTGCTCATCAAACACTTTTAAAGGCATCGGCCATCAATATAACGGCATCTCAGAAATAGATTGTAATGATGATAAAAAAACATTTGGAAGCTTTTAAGATGACACTCAATGAATTTCAAGATTCTCATGTTGCTGTCCAAATGCTTTTCCCTGCTGAAATAAAGGAACATGAGACAATGGACTTGTATGAGCCCAAAATGGAGACAATTAGGAGATTCTTATTGGAAGTGGATTCAAAGGAAACTTCTCTTTCTGATCCTCAGGTGCTTGTTGAACCTCATGATAGTATTTCCAATGTATCTAAACAGTCCAAGCTATCCACATGTTCAAAACAGACGAGGCGATCAGCAACCTGTTCATCAATAACTTCAGAACGCCTTAAAATAATCACGGAAAAAGCTGTACTACAGTCTACATTAAAACAGTAACATGCTGTGGAAATGGAGAAAAATAGATTACAAGCTGAATTGGAGAGAATTGAACTTGAGGCGGCTATAGCAGCGTCTGAAGCCAAATTAAAAGTTTTGGACAGTTTTCATGAATGGCATGATGGCTCTGTGGATGAATTGGAATCCTTCCCTGTTAAATACACAGAATTGGGAGCCATACCTAAAACACCTATTCAGAGATTATTGAGTCATCCTGCACCTAAATTGGATAATGCTGGAAGATCTCACACAACGAGTGACAGTTCTGAGGAAGCAGACTCTAGTAATCACAATAAGGCTCTGCTAACTGTGATCCAGAGACAAAATGAAATTGCAGATTTATTAATGTTACAGCATAAACGATCCTCACTTCCCTCCAGACAAATCCCAGTATTAGATGGTGACCCTTTAAGTTTTCAAACATTCATGCGTGCATTTAAGCATGGTATTGAAAGTAAAACGAGTAATGACGAGGATAGACTTTACTACCTTGAACAGTACACTAGTGGCCAACCTAGAGAACTAGTGAGTAGCTGTTTTCACATGAAAACAAACAGAGGCTATGGTGATGCACGAAGACTGATGAAGATTCAGTTTGGAGATGGAATGAACATTGCAAATGCATACATGGAGAAAGCTCTCAACTGGAGCAATATTAAATCCAATGACAGAAAGGCATTACATGCCTATACCCTTTACCTGAGAGGATGTTGCAATGCTATGAAAGAGTTAAAAGTCATGGAAGAAATGGATCTTGTATCTACTTTAAAGCTCATTCTATCAAAGCTGCCATATAGGCTGAAAGAAAAGTGGAGAACTACAGCATATGAGCTTCTGGAACGAAACCAAGATAGGGACAGATTTTCTGACCGTGTTGCATTTATTGAGAAATAAGCCAGCATTCCGCAAGATCCACTCTGTGACATTCAGGATTCTATGCCCAAAAAAGCTATTCAAACAAGTAACATGGCAAAAGGCTCCAAACAACAAACTAAACAAAGAGGGAATAAGAGGGAACAATTTAAATGAGCGACCGTAAAACTGCAGGTCAAGCAAGAAATCAGCAACTTGGAAACCTGTTTATCAATGTGAATAATGGTAAATGTTGCCTTTGCAACACAGGCAAACATTCATTGAATGAATGTGAAATGTTAAAAGTTCAGCCACGGGATGTTAAGGTGCAATTGTTGAAAGAAAATGGCATCTGCTTTGGTTGTCTAACTAGGGGACATATGAGCAAAACTTGTAAAAGAAGGATGACATGCCAATACTGTCAAGGAATGCACCCTAGTATACTACACATTGGCAAATCTGCAAATAATGAACCAAATGATAAAATTACCAATCGGACCAAAGGATCGGTCAGTGGAACTCTTGTCTCATTGGACAAGGAGGAGGATATCGGGGCTGGAAAAGATTGCAAGCTGGCAATAGTACCAGTACAGGTAAAAGCTTCCAAAGGCAGCAAAACAATACTAACCTATGCATTTCTTGACCCTGGCAGCACAGCAACATTTTGTACGGAGAATCTAATGAGACAACTCAATGCAACAGGAAGGAAAGCTGAAGTTATTCCTCAAACAATGAGTCAAACGAAACCAGTGAGTAGTTTTGAAATAACTGGACTACAAGTGGCTGATTTGGATGGGAATAACTTTATTGAGCTTCAAAAAACACTCACACACTCAAACAAAGATACAGTGACAAAAGGAAACATTTTCCCTCAAAAGGACCTTACTCCCTTGGCCTTACTTGAAAGAGATAAAACTACAAGAAGTTGATGCGGAAGTGGAACTCCTAATTGGAGTAAATGTCCCAAAGGCAATGGAGCACTGGCAAATCATAAATAGCCATGTCAATGGTCCCTACGCTGTAAGAACCCTCTTAGGATGGGTGGTAAATGGACCACTCAACTCATCTTCAGCTGTGGATAAATTTGGAGGGCCAATGGCATCAGTGAACCGCATTTCGATTGAACAACTCGAAAACCTTCTCGTAAGTCAGTACTACAGTAATAAAGATGCTGTTTATGCAGAAGAATACAAGAGTTTTATTGAAAGATGTAATTGACAAGGGCTACGCAAAGAAGTTACCAGCAAAGGACCTGCATCAAAATGATGGCAAGGTGTGGTATATACCCCACCACGAGGTGTTTTATGAGGTGTAAAATCTCAGTGAGCTGTTTGCTAAAGGAGGATTCAAACTAACAAAATGGGTTAGCAATAGCCGTGCTGTCCTGGCTGCTGTCCCAGATGAACACAAAGCCAAGCAGATTAAATAACTGGGCCTGGACACAGAAAAGCTACCTGTGGAAAGGGCTCTTGGGATGTACTGGAATATAGAAAAAGATATGTTTGGATTCCAGATAGCAAAACCAGATTTCTTACCAGATGTGCTGTACTCTCTACTGTCAGTTCAGTATATGAACCATTAGGTCTTGCTGCACCTTTTGTACTCAAGGCAAAACAAATGATCCAAGATCTTTACCAGGCAAAGTATGGATGGGATATAACAATCCCTGGGGAATTCTCCAAACTATATGAAAAATGGCTGACCGAGCTAGGTCAACTAAAACATTTTCAGGTTAGAAGTTTGGGCAAATGTGGCTCAGTGTTAGAGCAGGGGTCCGTCAATCAGAGGATTGGCGGTTTAATCCCCAGCTCTGCTAGTCCACCTCGATGTGTCCTCGTAGTCCTTTTGGATAAAAGCGTCAGCTAAATGTAATGTAATCTAAAAGATGTTTGAAATCTGAAGATTTTGGCCAAGTGGAATCAACACAGTTGCACCATTTTAGTGATGCCAGTGAGAAAGGTTACGGCACTAGCAGTTATCTCAGATTCGTTAACAGTTTAGGGGGAGTTCATATTGCTTTAGTGATGGGAAAGTCCAGAGTAACCCCTCTTAAAAAGATGACCATCCCCAGATTCGAGCTCACAGCGGCCCCTTTAGCTCTACAAGTTGATCGGATGTTACGCTCAGAGTTGCAGCTAAACCTGCAGGAGTCCATTATTTGGACAGACAGCCAGTCCATATTTAAATACATCTGCAATAATACCAAGAGATTCCACACATTTGTGGCCAATAGGATTGCTGTTATTTATGACTTGTCAAATGAGACTCTGTGGAGATATGTGGACTGCAAAAACAATCCTGCAGATGATGCTTCACGTGGATTAAACATTGAAACGTTCATAAAGTCTAAAAGATGGCTACAAGGACCAGATTTTCTGCTAAAGGTGGAATCTCAGTGGCCTAAGAACACAGACAAAATGTCACAAGGTTTTCATTCCTCGGATGATCCCAAAGTGAAAAAGGAATGGGATCGTGAAAACAACGAGCATTGAGGGAAAACGTCCCACCAGTAAGCTAAGTACTACTCAGACTGGAACAGCCTGAAAAAAACTGTAGCTTGGATATTGAAGTTGAAAAGATTGCTCTTGGAGATCACTCTAGGAGGAAATGGAGACGGGTACAATATCTGGCTGACCTTTTCTGGAGGAGATGGGTCAGGGAATACCTTCCTATCATGCAACAGCAAAATAAGTGGAATGAAATTAAGAGGAACTTTCGACCCGGAGACCTCATTGTTATTGTGGATGATTCGGCTCCTAGAAACTCTTGTGTTCTAGGATGGGTTCTAAAGACCATGGCAGGAAGTAAAGGACTAGTAGAAGAACAACAAGTGTTGTACAGAGACCTATCAACAAACTCGGTCTGCTCCTGGAAGCTGGACAGTAGTTTGGAAAAGGTTATATGAACTTAAAGATTAACTTTAGCTATGGACTGAGAGGATGAAGAGGATGGAATATACAGCTATTTGTGTTTGATTATTGGCTCTATTTATTAATTGCTCTACTCAAAGCAATTAGGGGCTGTAGTGTTGGAGCCATATTTTTCGTTTGTATTACAAATCATATCATACAATATATTTGTGTGATCTAAATTCATTCCTTTGACGTATGAATGAATATTAAATTCATATTGGGAATAATGCTTTTTTGGGGAATTATTTAAATTAATCTGATGAGGATCAGCTGTGATAAGAGAAAAGGGGTGGGACCGAGTCTCTGGTTTTTTCCTTTGTGTAGAACGGGATATCGGCCGTCTTTGACATCACGTTAGACTCATTATGGTTTTGTTAAGTTTGATAAAAGTGCAAATAAATCGGTCAAATGACGGAAATGGAATCTGTGTCTGCAAAGTTGTGATTTGGACTGTTTAACATGTGAGTCGAGAAATGGAGTCCCGTAACGTGACAGAATAGAAAAAGTACAAAGAAAAAGCCACCACAATAACAGACGTCCCTTCAGTAAGTGAGTTCATTGAGGAGATGTGTGTTTTATCATCATTACAATCTCTTTCTGAGATGCCGTTAAATTGATGGCCGATGCCTTTAAAAGTGTTTGACGAGCAGCTGGTTGGTTATGCAGCCTTGTTACCTAAATTCAAGTTCCTCTAAGTTCCTTTAAATATTCAGTCTACGACTTTGAGACATTTGAATGTCCTCATCACACTTGGCATCATACCAGGACCGATCTGGATAAATACATGAATGACTGAGTGAATATGCTCAGTCAGCGTTTGAGGAAACAAACACGGTTGTGATGAAAGAATGCAAAGAGAGCCGTGTTCCAGTCAAAGTGTCTTTATAGTCGCATCATTGAGTGTTGAGGTGATGAGTTCAGGTCTGCAGCTGGTGCTGTTCAGAGAGCACCAGGAGACAACTTTCCCTCTGCTGCGTCCTGTCAGGACATCTGAGGGGCTTCTTCTGTAACGGTGAACAGCACAGAGGTGGATCAGGTCAAACAGTGAGTGATGGACACAGAGTGCAGACAGGCAGCGTGTGTAACGTGGATATTGACAGCGTGTTCATGTGGACACTCACAGCAGCTGTAGAGCGTGTTGAGTCTGGCCATGTCGGTGCGGCTCATCTGCTTGGCGTTGCCGAAGTTCACGTTGGAGTTGGGGATGGGGACCATGGTGGGCTGGTTGTTCTTGGAGAAGGCATACCTGCAGGAGGATACGGAGCAGTTAGGAACCACACACACACACGATGACCCAAAGCAGGGCCCAAGTGAAGCCACTTGTTCTCACTTGTGGTACTGCATGACGGAGCCGTAATCGTAGGGAGTGCCCTGGTTGAGGGTGGCGATCTTCCTGAAGTTGTGCTCCATTCCTGAAGAAGAAGAAGATTATAGTTAACGTTAAAGTTATATTTGTTTGGTTTGAGTTCACTTTGACTGGTTTTATATTCAGAAAACTGCAGTCACACAATGAGCTTCTTGTGTCCACTTGTGAGGACGGCGTCATTGATCAGGTTCTACAGAGCCTCATCAGCTCTCATGCAGCTCACAGACGGCTACAGAAGTTCCACTCAAAAGCAGGAGACTAAAACAAAGATTATTGGCTTCATCATTTCTTAATCCTGAACAAGTTTGAAGGAACATGTTTTCTGTTTAGCAGTGGACTTTTTCAGGAAACTACAGAGTGTTTTAAAGTCGCTAAGAGATGTGAAGGAGCCGTTAGCTCCCTTAAAGAGCGGCAGAATAACGTTAATGAGCAGAAGTATTGAACATTAGGTCTGCATGTTTTTGTTAGAGGAAACAAGTCAGTGTCTCTTCTCTGAATGTTCTTATCTTAGTGAAGTGGCTCTCCTCTCTAATATCTCAAAACAACAAACAGCTGCATTACCAGACTGAACGTTCTGCAGCATGACTCTGATGTGGTTGTCCCTGTCGGAGCGGGTCTGTTCGTGGTTGAAGCCCAGAGCGTGGAGCAGCTCGTGCTGGACGGTGCCGTGGTAGAGGCATCCGCTACGGGCCAGAGACACCACCTGCTTCCCACCACGACGGCCGACGAAGGAGTAGCAGCTGGACGGGATCAGAGATGAGTTGAACGACACCGAAGTCTGAGGGAAAGCTCTCAACTGTAAACGGCTCCACGACTGTTCCTTTCTTACCCGTTCTGGGACTCGATGCTCAGCCAGTCGCGGTCGCTGCTCCTAGTGGGCCTGAAGCGGATGCAGGAGAAGGAAGAGAAGGACTCCAGTCCACGGGTGATGATGGCCTTCTCTCTGGAGGCTGGCAGGACCACAGCACACAACAATCAGCTGTTTACCGTGAAATACAGAGGACCATACGGGCCCCAAATATCTGACATTTTGGTCAAAGTTGCTGCATTAGAAGTGAAAGCCTCCTGTAAATGGTCGGCGGTGTGTGTGGGCCTCCCAGGCCTCCGTGTGACACTTACAGAAGTGGTTGGTGAGGTAATAAGGAATGTAGACCTTCCCATCAGTGAACTTGCCCCACTTGCAGCCTCGGCTGGTGCAGGGGTCGGCGTTTCTCTCGGCCTCGCTGTCGATGGCGATGTCTCCTCCGATCAGGATGGGGTCATCGGCGGAGCGGACTGAAACACATCACAGCAGCAACTCAGACACCTGTTGAAGTGCTGCTACCAGAAGAAGAGAGTAGAACTACCAACAGCTGTCTGCAGGAACACGGTGACCGCAGCAGCTCACTCACTCAGATTCCTGTTGGCTCTCTCCAGCAGCTCAGAGACAGAAAGCTCCTCGGAGTCCTCCTCTGCAAAGTCCTCTGCGCAGTGACAACAACAACAACGCAGTTTCACTTTGTGTACAAATACACCGGTCACAATACTGAGCATGTCGGTATAACAGCTCTGATCCTCACAATAGATCACATACCTGCCTGCAGGTTCAGCGTGGGATGAGAGGAGGAAACACAAACACGTTAGAAACAGAGCCACATGACTTGAAGTTACAGCTAAAAGTCAACGTGAGAGGACGTTCAACATGCGTTTTAACAACATGTAGGAGTGTTGACGGACGACCAGATATCTGCTCCTCTCTCACTGAGATCCTACCTCATTGTCGGCCCAACAGCAGGCGGACAGCAGCAGCAGAGCCACAGCTGAGAACCTGAACACAGACATGCGAGCCATCCTTAGTAGACCTGCAGGACACAGACAGGAATCAGCTACGGCCTCCAGTCACAGGAAAGACAGTGTTTGAACCAACGACAAATAAAACAGACAGCAGAAAGAAAGTGCACACTTTTTTATTGCATATTGTGCTGCAGACGTTTGCAGCTGAACTCACCTTGGATCCTTTGTGTGGACGTGTGCAGCTGAGGTTTCCCTCCAGGTTTTTATATACGTTTGACTGCGTCGGTGAGCCCAAATATGGATTATCTTGTAACTAAGAAAGAATCAGCTAAATCCACAGGCTTATCACTCACATATGGTTCGGACACATGCGTCTGAGAGAAGCCCTGAGTGTACACTACTCTGTATGGGTGGGAATTGGACACTTGTATGAAAATGAGTTGTCAGAATTCAATGGTATGTCTGACATGAGAATTTTCCACACCGTGACAGTCTGGAAATATTCCAGGGATTATTGTAAAGTGTAATATTATATGCTGATATTTTCTAAATGGATAATACTTCCAACCTAGTTCAGTGTTATTATCTAAGATAATTCTAAAAATATCCTACATAGAAATAGGGACCTGCAGTCAGAAAGGTAAATTCACTTCATGCTGCAGAAAGTTCAAGGTTGCCAGCTCATATGCAACTATTCCTCATTGGCAGTTCTGTTTCGGATGAACGGAACGTATGAAATGTTATAACTAACTAACTAACTGTAATTGCAAATATATTTAATTGCACGGTTCGATGGAGCTGCTTTGTATATGTTGTCACATTCCCAGAAGGTCCCTGTGAGAATCAGTTTGTCTGGCTGCATGGTGTCTGTTGGACACATCAGGACTCGGTGTGGACTAAATATTCACAACAGAAACCTAAAAACCAAATCAGCAATATTCATTAACAGGAGAAAAAACAAGAATTAGGTCCTGTGCCTCAACATTGACAGCGTTTTTGTGTCTACTCGATTATTAATTTCCCGTTTCAGTTTATTTCACACATTATCAATAAAAGTGTATAAATGACACACGCTTGTTTAGTTCGTTGGTTTTATGGTTCTGACCTGGATGTTGTAGTAGATCAGCTGCTTAGCAGCTCATCAAGGAGAGAACAAAAAGGTGTTCCTCATAATGTTCCGTTAGCAGAGAGGGGCTGTTAACATGGAGGAGGATAGGTGAGGCAGTTCTGCAGTAAACCACACTCTTCTGCATTTGGTGTCCTCATAAGTATGTCATCATCAGCCATAACAAACAGAATCTTTTGGTTTTTGTGACACAAGAAACTTGTAATTATATGTTCGGCCTCCTACACATAAATCCATCTGCTGATTTATGAAATATTTTCTCTTCTTTACGAGTTTATAAATGTGATGCCGCAGAACCTCAGACTTTTTCATATCCATCAATAAAAGGTTTTCACTTAAAACACTCGGAGACAAAGTCAGTATGTGAACACCGAGAGCTTTTCCTCACCAGCTCTTACATCAACAGACGTGTCACAAGACAAAGCCACACACGCTCCATTTGGAAACGTCTCGCTGTGATGACCAGTTGTTGCAGCAGGCTGGATTACAGAAAGTCAGAACCGTGGGACCGTTACGCTGCCATGCAGAAGTCCATACTAGATTTTATGTCCTTCTGGTTTTTAATGTACTTAAAGTAAATATTGGCATCAAAATGTACTGACCAAAAGTAAAAGTACACAATATGCAGAATGGCCCTTTGCAGAATAATACATAGTATATCTCCTGGATTATAATTATTGATGCATTAATGTGTTCTCTCTGATCACTTTAATGTTGCAGCTGGTAAAGGTGGGACTAATTATGATTCTCTTCATATCCATAATAGAACACCATCATTTATTAGATGATTTATTTTTCCTCTCCTGCCAAATAGATATAGTGGAGTAAAAAGTACAAATCTGGCTTTAAAAATGTCGTGAAGTAAAAGTATAAAGTACCATAAAATGGGAAGTACATACATACATTTTTAACACAAAAAAAAGAAGAAATAGATATCACCATGAAACTGACTCAGTTTATTGCCTACAATAATTTTCGTATTACAAGTTTTCTGAAATGTTATGTTTAAATATGCACTTGACACATTAAGTAATGGTAACTTTTGGTGAATTTGGGATAAAATCTAGTCTGAAAGACGACATGTTAGGGAAGCTAAATAACCCCAAATCTCAATACTGACCAGTACATGTGGTGTCTCCCCTAAAAATGTGTTTTTCATGTTGAAATCCCAAACAAGAAAAAAACAAATGTCAGTTAATTGATCAATTGGACCTGTTTCTTATAAAATATGTAATCTGTTCATGCCTGGAAACAAACAGGAGAATACAAAGCTCACATCTTACACAAACCACAGTCCGTTTTAAGTAATAACTGCCACTTTTGGTTGCACTGAATTTGTCAACAAGTCTTTGGTGAGCAGCGTTCCATATTAGGATGGAAGTTCGTTGTATTTCCTCCTTTATAAGTGTGGATCACCTCTGTTTCATCAGGCGTTTTCCCTTGGTCTGCTGCTGTCCTGTCACCAGCCATGATCTTCCAGGCTGCTGCGCTCAGTGTCCTCTTCTGCTCAGTCCACAGTTTCACCATAAAGGTAAGCATCAGCAGACACATTATGTCTCGATAAATACATACATTTTTTTATGACATAATTTGAAATTAAATTTGATACATTCTGAAATTTGAAAGTCCCAAATTCCTTTGTTTTCAATAATTTACAATGTACAGTGTAGGGGATTAAAAATAAATGTGTTTAATCGTGAGGAATTTTAAACTGTTCCTTAACAAAGACAATTTGGTAAATTTGTGATTCTGTGTTTCATTTAGTTTGTGGATTGCATTACAATCTGATCAAATGCAGGAATGCTCGAATTTTACTTTCTCTGTCTTCAAAATTAACAAGAAATACTAGTTTCCAGCATGCCCCCTATTTCCCCCTACATGCAAGTTCTATGGGACCTGCACCTCCCAAAGCAGTCTCAAACTGGAGTCAAATCTCTGCTGGAACTAAACTTTATCTGATTTTACACTGAAGCGAATTTTTACATCTTTTATTCTGTCAACTACAATTAACCAAATTTGTCCAATCACAGGGTCCTTTTGAAAAGAGTGAGGAGTACTCTGGTAAGATATGGCTACTTTTCAGACAGTAAACATTCTGTAAATATGTATCGTGGTACTTCAAGAACCTGATACAAATTGTTTCTCTTCCACAGGCAACACCATTGAGGATGACGAATTCAGCATCTCCACGCTGTTGGAGAAGGCCAATAAGAATGTTGGTATGTTCATCACGGCAACTGCTTTATTCTTTCTTCATTTAAGCAAATGTAGAATAAGAATAATCTAACCTTAAAGATAGGACTAAATATTGAAAAGAAAAAAATCATTAAAACATGAGAAATAGTACATGATGCTGGTGTTGCAAATAAAATAAAATCTTGCGATTTGGGTACATGGACACGAATTTGCTATTATTTTATGTCTCTCAGCAACGAAAACAAGATTCCATTTTTGTGGCGGACACACAAATGAAATGCTTCCACGCGACTATGCAACGGTAAGATCTAGTGATGTAGTAGTAAATACTGAGAAAGACAAATTATGGTGGATGGGTCAAACAAACACAGGACTTTCAACCAGGGGACCAGTGTTTGAGTCTGCGTGGCCCAAAGCGTGTTGTTGAGTGACGCGTTTGTGACGGATTCTTAAACCTAAATAAGTGCTTTTGTTGCCTAACATCTTTGGTTCAGTAATGTTGTCCCAATTGACAGAAAAAAACATGGTGCAGCCACGAAAGATACAGACGATTGAAATACATTAGTTTGAAAGTCATGCAGAGTATACACCAAAAAAAACTATGAGAAACTTTGTGTCCATCGACACCAATCAATAGATTTTGGGACTATTTCACGTACTGCCGTGAGATTGGGTTGATGTGAAAGGAGTGGTTGTATCAGACCCAGAATTAACACAGCAGTTAAATCAAGAAAATGAAATGCAGCTTAATAAATAAGATGACAACATTTTCTCGATCATCCTCACGTCGTTTTGCAGGCAAGAACTTCGATGACCCTCTGGTTATGTTTGGTGACATAGCGGTGCCAACAGGTCTACAGAACGCTGATCCCTGCGTAGAACGAGGTTGCCTGTGGCCTAAAGCCACCGATGGCAACGTCTACATACCCTACCGCATCTCCAGGAACTACGGTAAGAACTGAGGGCGGGGTTTCTTTTTACCAGCCGCGACTCTTGTACAGTTTTCACCTTGTGAGTCTGTGTGTGTGTTATCGTGGCAGAATGTGGTTCTGGAGACACCTGCTGGAGCAGCAACTACCATAGAAGTGTTTTATAAGTACTTCAGGTTCAGCACTTCAGGACAGTAAGGTGTTTATATGTCTGTCTGTTTTTCTGTGAACAGATTTTGTCACTGCGATAGCCTCAAAACTGTGCAAGATGCAGTCATGAAAGTTTACAAGTGTGTAGTAGAGATCAAAATGAAGGCCACTTTAGAAGATGGGTGTGGTTCGTGCTAGAGTGCTGGAGGTAGGGGGGTAGGAGGTGAGGAAGTTGTGAATGGTGTCTATTGGCGGTTGGTTCCATAATTTACCAATATCACTTGTATATTTTTAGTAGTAGCAGTACTAGTAGGCTAGTAGAAGCAGTAGCCTAGCAACGTGAGTAGCAATAATGTTGTAATGTTAGTAGTAGGCCTAGTGGCAGTAATAGGAGTAAAGGTTACAGTATTAGCAATAGCCGTTGTAGATCTAGTTGTACTAGTAGTAGCAGTATAGTAGTAGTAGTAGTAGTAATAATAGTAGTATGTTGCCTAAACACATAGCATACACAAGGAGGAAGGGAGAAAATTAGTTTTGCTTTAATCTAAAAAATGTACCAATACTTGAATAGTAAAAGTGCAAAAGAATAAATTTTACGAAGATGGCAGATTGACGGAGAAGATTAAATCAATAAAACCCACTAAACTGATAATAAATGTTTTTGGGGTTTTCTTTTTCACTGTCAAGACCAAAGAGAGAGAGATACCATCATCCAAGGTCTGCGTTCCTTTGCTGACTCCACCTGTATCCGCTTCACCCCCCTCAACGGACAGCAGGACTTTGTGAACATCCAGTCGCGCTCAGGGTACGGACCACAACATACGTACCACATATGCATTCATGAAAACGATCTTAAAGATCCTTATTCACACCCCGGGTCTTACAACGGAGTTAGCATCCGACTTGTCATCATACAGGGTCAATGGAAGCAATGTAACTTATTCCCAACGGTGCTGCTTAATCTGTTTCACTGTTTGGAGGTTTTATTTTGTGCTCTCTTTCAGGTGTTTCTCGTTTCTTGGGCGTCGTGGTGGAGGCCAGGTAGTGTCTTTGAGTCGCCGCGGTTGTGTTTTCCAGCAAATCATCCAACACGAGATGCTGCACGCCCTGGGCTTCAACCATGAACAGACCCGGTCCGACAGGGACGAGCATGTTCGCATCTTGCTGGAGAACATTATTCCTGGTGGGTCACAGGGTTTCATTATGACGACTATAGATGGAACTTTATTAAAGAATTTTGCAAATGATAGACACAACCACAATGGGGTCTGCACCAATAAGACAACTGATCTTAATTAATATTAAGCTCTAAAGTGAAAAAGGTTTCAGGTCCCATATTGTAGAAAATTAGATTCCTCCTTCTCTTTTGATCATAAACCAGGTCTAGGTCCTGTAGATATAGTGAAAGTATCAAAACACTCAATCCACGGGAAAACAGCACACAGCCCGTATTCAGAAACGCGGCCTTTTAAAGGAGCCATCAGGACTTCCGTAAGGTTGTGATGTCACAAATATACAGTCACCGGTAGAAGTACCGCTAAACTCTGTGTAGTGGACACACCCAGTGAGTACCCGTCTGCAGTGACGCTGTGAAGAAGGCGACAGCGCAAATGCAGAAGACTGGAAATGCTGACCAATCAGAACAGACTGGGTTTCGTTGGGAGGGGGGCTTAAAGAGACAGGCACTAAAACGGAGCGTTTCAGACTGAGGGTGAATATAAGTATATCCAGATAGACAGTATGAGAAAAATGATGGTGTTTTTGAACATAAAAGCATGTACACATGTTTTAGTAGAAGCCCCAAATTTAATTATGAACCTGAAAAATGAGCATGATACATCTCCTTTAAGTACAAATAAAAAGATCATAATATGACGACTGTATCATATCATTGTAGCATTCGTGTGATAGAAAAACATCTGATTGAGCTGCGTGATCCTTTTCAGGACTGGAGTACAACTTCAGGAAGATCGCAACAATCAACCTGGACACTCCCTACGATTACGGCTCTGTCATGCACTATGGAAGGTAACGTCTCACATATGTGGAAACTTATTCTAATTCTCAGCTGAAGCTTTTAAGGAGGTTTTCATTTCAATGTTGTCAGCATGTGAATATTGTTTTGAGACAGACTTGAAAAAATGGGAACTCGTCCTTTAAAATGCTATGTTTTTGGTCACATATGCCATATTCAGCAGGAGGACACAAACGCGACTCCAAATGACTGATGATGTTTCTCTTGTTCGCTAACATGTCAGCCATAACGACTTCATAAGGTGGTTTTGTGTCAGACTACATGTTTTCAGCTGTCAGCTTTAATGCAGCTTTAAGCCTGCAGCATGTCCATACATCAGCTCTCAGTGGTCATTAAAACAGTTCAAACCCCTCATCCCCTCTGTGTATTTTGCACCACAGGTTCGCCTTCTCTAGCAACAGGGAGCCGACCATCGTTCCCATCCCCGACGCCAATGTAGTCATCGGCAGGGCCACCGAGATGAGTCCCACTGACATCCTTCGGGTGAACCGTCTCTATCGCTGCAGTATGTATCTTTTTAAACAAGTAGCCTCTCGGACATAAGTCGGATTGAACACCCGGGCAAGATCAAAACCTGTATATGTGTATATTCATTGTAGCAGTAGCATGAGGAAACAAGCAGCTTTTACAGAGTTTGCTGTCTCTTTGAATTCATGTCAGATTCGACTGCTTCCAGTCCTGACCTGAAACCTGTGCAAAGAAACCATTTCCTCTAGAGATGAAAGTCTGCTATGTGCGCGCTATCGTCAATGCAATGTAACGTAAGTATGATATTCAGAAGAGCCTGGCTGTACATTCTGTCTTCAGATGGAAGTTTTGCTCTTTCTCTAAGTTTTTAGGAGCTTTTATTTATCGCTTACTCATTTTTTTAATTTAATTTTGTATTTTTTGCCATTCTGAGATAGTTTTTCAAATGTATTTACCCGATACATTTATAACTAGGTAACTCACAACTAAACAATCTAGTTTGATCAAACAGAACTACAGCTAAGAGGAAAAACATGGCTTTTGGATTTTGGGATGAACTGTCCCTTTAAGGACTTCAAGCATCTTTTGGTGTGTGCATGCCCATGTGTCAGTAGTGGTGCGTGCGTCTACGTATACGTCTATTCATTCAAGAGTTTGAACAAATCCCTTTTTTCTTCCAACAGGAATCAAGAGGAAATGAGACAAAGTGATGCAACTTTTTCTTTTCGTCATCTACAAGGAAAACCAGAAATGCGTCTTGTGCTTAATGATTTTGCTTTAATTGAGGCTTTGATGAAATTCATTTGTGCTGTCCTGATGAGAAATAAAAAACTGTCTATCATCACAAATTTACCCCTACACAAATAACTGCTTGTAAGCTTGATACATATACTAATAATGAATAAAAAAATTCACATATCTTAACATCAGCCTGCGTGTGTTTGCCAAGTGAAACCCAAGGTTCCTCGAGAACAGGGATTAGCACAAAAACAATAAGTGTGTAAGAGTTTTCTGGAACTGTTGAAGTGCCCACTCATTCGCACGACCTCGTTCACAGCCATTATCAGTTGCAAGGATGGTTATTTATGGTCATTTTTTACCCCCACCCTGCATTCCACGAAGACCCGCCCAATTCTGCCTCTGATTGGCCAGTACTCGCCGCCTTCTTCTCAGAATTTGAAGCATTTATTGGTGATGAACAAGATTGTTGGAGGTTTGGTAGGGTGAAAGATTTCAACTCAGAATGTGGATGTTTTCATAAGGATGGCAGCCTTCTTTTAAAGTGCTCTCATTTTTAAAAGTGTTTGAAAAATATGTTGCCATATATTTTTGCTTGTATGACTGGAATAAAAATACAGATCTGTTGGAGATTTAAATTTGTATGTTCTGACATAATTCAACATACAGTTAACCTTCACGTTGATGTGGCCCTCTAATGATTACAATAGCAGGTGATCAGCAGTGTTCGCATTTTCTGTCCTTCTCACGTCGGTGGCCTTCATGAACTGGGCCCGGTGAAGCCCTCTTGATAAACAGCGTACTGTCGTTGATAAGACGTCTGTCTGGCCTCGCTCCGAGCGCCACGTGCGGTATGTCCACTCTCACACACTCGCCTGTGGGGACAGGTTGCTTTTTAACTCTGAAAAGATGTAACAAGGGGCTGCACGGTGGTGTCTTGGCTGGCACCAACACCTGGGCCTTCTGTGTGGAGTATGCATGTTCTCCCCGTGTCAGCGTGGGTTCTCTCAGGGTTCTCCGGCTTCCTCCCACGGTCCAAAGACATGCAGCTTAGTTTAATTGATAACTCTAAATTGCCCGTAGGTGTATAGTTTTCTGTCTCCATGTGTCAGTCCTGCGATATACTTGCGACCTGTCCGGGGTGAAGTGGTTAAAGATTATGGATGGATGTAGCGAGGACAAAAATACCTCATACAACCCTGTAAAATATGAATAAATTCATCTATTAGTGTATTATTATTTGTGAAAAGAGAAGTTGATTTTGTAATAGACTGAAAAGTCCTTATGCAATGTGATGGTCCAAGGACTAAGGATGTTGAATGGTGTACAGATTGTAAAGCCCTCTGTGAAAACTTTTGTGATATTGGGCTATACAAATAAAATTGAATTGAATTGAATAATTCATGTAACTCAACACATATTGCACTTTTTTAGCAACCAAGGTAAATTAACACAGTCCACCTAAATAGAGATAGTGACAAGAGCAAATCAAACATTACAGTAACTTTCTTTCCTATTTCAGTGTTTTGCCTAGTATGATGATAAGTGCAACATGTGTCCTTTTTCCCATCCTTAGTGGTATTGACATGTTTCTGATTGCGCATGTGTCCGAACCATATGTGAGTGATAAGCCTGTGGATTTAGCTGATTCTTTCTTACTTACAAGATAATCCATATTTGGGCTCACCGACGCAGTCAAACGTATATAAAAACCTGGAGGGAAACCTCAGCTGCACACGTCCACACAAAGGATCCAAGGTGAGTTCAGCTGCAAACGTCTGCAGCACAATATGCAATAAAAAAGTGTGCACTTTCTTTCTGATGTCTGTTTTATTTGTCGTTGCTTCAAACACTTTTCTGTGACTGGAGGCCGTAGCTGATTCCTGTCTCTGTCCTGCAGGTCTACTAAGGATGGCTCGCATGTCTGTGTTCAGGTTCTCAGCTGTGGCTCTGCTGCTGCTGTCCGCCTGCTGTTGGGCCGACAATGAGGTAGGATCTCAGTGAGAGAGGAGCAGATATCTGGTCGTCCGTCAACACTCCTACATGTTGTTAAAACGCATGTTGAACGTCCTCTCACGTTGACTTTTAGCTGTAACTTCAAGTCATGTGGCTCTGTTTCTAACGTGTTTGTGTTTCCTCCTCTCATCCCACGCTGAACCTGCAGGCAGGTATGTGATCTATTGTGAGGATCAGAGCTGTTATACCGACATGCTCAGTATTGTGACCGGTGTATTTGTACACAAAGTGAAACTGCGTTGTTGTTGTTGTCACTGCGCAGAGGACTTTGCAGAGGAGGACTCCGAGGAGCTTTCTGTCTCTGAGCTGCTGGAGAGAGCCAACAGGAATCTGAGTGAGTGAGCTGCTGCGGTCACCGTGTTCCTGCAGACAGCTGTTGGTAGTTCTACTCTCTTCTTCTGGTAGCAGCACTTCAACAGGTGTCTGAGTTGCTGCTGTGATGTGTTTCAGTCCGCTCCGCCGATGACCCCATCCTGATCGGAGGAGACATCGCCATCGACAGCGAGGCCGAGAGAAACGCCGACCCCTGCACCAGCCGAGGCTGCAAGTGGGGCAAGTCCACTGATGGGAAGGTCTACATTCCTTATTACCTCACCAACCACTTCTGTAAGTGTCACACGGAGGCCTGGGAGGCCCACACACACCGCCGACCATTTACAGGAGGCTTTCACTTCTAATGCAGCAACTTTGACCAAAAGGTCAGATATTTGGGGCCCGTATGGTCCTCTGTATTTCACGGTAAACAGCTGATTGTTGTGTGCTGTGGTCCTGCCAGCCTCCAGAGAGAAGGCCATCATCACCCGTGGACTGGAGTCCTTCTCTTCCTTCTCCTGCATCCGCTTCAGGTCCACTAGGAGCAGCGACCGCGACTGGCTGAGCATCGAGTCCCAGAACGGGTAAGAAAGGAACAGTCGTGGAGCCGTTTACAGTTGAGAGCTTTCCCTCAGACTTCGGTGTCGTTCAACTCATCTCTGATCCCGTCCAGCTGCTACTCCTTCGTCGGCCGTCGTGGTGGGAAGCAGGTGGTGTCTCTGGCCCGTAGCGGATGCCTCTACCACGGCACCGTCCAGCACGAGCTGCTCCACGCTCTGGGCTTCAACCACGAACAGACCCGCTCCGACAGGGACAACCACATCAGAGTCATGCTGCAGAACGTTCAGTCTGGTAATGCAGCTGTTTGTTGTTCTGAGATATTAGAGAGGAGAGCCACTTCACTAAGATAAGAACATTCAGAGAAGAGACACTGACTTGTTTCCTCTAACAAAAACATGCAGACCTAATGTTCAATACTTCTGCTCATTAACGTTATTCTGCCGCTCTTTAAGGGAGCTAACGGCTCCTTCACATCTCTTAGCGACTTTAAAACACTCTGTAGTTTCCTGAAAAAGTCCACTGCTAAACAGAAAACATGTTCCTTCAAACTTGTTCAGGATTAAGAAATGATGAAGCCAATAATCTTTGTTTTAGTCTCCTGCTTTTGAGTGGAACTTCTGTAGCCGTCTGTGAGCTGCATGAGAGCTGATGAGGCTCTGTAGAACCTGATCAATGACGCCGTCCTCACAAGTGGACACAAGTCTTCTTGTGCTCCTCAAACACAGGCTGATGGTACTGACAACCATGACCGTGTATTCATTTAATTTATTTTCATTCACAGAAATCTCAATGTAAAAGATAATATAACTTCATATGGGAAGAAATGAACTGTGTCTTCTCATCCCGTTTTCCATACAAGTACATCAGATCTCTGGTGTTCCCTAGTGGACAAAAAGAGCCTGAACACCACATTTTAGCAAATCACTGATCCTCCATGAAACAGAAGCTCATTGTGTGACTGCAGTTTAACGTTAACTATAATCTTCTTCTTCTTCTTCCTCTTCTTCTTCTTCTTCTTCTTCTTCTTCAGGAATGGAGCACAACTTCAGGAAGATCGCCACCCTCAACCAGGGCACTCCCTACGATTACGGCTCCGTCATGCAGTACCACAAGTGAGAACAAGTGGCTTCACTTGGGCCCTGCTTTGTGTCATCGTGTGTGTGTGTGTGTGTGTGTGTGTGTGTGTGTGTGTGTGTGTGTGTGTGTGTGTGTGTGTGTGTGTCCCTCTAACTGCTCCGTGTCCTCCTGCAGGTATGCCTTCTCCAAGAACAACCAGCCCACCATGGTCCCCATCCCCAACTCCAACGTGAACTTCGGCAACGCCAAGCAGATGAGCCGCACCGACATGGCCAGACTCAACACGCTCTACAGCTGCTGTGAGTGTCCACATGAGCACGCTGTCAATATCCACGTTACACACGCTGCCTGTCTGCACTCTGTGTCCATCACTCACTGTTTGACCTGATCCACCTCTGTGCTGTTCACCGTTACAGAAGAAGCACCTCAGATGTCCTGACAGGACGCAGCAGAGGGAAGGTTGTCTCCTGGTGCTCTCTGAACAGCACCAGCTGCAGACCTGAACTCATCACCTCAACACTCAATGATGCGACTATAAAGACACGTTGACTGGAACACGGCTCTCTTTGCATTCTTTCATCACAACCGTGTTTGTTTCCTCAAACGCTGACTGAGCATATTCACTCAGTCATTCATGTATTTATCCAGATCGGTCCTGGTATGATGCCAAGTGTGATGAGGACATTCAAATGTCTCAAAGTTGTAGACTGAATATTTAAAGGAACTTAGAGGAACTTGAATTTAGGTAACAAGGCTGCATAACCAACCAGCTGCTCGTCAAACACTTTTAAAGGCATCAGCCATCAATATAACGGCATCTCAGAAAGAGATTGTAATGATGATAAAACACACATCTCCTCAATGAATTGAATGAACGTCTCTCATGGTCCCAAGCCTCACAATGAAACATTTTATATTTTATGGATAGTTAAATCATGGATCACTTCCTGATGGTAAACAGTGTCCTTCAAACACATTTTTCATGGAGACATTTCATTGTCAAGTAAAGTAAAAATGATATTTTTCAAGATGATTTCTACAGTTATATGACTGTACAGAATTTGAAAAAACATAAAGACAATATGCTTCATCTTTCATGGTCATATAGTCTGCTAAACTACTCATGGTTATCTACATTACACACATCATTCATAACTAAAAGCCTGTGTGTGTGTGTGTGTGTGTGTGTGTGTGTGTGTGTGTGTGTGTTGCATAATAAACACTGCCATTAAATAAATCACACTCAATTATCAACCACCAGCACCCACAATGCAATTACAGTCCTCTGACTCTCTCTCCAAAATTGGCCTCCATTGTTGTGCACACCAAAGAGCAAACCTGAATCCTATTCATAGGGTGAGGTCGAAAAGTCCTTTTTGCTAAATATGTGAAATGACCAGGAAGCATCTAAGAGGCCACCATGTTAAGAGCTGTTTGAACTCTCTAAATGCGAATGAAAGGTGCTTGAATGCTTCCTTTCTTAGCTCCTTTAGCATAGGAAACACTGGGCCTTCCTTTACCAAAGGAAGGAAGATAATATTGCCCCACAATTCCTTGCGGCGGAACACTTAAAGTGACCATTCGTCCGTCCATGAAAACAAACGATATGCTTATCTTGCACAGGTTTAACAACTTATTTTCATACAGTCATAAACTAATGGGATTCGTGGTGATGAATATGAATAGACAGTGACAATCCTTTCATTTAATTTTATATGTATTTATTTACTTCGAATATGTAACAAATAAGTACAAATAAAAAACAAGAATGCGAAATAAGATGAAAAGTAAATGTAGCAAACTGTCAATGAACAAATTATCATTCTCAATAACAAGAAGCATCCGTAAAAAACTAACTAACAAACAAGTTAGGCCTATGATAGATTATTAAACTGTTAAAAAAAAGCTAAATATAAACGTTCTACATTAGTTGAAACTCCAGTTTCATTAATATTGCACGAGTGAATTGTCAGTTTCTACTGAATTGTTAAGTGTGACAGCAACAGGAGGGACAGACCTCCGTTTTTTCTCTTTTACACACCACGAGTGAAGCAGCCTCGTACAAAAGAAGCTCTTTATATAGTCTGAATGCTCATAAGTCAGACATTATTCTCTCAGCACCTCACTTGTCTTTTCCTAACTCCTCATGAAGTCTCCTTCCCATCTCTCTTTGGCCCTGTGACGTTTTCCACAGAGGTCAAGGTAAAGTGGTCAGGAACAGACGTTAGGAGGTCATCTTGGGACTTACATTACTAAGTGATCTGATTGGTTACAGGTGTGTTTTTCACAGGTGTATTCTGGGTGCAAGTGATACAGAATTGAGTGTAGTATTTCAATGGCAGTGTTTGTCCAACAACACATAGCGGCTTTTGGTTTTGAATGATGTGCTTTAAGCAGGGAAAATCAGCGTGTGTCCAACTTATAAAAGGCTCGAGCTTCATAGAAATACGGAAACAAGGGAGGTCAAGAACAGAAGAGGCCGCTTTTCATGACCAAGCAATACAGAACGAAGACCGCTAGATGGCGGTACCGTCTTAAAAAGGGCGCGACCGACTCCTCTGGCGCAAGACGAAAGAGAAGGACTTCCTCGCAGCGCCACTGTCTCTGCAAAAATGGCGGACACGTGTGGCCAAGTATTGCTGGGATCAGGGCTCACCGTCCTCTCCCACCCTCTGATGTACATCAAAGTCCTGATCCAGGTAAGAGGAGACGGGTTCATGCAGACGACGGGAAGGTGTCACTAGTGAGGCCGCTGCTCGGGTCACGGTTAGCGAGCACTTGTAACGTAAATACTGTACGACCCATCTAACGTTAGCTAGCAGCTTCAAGGAAAACTGCTAAAGTACATTGGAACTAGCATTGATTATCTGTATATTATTGTGCATGGCTTAAGCCCTTCCGTTCACTACCATTGCTTCTTTAATTCAGAGTGGACCTCTTGTTACTGCACACCAGCTAACCTCATGACAGCAACACCGACACATTGCTGGTCCGTCTCTTGTCCCGATGACCTTCTGTTCACGAGATACTCGGCGGAAGTGAGGTGTGACAGCCAGCACTTAAAGTTCACTCTGTCCCGACAGTGCTTCTGTGTTCACTCTCTGTGCACGTCACGTACCAGAAACCTTCAGTTACATATTCCCAGAGACATAAGTTAGTGTTTGTCTTTTTCTACCAAGCTAACGTTGTTGTCAGGACGATGGGGATAACGGCTCGTTGTCGTTGGCTGTCAGACGACCAGCTCCGCCGCTGCTCGCTGACGTCACAGCTTCTGTGTGGCTGCACGTTACAACGCGTTACACAAAGCGAGGACTAACGTTAGTTCCTGGGGGACTCATAGGGGGTGAAAGGTCAGGGACGAGCTAGCGATAACATGCTGGTTATTATTGTTATTATGTGTTTGTATATAGCTTTGTCGGTGCACTGTCGTCACACAGCGTGTGTTGAGTAACGTCATGAACAACATAACATGAATGACTACATGACCAGTACAGGGAGCTCCTGTCATTTACCGACCGGCGTCCTTTGGCCCACTAAAACAGCCCGTAAGCTAACGTTATCTGTCGCTAACTAGCTAAAGTCAACGTTAATCAGTAAGCCAACTTGATGCAACGTCAGCTGTCGACGTTGTTTTACGGACGTAGCACAGAGAGAAAGCGCTGGTATCGCGGGAAGACTGAATGTATTCAGCCGACGGAGTCAACAAAATATTGAGACAACCAAAAATAAATAAATTGAGAAGTTGACTAAATGTGTCAAAGAAACCAGGAAGTGTGGGAGAGTCCCGGTGTGTGGCACTGAGGCGTGTGATGAAGGTGCATACAGCTGCTTATAGTGTGTGTGTGTGTGTGTGTGTGTGTGTGTGTGTGTGTGTGTGTGTGTGTGTGTGTGTGTGTGTGTGTGTGTGTGTGTGTGTGTGTGTGTGTGTGTGTGTGTGTGTGTGTGTGTGTGTGTGTGTGTGTGTGTGTGTGTGTGTGTGTGTGTGTGTGTGTGTAGGTAGGACACGAGCCGCTTGCCCCCTCCCTGGGCAGGAACCTGTTTGGCAGACAAGTCTACCAGCTGCCCGGACTGTTTGCTTATGGTGAGTCTGCCCCTCCTGTTTAATCTTGTACTTTTAATGGGACAACTGTCATGAGTTTTAGGCCCCGTAAAGGTACACATGTCCTTGTACTTAAAACCTTGATGAGAAAAGCAGCCAGAGCCTCTTGAGTGTTCCTATAGGTAAACAAACTATTCAGTGTTTCTCATCTAAATGCATTGCGTGTTGACACGTTGCTTTAGTTATTAGGATTTTACTGTCATGAAACCCGTCCGACTTTTGGCGTCGCGGCTTGTCAAGATCCCATCGCAAGATGTTCTCTAGTTATATTTTTATTTTTCTCACTTTAAAGTTTGGTTCATGAGTTTATTCATGTTCATCAACAGTTCGTGAACTTCAGTTTATTCATACTTGACCGCTCTTTACAACCGTACGGTGACAAACTCCCGTTGAGATCATTGGTCACAGTTCTCGTGTCCAAGTAATATGTTTTTGTTTCTAGCAATCAAAGGCATCAACTTGATATAAACCTCATACTGTTTTTAGGCCCTTTTCTAACTTGTTCTGCCGTGTATTTCCCGACTGTTTCAGCCAAACA
>JACSYO010002165.1:262500-275000 GCA_016806645.1 Ophiodon elongatus
TGTTGCTGTGTTTTCTTGTCCAGTGGTTTGATTCCTCGCCTGCTCGGTGACGTCCTGTCTCTGTGGATTTGTAACCTCCTGGCTCACCTCATCAATACATACGCCATCGATGACTCGGTATGCCCCTTCTTCTTCTTTCACACTGCTCGGTGCTGTTGAGGGTTCTGTGTGCTGTGTAGGGGTTCGGTTTCACGACTCTCCCTGAAACACTCCTGTTATGCAGCATTTACCTACAGGGCTGTAGTGGAGGGAAAACGTACAGAACACAACTGTTAGTGCGCTCAAACTTTTATATTTATTTTTTCTCCAAGCTGGACCATTGTATCGCCATGACGGCACATTTTTGTAACAAAGAGCGACCAACTCACCACCCACTCGTACTGTGCAGGAGATTAAACAGTTCAGTGTGGGCATGCAAATCTCCAGGGATTTCCTTTTATTTAAATATTGTATGTAGTAATAACAGTTAGTCATTATAAATGGAGGCACATTGTTTCTATAATGACATTTTTAAACTACTGGCATGGCCCGTACTCTCCACAAACTCAAAGTAAATTAGGTATTAGAGCAATACATAAAATGGGCAACGTTTGAATTGTGATAACAATTCTGCTCGTTTTTTCTGCTTTAAGAGTCTGTAGCCTTTAACAGCAAATAGTTGCCAAGTAAACATAAACAGGGTTTCGAATATCAGACTTCAGTCTTACTGTTTTTATTTTAAGATAACAATCCCTATAGCTACATCAGGCCTGTGATTGGCAAAGGTCTAAAAGCAGGAAAATATACGAAGCATTGCCATTGCACCTACGGCAACACAAAACACCATCACGAGGTCATATACCGCTCTCATTATGTTCTACTGCGTTTTGTTTTTAACTAGAGCAAGAAGCAGGTATTCCACCTCTCCAATACTAAGCTGATTCATGTTTATGGGGGTTAACTGGGAGCCCTTACTCAAAATTCAGTTTTTGACCATTATTGCCACCGTGCTTAAAGACAAAACTTGCTATAGTTAAATTCTAATCGTATCACTTTAACATATCGAAGCCTTCGTCTGAACACTGAATTTCTGTCAATATTTGCTTCTCTGTCAATGTTTGCTTCTCTGTCAATGTTTGCCCTGTAAAATCCTATTCTCTGACTCAAAAGAGCAGATTCAGAAAAACTCATATTTTATATTTATTCACAGATAAAAAGTCTACTGATTTAGTTTAAAAAAATGATCTTGCTGGGCTGCTGAACTGAACATTAACTTGATTCATTACAGCACCCTCTTCCTCAGTCGATTAAATACAAATTAACCATATACAAGCTTACTGAACCCCTGGCCTCCTCCGTTACAAAGTGGGGACACGGACCAAAACTGACTCAGGACCAGCCCAGGAGTCGGGTTAAGGAAAGACAGTCTCACTTTAAAAGAATGTTTTAGGTGTGTGTGTGTGTGTGTGTGTGTGTGTGTGTGTGTGTGTGTGTGTGTGTGTGTGTGTGTGTGTGTGTGTGTGTGTGTGTGTGTGTGTGTGTGTGTGTGTGTGTGTGTGTGTGTGTGTGTGTGTGTGTGTGTGTGTGTGTCCAGAATTAACGCTGTTTTGATCTCCTCTTCCGTACAGATGAGTCACACAGGAGAAATCAAGAACTGCTCTCAGGCTGTGACGGGGGTAAGTCACAAACACGGCCCGTCTACATCATCCGATGTCCACAACATTTAAGCTCGCATTTTGATCACAACACCCCCTCTGCCCCTTCTTCTTCCAGTTCTTCGCCAGTATGCTCACATACCCTTTCGTTTTGGTGTCAAACCTCATGGCTGTCAATAACTGCGGGTGAGTCTGCAGCTTAATTGCCGTTAGTCCTCGTACGTGTTGGCTCGAGCAGATTTACAGTTCCTTCTCGTCCTCGCAGGCTCGCTGGAGGCCTGCCCCCCTATGCATCAGTATGTCCCACCTGGGTGGACTGCTGGAGGCATCTAAGCAGAGAGGTAAACACATGGCGCACCAAACACCCGTGTAGGCCCCGCCTACACTGGATCGATGTTGCATTAAGCGCTACAGTGGTGGGATGCAGAGGCTTTACGTGGGTTAAGTCATCAGTAACCGCCACGTGGACGTGCATTTAGACCAGAAGATACAAACGGAAGGTTACTCAGTGGGGTTATAGGAGCCAACAGCCAAACATAGTTTAGACTCCTAAAATAAAGGCTCACCTAAAGAATGTAGAGATTCCACCATAAAGATGATCTGCTCTTACGCCAGCTTCGTGTAGCTGATGATGCAGGATGACATCGCCAAAATGATTCCAATGAATGAGTTACCCGTGAGTCCACGCGGCCTCACGTTAACAGCTCCTGGGTCGTTCGGTGTCGACGTGAATTAAACCTGAACTAAAAAGCAACAGTGAATTTTTATGTATTTTTTTTTGTTGAACTACAGATGTGGCGTGACCCAAGCGTAGTTAATGGTACGAAAGTCAAGCCAAAAGGTGTACAGATAATGTGATGGCAGTGCAATTATTTCATGTTGATCTTCCCAGTTGTACTCGTGTGGTGTTAACAGGCCCAGTGATCGCCTCCTGGGCATTAAGCAATTATATTTACCTCCTAATTTCATGGTACAATGCTGAAAATATTGTCCTCTTGGTGCCACCACTAAAACACGTATCTCTTCTTTCCAGGGCAACATGAGCAGAGGCAACAGTTTATTTTTCCGGAAGCTTCCGGCAGGGAAGATGTACGCCGTTGACCAGAAGAGATTTTTTTAAAAGCCTCGAGACCTGAGCTGAACATAGTTGTGATAATAAAACAAAACTCAACATTGCCTGATCTGGAGGTTGGACAGTCGGCACTTAATCTTTTTTTTTTTTTTTTTTGCACTTGTTTACTATGATTTTATTTTTTATTTTCTTCACCTGCCATCATGTGAAATAAAAACATTCATTTCCAGCAGGTTTTGTTTTGTTAACAGATTGAAACTGCAGGGCTGTAAAATAATAAGATGAAGCGTTAATCATTTAAAAACCCACATGTACTAAATCTGATGGGAGGCTGGCTCGTGCTGTCAGACCAATGTGAAAGCGCCCCCCATGTGTTTATTTTTTTTAATGTATAGAGTATCGATAATGGCTCCCCTTCATCTAACGTGATGGGATTTGTTTGTTGAAAACTACCCTTCAGTGTGCATGTGGTAATGTCTAATAATTCACATGTTGGTGACCAAGTGGGACCTCTCGTCATGTGGTATTGTCTCGATGTGTTATGCTAGTGAAAAGGAGGGAAAGGACTCCGAGGAAATGGTAGTTCAGGAGCATGTTTGGCTGTACGGAGGCATGGAGGGTAGCCGGAGCTGACCAATGCCGCTTGGCGCTCTGAGCACTCGAGTGCTTGTATCAACTCGTTCTGACTGACCCAAGTAATAAAAAAAAAAAATGCTTTTTCTTGACCTTGTCTTTTTTATAAAGGTGTTTGGAGGAGAGGGAATGAAAACAGGATCCAGCTGATCTGGGCTGGCACTGGTGATTATCTTGTCAAGGAATCCCATGAAAAGACCAATTATATCTACTTAGTGTGTATCAAAGCCTCATAGGTCTTCTTCCTGTGAGCCATGAGCTCATTGTTAAAAACATCAGTGAACCACACTGTTGCACTGGGTGACATGTTGCTTCATTACCATCAACACACACTAGTTTTATTTTTGATTCAATCCCACAAACACCGTCCTGCTGCCACAAATAGTCAGAGCACCAAATGTGGATTAATCTGCTGCTGAAAATAGTCCCCAAGAAATGCACTATTTCCTCCTGTTTGGGTAACTGCAGTGATCAGCTGTTTCAGGAAATTACTGAACCTTCTATGAATGAAAATGCATTGGTGAGTTTTTTATTTTAAAGATTTACAGTGGGAACCAATGGGTAGAGACACAGACACAGACATTGAGAAACAGACCACCTCATTGTTGGTTGCTATCTTTTCATTGGATTTGTTGACACAAATTTAGAATAACGGCAGACGGATCCTTTAAATGGCGGGGTACAAAAACGTGAACACGCTTTACACCAGAGAAGCAGCAGTGTAGGATCTGATGGCGAGGTTGCAGACTGCAACCCTCCTTTCCCAAAGCGTGTGGGACATTTGAGCTGCCACTTCAATGTAAAAACGGGGAAAGCCCTCTGGAGGCAGTGTTTGATTAGTCCGCGCTGGGCTACTGCCTACGCAGATAAGAATGGCTCATTATAAGCTCACGAAAACAACGACTCTTAGTTTCACGTGATAATACACTAAGGAAAAACTATTTAATTTCTGCCAATAGATCCCCCTAAATCCTACACACTGGTCCTTTTTACAACACCTGTACAATCCACACGGCAAACAACCTGTGTCCATCCAGCTATAACGGTACTGAACAAGGGAGGATCTTCTGGCTACTTTCAATTAAAAAAAAAATTAAGTGACAGTACCGTTTTTTCTTTTTATGTGGTGACAGAAAAAGTAATGACATTATGGGGTTTTGCTTGTCAATGACAAAATGTTATAGCCTGGAGTCTCCACTACTTACCCTGGGAAGATACTAATCTTCAGGTGCAGGTTCCCTACTGCAGTAGTAGTAGTAGTAGTAGTAGTAGTAGTAGTGATGAAATATGTCAAATCTTCAAATGTGTGTGGAGGACACATGTTGCAGTGGATGAGCCAGCGGTCTGATATTTAATAAAAAGTCATTGTATGTGTGCCTGGAAGCAACAGGCAAAAAAAGAAAGTGCTTTGTTGAAACGGATGAAGTACTGTCAACATGTATATTACTGCTGGAGGCTGCACACTCAAAATAAAACGGTGATAGAAACGGAGTCCTTGAGGACCCCGGCGAGCGCGTCCCCGCGCTACGAGCTGGCGGCCGAGCCCCCCGCGTCATCCGCGGGTTTGCTGCCGCTGTGCTTACTGCTGATGTGGTGACTCATTTCCTTGCGGTTGGTTACCGTGTGGCCACACTGCACGCAGGTGTAGCGCCCTTTGGTGTGCTCCCAGAGGATGCGTCTGCTGCAGGCCGCCCCTGGTGGATGAAAGGACAAATGGATGTCTGCGCAGAGGAACTGGATATGGCTACTTCTAATTCAAAATTATGTTTTCTCCGCGACCGAGCAACACCATATTTTTGAACAGGGCATTAAAAGGCTAATCTGTTACAGGAACTTTCAGCGGTGATTTCTGAACTGAGACTAAAACACTAGTGGCGTCGGACATGTGGACCAATATCGTTTAGGAGGCGACAAACAAAAGCTGGATTGTTCAAGGGTAGAATATTTAAATCCGAGAGCTCATTTGTCATAGCAGTTTGACAAAAAATAATCCTAACTCAAGGTCCTCTTACTCGCTTTTAACTGCGTCTCACGTAGAGACTCACAGATGTGGCATTTTTAGGGCCGATAAAGATAACGGACACTTATTTGTTTGTTGCGGCCGATACCAATATGATAACTGAACTAGACGTGATCCCACATCTGGCCGGCTACAGCTGTGTGCTTTAGTGGGAGGACGAGAGGCTCACCTTGACCCTTCTTCCAGACAGCGGCGGACACGGGAGGCGAGCGCGGCGCCGGTCCGGGAGCAGCGTGGACGGGCTCAGGAGACCTGGCCCGAGCCAGGTGCTGACCCTGGGCATCGGGGGCGTCCGGAGCTGCCGTCGGGCGGTCCAGGTTTAAAGGTGGAGGCAGATCGGGGGGTTCGATCTTGATCCGAAGCTGGGATGCTGCCTCTGTGAGGTGGGGAGGGGAGGTCTCCGGTTTGGACAAGAAGGGGGGGCCGAGGAGAGGAGGGGCAGGGTCTGTCTCCAGGACAGCGGCGAGGAAGGAACCTTCTATGTTTGGGATTTCAGAGGGAAGCGGCTGGGGGGTGGACACCGGGTCCAGCAGCGGGGGCTTCTGGTCCAGGTCGGTCACCGCAGCAGGGGCCGCCGGTTCCGCCGGCTTCGGTCTGCCCCGCGACACTTTGGAACAGGTGTGCAGGTGAGTCAGGAGGCCACGGTAGGATCGCAACTTTGTGCGGCAGCTCTCGCACCTTTTGGGGGTGGGGGGAAAGATGGCAACGTTGTGTGACTCAAAATGTTTTGACTAATGAAAATGCAGCTGGGACAGAAAAAAAACAAAAATCCAACTCACAGGAAGAATATGTTGGGTTTGTGATGGTGCCTCATGTGTTCCATCAGTTTCTGCATGTCGGGGAAGGAACCGCTGCATCCGACGGTGGAGCACAGCAGGACCTTTCCTGAGGGGGGAGGACAGACGGCGTTCACACCACGCAGGTTCACTGACCAGCAACGACAGCAAACTCTTGAACAAGCCCAATTTTTTCTCTCTCTCTCTCTCTCTCTCATCTACTAGTGGAATGAAGTCCTTTAAGGTGAGGTGACATTCTGTCAGGTGGGGAAAAAAGTTTATCCACCAACATGGAGTTAGCTAATGCTCATTATTTCACGTGGGAGAAAAGAGAAGGAAAAAAAAAAGACAATTTACACCTGCATGCTGTGTCAACTATCTTTTCAAAGCTCGAGCCAAACCCCCTTCTTAGACAACATCAGGTGTCGTTCATCAGCACAACAACTGGAGGAAACTAGGCTCAGTTGTATGTTTGTGAGCCCACACTAATGGTTCCTCTCTCTCAAACGTTGACGCTATCAACAGCCCAGCGACCGGTCAAATGTCAAATTCACTGCGCGCGTGCGCCAGAACTTCCAGACCTGAGGGGCTCACCTGGAAGGGACTGAGCGGAGATCTCGTGGTCCTTGACGTGGCTCTCCAGAGCGGCCGTGTCCGAGTACACCCGCTTGCAACCGTGCAACGGACACGACGTCCTCTTGATCCCTGAGACGGACAGACGAGACTTAATAACGTGTAATGTATCGTCCGCGTATACGCGAGAACAGCGCGTGTATAGCGCCGCGGACTAGCATGCTAGCTAGCTGACCGGGTAGCTTGGTCCAATTAGCTTTATCTAGCTAGCATGCTAGTGTCGCTGCGCACAGCGGGACAGACACGCAGCGAGTTCGGCGTCTGTCTGCGATGTTTGAGCTACAGTACGAACCTCCGCTTGTAGCCTCGGCGGTCCGCATGCTGTCAGTGGTGCCCGAAGACATCGTCGGGACGGAGCAGTTGATCTCTGCAGCGACGACAACAGAGGAAGATCAGAAGTCGACTACAAGAGCCAGAATGCAATGCGACCCGAACGGCACGTACACATACGTTAATTTCCGTTTAGTCTTTTGACGTTTGAAACTTGCTGTTTTTATTTAATTTTTTGCACAAACAATTTAATTTGGATTTTAATTCAGATTAATTTGACCTTTCATTTCTGTTATGTAAAATGGAAATATTGGTCAGTAAAGATTTGCAAGCATGGTCTCTTTAAAATATTGAGCAAGGCAATAAAAACATCAAATAACACAGAATGATGGTTATGTAACTTATATACCATCAACTGTTTGTTTTTCTCGGACTATTTCCGTTTGTCGTTAGTGAATGATCGTCCATATTTGTAAGTGAAAATTGCAATGTGGAAATTTGTTTTCAAAGTGTTTATTGATCTTATGAACACGTCATGTACATAGTTGCATTTTGAAGTTTATATATACATTAATATACAAAATACATTTGCATTGGTGCATAAGTCTCTAGTTATTCCATTGATGCAATTATCATATAGCAGTTATCTCATGAGGGGTTCGAGGACCAGTCGGACTTTTGAAAAGGTGACTGCACAGAAAATGTCAAACTTGTGATGATTATACCCCGCAGACACATGATTTAGAACTCAGCTGCTCACCCTGTTCTTTATTAAACCAGTGGTGATCATTAAAAAAGGTGTTTTCGTGTTAAAATCCAACACAACACAACACAGCATAAAAAAAAAACATCCATTTTTGTCATACAAATCATTACAAAAACGGACGTTTACTTTGTGAAAATACTGAAAAGAAAGATATGTATTCATGCAAAAAAGACATATTTTACACACCATTTACCTTGTTATATCGTGCATTAAAATACATTTTGAGTTTCCCAAAAAAACTGTCAAATGTATGACTTGGTTCAGTGGATTCATAAACATGAACAAAGCAGAAACAAAAGAACACTTGTAAATGTACACACAGATACAATTCCTCAAGTTCTTTTTTTAATAAACTTGATTTTTACTGTCATGGTTTTGGTCTTCATTCCCATTTCTTACAGTTTACACACCAGTGATCGGATGCCCAGTATAACCCAGTTATCGAGAAGAGTGCTTTCCAACCTTTTGGCTGGTGACCCCCTCAAATTAGAACTTATGACCCCTCACAAGCCGTTGCATATGTTTATGAGTTATGCCCAGATCAACAAAGAGCTTTTTCCAGAGGCCAGAAGAAGTAAAATTATCCAGTAATTCACAAGAAAATAAAGAAACATATATCATTTTGTTTGGGATGAAAGTAATTTTCTACTTTGCTGTCCTTTTAATCATCTTGCAAAAACTCAAATGTATCTTGTGACCCCTTCAGTGGAAGGAAATGAAAACAAAGGCGGACAGACTCAAAATGTCCATTTTAATTATTTATTATTTTTTGCCCAACTAAACTCCCTTTTATACTGTCTACAGCAGCTATTCTCAACCAGTGGGCTTTGGTTGACCTCAGAGCACCACCTAGTGGGCCACGGAGGTACTACCAAAGGGTTAGATACAATTTACACCACTAGTTATTTAAATGTCTGAATGTGGTCAATAATTCACATCAAATTAACATGCTTAATTTCAATGACCAGTAACATTTGACTGTCACCACGACACAAACACACTTCAGGTGTTTTCCACTGTTAGCTAGCGAACGTTAGCGCCAGTAAAAGCTCCAAAGTGTGTAGTGAGGAAATGTGACCCTATATAAATTTTGGATTCTTAATGGCAGGCATGGCACAATTTAATGGAAGTTAACAGCAGACAGTTTGGTTGATAATGTCAACACTTAGCTGCCTTTTCCTTCCTAATTGTGCTTCAGATAACTTCGTTAAATTGAGGACTCAAGGTAATGAAGTTGTCGTTACGCTTTCTCTATGCAAACAATTATGGCCAAAAATGAATGCAACACTCAGGTTATTAAAAAAAAGAATGAAAAAATTCTTTAAGGCCACAAAGTGCTGAGTCCAAAGTCTTGCCACCACACGGAGACAGAAAGGAACCACAACGGTTTAAAACCTGACCTTAATGTTACAACAAGAAGAAGATGCTGGTACGTTTATAATATGCTTCTGTGGTCATATGATGCAATCATAGCTGTTTACAGTGTATTTAAACTCTAGAGCTGCCGCAGTGAGTGGCTGGTGCCATTAGTCTCCCTGGTAAGATGGATGTATGTAGCACCGCCCGAGAGCAAACATTACAGAGTCTTCACAATAAAAGATGTATAAAACAGACAAGAGTACTTCAAAATAAAGACGAATACAAAAGAGAGAAATGAACCATAGAAAAATTATGCAAAGTTAAGTCTACATAGATCCTCCAAAGTGAGTATTTTTGTGTGTTCGATATCAAATTAATAAAAAAAAAGACATCATGAAATAAATATAATATGAAAAAAATGTCAAATATAAGATTTAAATCAACAATTTGTAAAATAATTGAAGAATTTACCCAATTCATGAGCCTATTTTGAAACGTTATTTCATCATTTATTATTGGTATAATATTTATTTAATTTATATACACATATAAGTTACTTTTTATGTCATATTGGCATTATCCCCAATGTCACTTTGACTTTGTGTCGCCCTTTTAGCATCAGTCACCTCCCCCAAACCTTTCAGCCAATCACAGGAGGATCCTGCTACTACATTTAGCCAGCTAGCTGCCATTAGCTAGAGCAACAACAATGCTGAATGTCATTCTGAGTGCGCTCACCACCCCCACTTAGCAGGCCCGATAGGGAGCATGTGCAGTCTTGTTAAGCAAAGTAAATAAATGTTTACTGCGTGTCTGTGTTTTGTGCTAATCATTGTCGCATTATTATAATTGTTCTCGCTAACAGGTGATAGCTGCTTCAATCTTCGAGCAGTTGCTGAGCTTGCTTGGGCATGAGATTGTGTGAGAGGTGTGAGGGCAGTGGCAGAAATGAAAGTGTCATGAAGCAGACTTTTGAATTCTGAATTAAATATTTATAATAAGACATGCAACTATAATTATTATTATTATTATTATTATTATGTATAGAGTGCTGCAGGAATGAGTCCTTAAAACCTGGAAATTAGTCAGCACTTTTTTGCTTTTAGTCATTGACACAAACAAAAATGTACTGTTTCTCAAGTGTGCCTCCGATCTCCTTCCTCGCCACTCTGGTCCGTCCTTCCCAAACAAGCTCAGACCAGCAGAGTGTCAGGTGTCCATCAGTACAACTCTTTGATACCGTAACATAACTATTTTTGAGTGTGTTTTGGAGCCTTAGCCCTCCCTATATCACTTATTGCCGCTTTAAGGAGGAGGGACTTTGAGAAACATTGCAGGAGAAAGCATTACATTATAGTAAGCTGAATGATAACTTGTCATAATGTGCTGAAAAGCCCTTAGTGTACAATGCAACAGTACAGTATGAGTAGTGCCAGCAGGTGTTTACTGCATGCATTAAAACACAAAACCCCCAAAAATATTTAGCATTTTCGCCAGGTATTTTCTTTACATGTTTACAACCACCGTTTTCCCAAACCCTATAATACATTTTCTGTGTACTAAATTCAGAACAATCACAGTATATTCAGTGTGTGACTATGTAAACAGGTAAGAAGCGTCCTGAAGTGAACTGAGATCTTGGATTTCTAGTGTTGCCTTTGCCTGCGGTCTGACTCCCCGGATGTAGACTGTGTAGAAGCCTGCCATTGGCCACAATGCATCTATTTTGATTGACATTGCCGCTGCACCCTGTGCTTTACGCCGCCGCCCAAGACGATTGTAATTGGTTTAAAGATGTACAAAACAGATACCAGAATGGTAATGTGCGGAGCGAGACCTTTCTTTAGCGCTGTGGAAATAGGTCTGGCTGTGCGAGACCATACCTTCGCAGTCACTCACAGTGTTGATCACATTGCAGAGCACATTTTGGGAGAGCTGGGCTCTGCGTTTGCCTTCTGCCGGATGCACTCTGGATGATTGGAAAAACGACAAGGAGACATCATGCACCCACACATTCCAGATTCCAGGAAATAGACAAGCACAGGTAGACGAAAAGGCTACTTTACTCAGCAGAAATATGGAAGTGATAAACGCAACGCCTCGTGTGGCGCCGTACGGCCGTGACACTTGTACAAGAATCCAAACCACGGTGCAGTTTCATGTGCTCACCTGCCAAGTCTGTCCGTGAGATTTCCACCAGCCCCTCGTAGAGGCCTTTGATCGGGTTCTCCCCCGCCATCACGACTCCATGGAGCCAGATCAGCAGCATTCGGTGGCCATGCTCTTTGAAGCTTTTCATACCTAGAGGTTCAGTTCAGAATTACAATACGTACCAATATCTTAAGTCCCAGTTGAGATGGGTGAAAAGTGAAAAGCCACAGAGCTGTATTGTGACCCAAGACCGGTATTGAGAGAGTGAGATTTAAGTAGAGGAAGCAAAACCACAATGAATCCTCATCTAATCATTTTGAAATCAAAAAGTGATGACATCTTAGAGAAACCGTCCCGTAAAGTGGTGCAATTTTTTAAAACAACTCAGTGCCACCTGACAAATTCCCTGGTTGCCCCCGAGCTGGAAACTAGCCACTTTATTGTCAAACCATTTTTAAGAGGTCAGCGCAGCTCACCGGTCCACTGTTGTTCTATAGCTCGTATATGTGCGTTGCTGAAGTCCCAGTGCTGCGCCAGGATCTTCCACTCGCCGCGGCAGAGGTGCTTGGTGGCCAGGCTCCACAGGACGGACCGGAGGTGCTGTGTCTCCGGCTGGTGGTCCTGCTTGAAGCTAAGAGGTCTACTCACCCAGGAGTCCTGCTCGCTGCCCATCTGATCCTGAAGTTTTTCATGCAAAGTGTGCATATAGGTAAAAGATGAGATAAGATCGAACTTTTATTAATCCCGAAGGAGATTAATGTAAGTTTCAGCAAAGGATTACAACAGAAGAAAAGCAAGAAAAAAACAATAGAATAAAAATATAAATGTATATGAACAATAGAATAACAATTATTAAGTGTAAAAGAAGTAATACTGACACCATTGCAAAACAGAATATAATAGCAATAAGGGTAAGGTAAATAAATATAGTAAAAGAAATTAAATAAACCAAAATAGAAAAAGTAAATTGCAACAACAAAGAGTGAAAATACAAAATAAGAAGTGATACTAACACCAGTACCTAAGTTTACTGAGGTAATAAATCAAGTGAGAAGTAGACTAATTTTCACATAGACTTCTATACAATCACTTCAGGAGTCGCCCATTGCTGGCCAATTGTAAAAATGCAAGTTTAAGGCACTTTGCAATGGCTTCACTTTTCAGAACCAGAGGTTGCTAGTGTTTT
>JACSYO010002165.1:280000-311109 GCA_016806645.1 Ophiodon elongatus
CATCCTAACACACACACACACACACACACACGCACACACGCACACGCACACGCACACACGCAAAAAGACGTAAACAACGCGATATCAGTCGGACAATATCCTGACGTTTTTTCGAGTCCGCGGGGATGATGAAACCAAGGAAACCTTACTTTGTTTTCACAGTTGAGCTTCGCCCCACAGGACACCAGAATCTGCAGGACTTTTAGGTGACCGAACCAGGACGCGAGAAGCAGAGCGTTCATGCCAAACTGTGGACAAAAAAATAAATAAATGTAGAAGTGTTATGAAACAGTGACGCTCTGACAGTATGTAAAGTAGCATCCTCCGTACTGGCCTCGGTCTGTCTCTGTCCTACTGTGTGGTTCCTAACTGAGATAACTTGACCTGAATGTATCAGCAGCGTCTATTTTATGCTCCTCCCACACAGCGTCCTTTGAGGTCAGAATAAAGGGAGACCATCGCTTTGTTACTAAACACATGCTCTGTGGGTTGTTGGGATGTTCTACCAAAAAAGAAAAAAAAACCCGCAGGATCACCCCTTATAAAGATCAACCTTTATGAAGCTGGCGTCCCACAGTTCTCTGCTTCAGCGACGAGGCGGTCGCACCTAAATTGCTTTCTTTCCCCCGTTTGTTCAATCGAATATTGATAATAAGACATGCGTTTTCTGTGAAAATGGTAAAAAAAAAAAACAGACAAATAATTTAATCTTTACGCAAATACATTAGCATGATCACAAAAGTCAGTGATGCGTTTTGCATTTGATCGATGACCAAAAACACCAGTCATCGATGTTTATGTTTATTTTATTTAGGAAATGACAATGCGCATTGATTAACATGAGCGCTCATGTCCATCATGTCAATGTGCCAGATTTAGCCATGCAAGCTTATCTCCATCTGCAGGACCTGGCCAGGTTTATGGCTTTAAAATGGGCCGTTCTGGGGCTACTGTGCAAACATGGCTTTGTCCGTGATATTTTTTTATGTCCAAGATTGTGTTTTTTTTTTTTTTTTTAAGGGTCAGCTGTTAGTGCAGCAAATGTAAGAGCTACGGTTGAGATCATTGTTATGTTAGATCGCTAGTCAGTGATGTAACATAAAAGCGAGTTCATAGTTCTACGTCGGGGAATGAACGAGTCCAAGCGTGTACGTACAGTGTCCCTCTCATCAACCTCGGTGTCGTGGTCCAGCAGGAGACGGAGAGCCTGTTCATTCCCGGCTCCCGCTGCCCAGTGCAGCGCTTTGCGGTCGATCTGCACAGAGAGACGGGCGGGCAGAGAGAGAGACACGTGACTGGATGATACTCACGGTGCATGCACGGCTGAATCAGGCTCTCAGACGCTGGCCATTCAAAAAAATGAAATGGAATTCCACTGATCAATAACGCCTCAGCTGACATCTTGGCTCATCACTCAGTCCCATTAAGCGTCTCGGTGAATGTGCATGCATAACACCAGGGACCTGGAGCTGGCTCCTCGAAATGTGCCGTTGGGTTATGTTCTGTGCTTTTTCTGCCACGGCATGTGGAAAAATATCTGCTGTGAAAAAAAAGTCATCACCCGATATCGCTATATAAAAATAAATAGACTGCAGTTCACTATAGTGCTCTCCATCCTGAGTTTGTAACACACACGGTGGTCAGACACCCTCGTACCAAAAACGTTCATTGGCATGCCTCGCTTCCACTTCTGTGTCGCCTTGATTACCGTCATCGGTTTCACATCTGCTTTTCTTCAGAATCACAATCAGAAAAGGCTTTCATTGCCAAGTACGTTACACATACCAGGAATCTGGCTTGGTGATGAATGCGTGACAATAAAGCAATAAATAGTGCAACAGTAAAAGACATCATTCAAAAGTAGAAAATGTGCAATGAAATATGATAAACAAACAAACTAATTGACAGTACGTTTAAAACGAGTATGTTATTAAAGTGTCAAGTGCAGTAGGGTTGTGCAAAGGTGTGTCACTGTCAGTAATTGTCCTGGGGAAGTAAGTGTGTGTGTGTGTGTGTGGGGGGGGATTCCGGGCTTTGTTGATGACAGGGTGCAGACTGTGAAAACTGTGATTTCTTTTTTTTTTAAAGCCAACGACTGGCGAGAACCTCTCGGGCGGGCTTACTTTATTTTTGGCCTTGACATCCACACCCTTCTTGATCAACTCCTGCATTCTGTCCGGGTCGTTCCTCTTCGCAGCGTCATGGAACTCCTTTTCTGAACAAAGCACTGTCAGGGACCACAGACAAGGAGGGTTATCAAGTGTGTTCAGCAGGCCGGCAAAAGAGGGGAAAAATTCAAACATAAGAAAAAGAACACAGTTGATTTGCACTGTATTCAATGTCGAAGACTCGTGTTATTAACCCTGTACATTGTTGGCTGAGGTAGTGTGAGGAAGTACTGGACATGTGGGTATATTGCACTTAATTGGCAGAGATGTGAAAGCCAATGCATGCTGGGAAGTCTCTGTCACAGAATCCCGATAATAAGAGATATGTCAGTCTGTGACAGGCACATGGAGACGAGGTTGAACAATTCCGTATGTGATGTATTCAACGACGGTTCCCGGTAATTCACGGGATTCCTGAACGTGCTCGCCTTTCACTCCTTTTAGAGGAAAGAAAGCGGTTACTCGTGACAATAATTCCCCAATTCCTGGAGCAAAGTGACAGCGTGTTACTTTAGAAGGTAACAGGATGGGAATAAGGTGTTTAAAACGTCACGTGTTGTTTAGTAAGTGGCGATACAGTCCGCTGTCCTGCTCAGAAAACGGATATTCACATAAGGTGTAAACCGGACCCCATCCTGTGCGGTTGTTAAAAAGTCGCCCGTATTCGCGTCCACGCCTCGCCGCTCGTCATCATGACAGATGACAGTCGGTCGCTTCCTACTCACAGACATCGTCCTCCGACGCCAGGCCGTCCTCCATCTTTGCGGGGTTTTAACTCTTTGCCCTCAGCTCGCTCTCATTGCGGTGCCGTTAGTTTTTATTTTCTTCTTCTTTTTTTTTCAGGAGATGAGAAGAAGGTTGGACGATATGCTTTGCAGTTATTTCTGTCAGGCTACACGGGAAGACTGTGAAAATACAACTTCCGGTGACGACTTTCAAAATAGAATTTTTCTTTTAAAGTCAATATTACATTTAAAAGGATGTAAAGCATAGAAAAGCAGCGAACACCAACAAACATTTTTGCTATTACTCTGGAAAATTACTGTTTAAACAAAGCAAACAATTTATTAAAAATTCAGATTTGTTGTGAATTTTCTGCCAATTTTATTGCTAAAATATTGTTTCACCGTGACGTAAATAACAATTTAGGTGGGCAGACTAAAATCAAGTTGGCAGGTTTGAGCAAGGTTTGAAGACAGATATTTCTGAAGGGAAACCAATAGATTAATAGGCCACAGAGTAAATCAGAATAGTAACAATTTCTTCTTCTGCATTGAAGACACAAAACATAAACAGATAGTTTCCCTTTGTTTATTTGGGCAATAGCAAATTGTATCAAAAGAGTACAATATCTAAGGTTAGAACATATTCTTGCATACTCTAAAAGGCATGACCTATTTGAAATAGTCTTAAACACCATCACATATTTTTCATAACAAATAATTGGACACAAATAGGGGAAATTCTCAGTTCATGATTCAAATGAATATAAAACTAAACTGTAAGAAGGGTTAGTGAGCGCCAAAAGGGCTGCTACATGCTCTGTGTTCGGTGTTATGTACAATATCAGTATGAAAACATCATTAATAACAAAACTGGAATCAGTTTGGATTACCAGTACTTCATTTTGCTTTAATCACATGATTAGTCTGAAAATATTTATTTCAGAGAACTCCTGAGCTAGGTTGGTACATCTTTCCTCATCAACAATGAACAGCGAATGCTGTAGTAAAAGCATTAAGTATGTACAATATTAATTCCCTCATAAACTGCCAGCATAAACATGGTATCTGAAAATAGGAGAAAAAGCCTATTTAATCCACAAAGAAGAGTAAACTATTAAAACAATTGTGGAATTTGGTATTAACACTTTTTAGTACTTTTTTTTGTTGCATGTTCTCAATGTTTTGACCGTGCTGCTTCGTCATTATATTATTAATTCTCTAATTCACTTTCAAGTACTTGTTCTCAAAAATGTCAGATATTTCACATTAAAAACAAAAAATTATACGTACACAGTAGAGCGTCAAGCAGAGAGAGTTAAACTCCAAATAATTGCACTTCGTTAATTATGAGCGAACAGTTGCGTGTGCTGCATAACCATAAAAAAAGAGCCATGCTCCCCAAGTTTCAGTCAATAGCTTGTTGCAAGAATGAGTCCTAATCTCCACATGTTGATCGATGTCTCCATTTAAAGCTGGACTGCGGAACTTTTGTCTCCCCCCTCTGGTATCAGGAGAAATTACACAAACACCGTTGACGCTGCTTATGACTTAAGCTATGCCTGGTGAGGTCTCCGCATCTCTCCCGCCCCCAGGAGTGTTTGCCCTCTATGTTGAGTGCTTTCTTTTTTTTTTTACCTTGACCTTGGAAGTAACTGTAGGTAGTAAGCTTGTTAGCCAGACACGCTAATGATTGCAGCTAACATTAGAGCGGACAAACACCCTGTGGAATCTATTTCTGACACGTTTGTCATGTTTTTAGTTTTGGAAAGGCAACACCGAATATCTTTTTTACTTCAGCTCATGCAAATCACACAGTAGGCTATGTGGAGCTGTGCATATTAAAGGTTGCTAAGCTAAGACTGGACAATCACTGTTCAGGAGAGGGGTTAAGCGAATTGGTCAATTCAATCTGCTGTGACTGACATTCACCAGCTCTTCCTGTTGCTCGAGTTGTTTGCCATTTTCAGTTTATTGACTTCTTTCAGGACATGGTCGGCCTTCTTCAGCTTCTCCATGGCTTTGGCTAGCAGATCCTCTGTCTTGTCCTCCTCATCACCACTCCCCTGCGACTGGGACACTCTGCTCAGGAGCTCCCTCGTCTTCTCCATCTCCAGCGCCACTTCGGTCTTGAGTTTCATGAAGTCGGCCCCAGGGGCCTCGTCACCACGAGCTACAGCTTTGGTATGCTTTTCCGCCTGAACACAGACTGAAGAGTCAGATAGCAGATCTCCAATGGAGGCTGACCTGGCCTTGGTAGAGGGCTTGAGAGGCGGAGTGGGCCCCAAGCGCGGACCGGGGAAGACCTTTGGTCTAACCCGAGGCTTTGGTGGGGCCTTTGTCGGCCTTGAACTAACGGGGATCTGAATGTCGTCCTCGCTGGCGTTAAACACATCCAGACCGGCGTGGCTTCCTCTCAACGCAGCCGTGGACGCCACCAGTGTGTCTTCGCTCCCAGAGCCCTCGCTGTCATCGTCTGAATGCTGACCGCTGTCTACAGATTTCTCCTCCATCTTCTTTTTCTTCTCCCCGGGCAAGTGACAGAGCAGCGGACTCAGGCTGAGGCTGTCGCCAACCGGGTCATTCAAAGAGACGAGTACTGAGGGGACTTCGCTCTTGGGTAGTGCCTCTTCTGCTCGAGGAGAACTGGCTGAGGTATCTGAGCCTGTTGGCAGTAATGCAGTAGGGTCCTGTCCCTCATTAATCTGCATTATAGTTGCATTATCGCCTGTATGTTGTGTGTCGGGGTGAACAGGTTTCTCAGGCTCTTTCTTGTGGAGCAGAAGAGGACTGGGGCTCTTCCCGAGTGTCTCTGTGGGTATTTGTGGCTCATTGTTGGATGCTTTGCTTTCGTCACTCCCCATAGTCTCCTCTGATTCCTCTTCAGAAACCTGTCCTTCTGTGCCAGGACTCTCAGGTTTATCATCTCCGACACTAGGTGGAGCTTCTTTAGATATCGAGTGTACTGCCTCATCGGTTTCCGCAGCTGTTTCTGCCGCCTCCTCCTTACTGCCTTCTTCCTTCCCCATATTCTCGTCATCCGTGCCTTGAACCTCTTGGTTTGGCTCCACAGCAGGATTGGAGGGTTTCTTCTCTTTGGATGGAGGGGTTGGAGGGTGGGAGTTTGGCCTGGACTGTGAGGCCTCTGCAAGGTTGCTTAAGGAGTTGCTGGAGCTGGGTTTGTTGGGAGGGGTTGGCGGTGGACCTGTCTTTTTACTGGCATCGGGACTCTTTTCAGACATCTTCTCAACTTTGACCTTTTCTGTGGCGTCCTCAACATGTGAAGCACACGGCTTGGCTTCTTTAGATGGTGGCATTGGCGGCTTAAGGACCTTAAAAACATTAAATGTTATTTTAGAGGCATACTCAAATATTTCTGCATCGTGTGATAAGGGTTATATAGCACTATACAGACCTTTTTCTCTGGGCCATCATCCTTGTCAGGTTCATCCTCAGGTGTTGAACAAGATTTTGCCTCTTTGGTAGGGGGCATGGGAGGTTTGATGACCTTTCTCTGGGGACTGACCTCTGTCTCAGTCTGAGCCTCCTCCTCAGAACTTGCCGCTGTCTGTTTCTCTGCAGATTTACTGGCATTGGACGGAGGAGTTGGGGCTTTGATTGCCTTTTTGGGGGTTTCAGTGCCATCAACACTGGTATGATGGGTCCCATTAAGCATTATGGCATTCTCAAGATCGAGATCCAAACGCAGGATACCATCAGATGACACATCAGCTACCTAGAGGGCAAAAAAAGATAACACTCAGATAAGACATTTAATTAAATTCAAAGCCAATATACCACACATTTTCAAATAAAAGCTGTAATAAAAACATAAGTGCTGGTTGCTAATAAAAGCAAAGGTTAAAAAATGGCTAGGGGGAGTCATGTCATACTCACCAGTCTGCTGCTTTGACTCTCTTTTTAACCGAAATACTGTTTTCATTGACAAATTCACTTCTACGTCTTTGTTTTCTTTTTCAGTGTTAAGCTGCTGTCATTGAAACTCGGCACAGATATATCATATTGAAATGGAGGGGATTATAAACGCTCAAAAAGCAGTACAAGTGATTTAATTAGTGATTAACAATAATATTTCTGTTAAAAAACAATGGAAATAATGATGTGTGTTATCCAGAATTGATCAAGACAACTGGTAAACATAAAGTGTGGAGTTTGTATTAACAGCAAACAGTATCAAAAGCAAATTAAAATGAAAGCAGATCAGGACAGGAGGTCGTTTTCCTAACCACACAGTGCTTTGTTACAGACAAACACACACATGAAAGGATTCTCATATTCATTCACACACACGCAAACCTCTTTCATGTGTATCCTGGTCGGTGGCCGCCGGTTCCGGTTCCCTTTGGGCCTCGTTCGAGTAACATGCTCTAAGTTAATACTTTCATCAACCGTCACCTGTGAAAACATTACATTTATTGATTTGCATTTCCACTGAATCCATTCGAGCCTTTATGAGCTCAGCGTGTATAGAAACTCAGTGAGGATGTCATTGACTGAAATTGAAAGATGCTTACCTCATCGAAGACTTTGTTCTTTGCTCGATTGATGCCATCAATCAGCGCTTTAATCCAGGCCTCCTTCTCCTCTGCAGTCTGAGCTTGGAACTTCACATCATGGACCTGTCAGTCACATAAAGCGGAGGCATGACTCGTGTCAGCTATACAGAATCGTCATTTCATAATAAGGTTGATGATCAAAGTAAAACTAACGCTGGTTGTGAGACACACCGCTGGTGCGCCGCTTTAAGAAAAATCTTTTTGGCACCATTCAGCCATTTAGAGCCAGGGTTGAGGAGGGTTACCCCGGAGAAACCAAGTGGCAGCCAAGTAGCTGTTCACAT
This sequence comes from Ophiodon elongatus, assembly GCA_016806645.1. Classification (NCBI taxonomy): domain Eukaryota; kingdom Metazoa; phylum Chordata; class Actinopteri; order Perciformes; family Hexagrammidae; genus Ophiodon; species Ophiodon elongatus. The sequence goes on from JACSYO010002165.1 coordinate 287,752, forward strand.
CCTGGTCAGGCCCTCTCACTTCATTCACGCTGAACGACCCCAATAGACTACAAACTACCGATGAATTCAGGAACTCTGAGTTTAACAAATAGGGTGTTGTAAAATGTGGAATGATGGTATTTCAACTCGCAAAACAATCTTTTGTAACAAAGTTTCCCTTTTTTTTTTTACTTCCCTTTATTCAGAAAATTGCAGTGACAATGGACTCCAAAACAATTGGTTTAGTCTCATCTATAATACGGCTGGAAAGAAAAGAAGACATAGTATGTCCATTGCACTGGTCGAAAACTCCACAGGTTGTCTTTTATTTCTTGTCTATATCAGGGTTATTTTTTATCATCCCATAACACTTAAATAATTCTACTATTATCAGCAACGAAAACCCCATGACAGGTTGTAGAGCCACAGCCAGAAATTGGTGGTGTTTCAAAGAGAGTAAGAGTAGAATCAGCAGTATGTCTCTGTTCACTGAGTCACTCCTAAGCCTGGTCACTGCATACGGACAGGGGGGAAAAAGTGACACACATGCACAAGAGAGCCATACTGTGTGTTCGTGAAGTAAATGTAAACCTCTCTTTCTCTCTCTGTCTAACACACACACATGCACACATACACACATGCACACACACAAATTAATTGTCAACAATGCAGCACCTCCCAGCAACTGTTCAAGTTGTGGAGTTGGCAAAGTCTTCACTCACTTCTCTTTGCGCTACCACAGCGAAATTCACTACTTGTATGTTACATTTTGTAATGGTGAATTTATTATTACAGGTGCATTTTTTGAAATTTTAAGGACAGACTATGGGAAATAATGGAGAGAGAGATGCAACAAAGGTTCTGGCCTGAACTCAAACCAGGGACATTTTGTGATTTCATGGATAGTTACATAAAGGGTAACTGGTATTTTTCAACCTGGACCATAATTTGCCATGTGTTTGTGTCAAACAGACTAATAGGGACTGCAGCTGGCAACATCAATGTACATCCACTAAAAGTGCTTGTTTTTGCCACTGTCAGACTCTGGTTGTAATTATATGTGTCTGACAACATTATGGAAAGAGTCTTGCTCATGGAGGAGTCTCGTTCTGAAGGTTACGTATTGCCGAAAAACAACGGCGGAAAAGACTACATCCCTGGTGGGAAAACCCAGGCAGTTTGTTGCGTTGGAGTAACACTACAAAAAACATAGTTTCGTGGTATTTAAATGATAAAAAAAGAACAGTGGTTAATGTGCATTTCCGAATTGAGGCAACAAAGTGTTGCGGAACACTTCGTGCTGCTTTGTTATTAACCAAAGTTTTTGCGTTGACTTGGCATCAGTGCTGATAAAAGCGTGAGAGGCAAAAACAATCACTCATTTAGCCTGTGGTAGGTGTAAAATATCAACTGATTCATGACTGATTACAAAATATCTATGTAGATTAATTTCCCCTCTTCAGCTGTTAAAATTCTTAATAATAAACTTGGCCTACATTTACTTCATATCATGAAGGATTTACTCCGTTTATTGTCTGTCTGTTTTATGATTCTCTGTTCACTGTAAAGGCATGCAAGAAAATCTGAGTTTTTGAAAGAATTCGAGGTGACACAAAGTGAGTATTTGACATACATATTGGTCATTTCGTGGGTTAAGTATTCCTTTTAACTAGATGACTGGATCTCATTTTTGTATCTCTTACCATGGCATTTACACCAAATTCTATTCCCACCAAAAGCATCTCCCAGCTCACCTTGTTTCCAGGCTTGGGGGATCGAATCAGTATCAGTCTGTGCTTCCTCTTGAAGGGGCTCTTTAATTCATGACATTTCTCATAGTTTTCCAGGTCAAGCCTCTCTAAGCAGTTCTGCAGGTCCTGCAACACAAGATGATGGGCAAATGTGTTATTCCAATTACAGGATAAAGAGGACTGTTCTGTCTTTGTCGCCACAGTATTCTTAACAGTTATGTGACTGGGCGTTTTCTGTGATTTAATAACAGCAGGATAGAGTATGACGTTTCAACAGTTACATGATTCAGTTCAGAAATATTGGTGCATATTGGTGAAAGTGCTGCATGAGTAAGGAGAAACCACTTGCGGCAGAAATGGTAGCGTACCTCATTTTCATACACCGCAATCTCTGTCCTCTCTACATGGACGTAGCGGTCCTTATAGCTTGCCAACAGCCTGCCGGGGGCTTTCTTCACCCAGCCAGCCTTACCCAGGAACTTTGGCTCTTTACTCTGGGCTGGGTCCTCTTTTGCACCCTGCAATGATAAGAGGAAGGAAATCACACTCAGAACACACACCACAGTACGAGCAGAGTGCAGACTCTCCAACATTATCACTTTCCGTTTGGCATTACACAGTACACCTCTACTTGAAAAGTATAGAATGCCATTTTATTCCATATCAAAGAAATAAATAGATATGTCTATGAAATGAATATCAGTATGAAGTTACTATAGCTATGACATAAATCCCAAAATAAATAGATTAGCCAATAAATATATCAATAAATGTAATATAAATATGTAAATGAGTCAACTTAGTTTAATAAGTAAATAAAAAGTTTTTTTGTTACAATTTATTTAATACAATTTTATTTATTATGGGTATTCTTTTCCCCTAATGCCACATATATTTCCCAGCTTTTTTCATTTCCATCTATTTCATTAAAGAGAATGGGAAACGTGGTTATCTCATAGATTTAGACCAATGCGACAGGACAAGCTGATCTGTCAGCTAACAGGTTGGACCAGCCGGCTGACATGTTCAGGTACATCCGCTAACTGAAGGTCCGACTGGCTGAACCAAACCTGTTTGAGAGCTTCAGGGCAAACATTTTCTTTTGGGCCCCACATTGACTCCCAAAAATGTATTTGGGAATATGCATCACCTGAGCACAATACAAACTCAAATTGCCTACTAAAGTTGCCGATTTTGTTCATCCCGCCATGGGTCTTCCATGAAAAACAATGGATGTGTTACACCACCGGTGGGTTTGCACTTTATGCTGACAGCAGTGAGTATGTGCAACACAGTACTCTAAATTACTCACCAGCTAACAGCAGCTTATATTATATTTTGACTTCTTCCTGTTTTGACACTCATGTGTTTTATGTGATTTCCGTAAAAGAATCAGCTAAATGTTGCTGATTCTGTTTCCAGTTCTGTGACCAGTTCTGCTTATAATAGGGTGTGATTTCAAAACTAGTTTGTTGTTAGAGAACTTGCGCTGAGGCCTGTAAAGAGCAGCAACTCTCACTTCTTATCAGATGTTTTCATTTCTGCCCTCTTCTCCCGAAAACACACAGCGACCTCTGACACACCTCGCCTCACTTTGTGCTTTGCTCCGCACATTAGCATCCCACGTGCTTGGTCCCATCGCTACTTGCCCACGGATGGGTAGTAAGCGATGGCAGTGCTTACTACCCATTCGTTTACAAAGCAACCAGGAAAGGGCAGTATCAAGTCATAAAATAATGAAGAGCACGGCAGCAGCAGATGCTATAGGCAACACAAAACAAACTCACTAGTGCGACTGATAATGAAACTGTGAGCAAATAATAAGGGACCTGAAACACTTTACATTCATTACGAAAGTGGCACAGACTGCTGCTGGATTTAACCAGTGCATGCTGGATACTTACAAAACAATGGCAGTGTGTTTGGGGTATGAAAAACACAGTTTTGTTTTTCTTTTTTTTAACTTACAACTCTTATGAATCTTATTTTACAGAATAGAATGTTGATAATATTCCCAGTTCAATTTAGCCCCCATTGTAATCTATTGTAACTGCTGGTGAGCAGACTGCACTGTGGCTGCCAACCTCCATGAAATATGGACTCGTGTCTGCATATAGACTCGTGGAGTAAGCGCTGTGTCAATCCCGATCATGCAGGTGTCTGCGAAAATACACAGTCTTTGTTTCTGTTGGAGGAACTTCCACAGGATATCTAATTTTTTTGTGGTGGTGGTGGTGAAAGGGGGTGGGGGGGATTAGGTGGAAGGTCATCAAACTGTTTTTCCACTTTCACTGTAACTGCGAGTGAGTGTCTCAACGTGGTAAACGCCAGTGCAGCTGCTTAAAAGAAAAGCAAAGACGTGCCAGACTGAGAGCCGGAAGGGCCAAAAAAGTGAAGAAAAAAAGAACTACTAGGTTCTGCAACTACTTCGCAGAACCACTTAAAAAATAGAGCGATAGAGTGCGATGAGGAAGCGTTTCGCGGCGTGAAGACGACAAAGCAGCCTCGCTGTGCAGGCTAGAGAAAGGTCCTGTCGTGGGCACACGGTGGCCTTGGCATGCCTCTGATGCCGGTGAACACTGTGACAAAAAACACTTCAGCATTGCACTGATCAAACCCTTTACATCAGAGCAGCAGCGGGGAGGTTTCCATTACTCAGGCCTCAGCTGACTATTATAGCTCCGCACTGCGATTCAACACACAGCAGGTTAAGGGGTCTCCAGTTTTGGACTTACACAGGAAGTCTGTTCTGCTCTGAGACACAGCCCTAACCAAGACTTTTACCTCATAAAACACTGCCCATGTACATTTGAGCGATCTGTTAACCGCTCTCTCTGTGCGGTGTGGTCAACACCGAAACTTGCATTGTGCAGATTAAAAATAATACGCAGAAGTTATGAAGTTAAAACTTGCTAAAGCTAAGGTGCGAGCTGGGTATTAACAGAGGAAGAGAGAGCGGGGTTTTCGTGGAAGAGGCACACCTCAGCCGACATGTGTTTCAGATGAAGTATTAGGTCAGGGAGCATCTGGCACTCATTGGTTTTCGCGCTGACCTGCCCAGCATGAAGTCACCACAAGCCTCACTGGAGCTCACACTTTACCCCCGCTAACCCCTTTGCAACTCGGGCTTGTGGGGAAGACAGTGGGGCTAGACGAATACATTGTAATGCTTGTGTGATTAACCTCTTATTAGGCTTAAATTACAAAAAAAAAGGCCCGACTCCACTGTGAAGATACACTTCCTGTTTGGTGTCGTTGCTGCCAGTGTTGTCACAGCTAAATGTATTGCAATAAATGACGGGAGTGTTTCCACGTGTAACTGCTGGGTCGATCGTACTGTCACACCCTACAATAAGAACTTACTCGTTGCTCAGTGTTTCATTGGGATTCGAGCCAATCGCTGTGCACAATGTATGCATTCTAACATGCTTCATATCTGAACTCTCCTGCTTACTTATATGGTTAAAGCTGTGACAATAAGGCCTCTGTTCTACATATCACACCACAGACCACAGGTGGTTCAAAAAGCTCTGATGTGTTTACTGACACTACGATAAACGTTCTGTTCTTTATTTTACTGTCACAGAGCATACTGTGAGTATGTAAATCCTTATCAATAACCATTAAAAAGGCACCCCAATGCTTCCTTTCGCTTATGAAGGTGACTGGATGAACTTTCTACTAGTATTTTTTTTAACTAAATTCTAAATGGTACTGAATTTACTCACTTATCCTAGAACTCATCTTGACCTAAAAAAAAAAAAAGGCCAATGTGTTTCACATTATAGGCCCAATCAGTAACATCATCTGATGATGGTGCAAGAATGTTTTCACAGATTGATTACCGAGGCAGTGAAGATATCTATTTTTATAATGCAGTCAAGGCCAGGCGTGAACATTTATGCACACATAGCACCCACGTTCTTCCTATCACAATGAAGTAAATAAATAAATACATGATAAAAATGATTTTGACGGTTGATTAATCTCTCATTCATTTCCACGATGATAAATGGAGCATAGCTTCCAGTTAAACTAACTGTGGTCAAACTTTAAAAAACTGTTCTCCTTTCTGCCGTCAGTTGTCATTTCAGTAGCAAATCCACACATTGGAGACACCATATTTGGTACTTATTCTTAATAAATTACTTTTTTTTCTACAATTAGATTAAATCAGTCGTCAAAAACGTTTCCAATTGATTGTCTGTTGATCAATGAGTTGACCAAGTTTCAGCTCTTTTTTCCATAGTTGACAAGGAGAAAACCCTGTAAAAAAGCTGTGTAGCTATCAGCTGACGAGTCACGTCCAATCACATCCATGCACGTGTGCAACGCGGTTACTATGGCCGGACACCATCCCAACCATCCACGTTATGTGTTGTATTTATCCTGTTGTTCATTGAACTGAGGTTTCATGCGTGAGTTTGTTAAGGCGGTATTAGTTCTCCCAACAGAGTTCTTTGACAGCTCCCTCAAACAACGGAGCCCAATCTGCCAAATGTAACTCTATTCATAACTATTTTCTAAAAAACGGCCAATTCCTCCACAAGCATCTCTGACTGAGTCTTGCTTGAGTCTTGTTCTTTTAACGAAAGTAATCAACACAGAAGCTCCAAGATGGTGTAATGTTTTCAATCACAACTATACCGAACCTTAAAATGTTTTGTCATTGCATTCGGGACCAAAATACGACACCATAGTTAAAAAACAGGCAATTCTGACACCGTCGCTTTGGGGTTTACGAAGGAGTGATGGGCGTTTCACCACTCCTTCTTCACATTTTAAAGAGGATTTATTAATCCATTAATCAAGAAACCAACTGACGGATTGCTCAATAGTGACAACACTTTTCTCAACAACACAACCTTTAACATCTGCTCTTCAGTGCACAGCATTTTGAGCTCAGTGATTATAGATACTTCTTACTGAAACGCACTGAGGAAGTCGTAGTTGTGTCCACAGACTTCTTACAACACCTTGGCCAGGGACTACAGATGAAAAATTGTCTTTCTAATACTGGCATTCTTCTAAAATAAAATAAACTAAACCAAGACTGAATGTTTCAATCTGAATTCCATGCCCATCCCAGCTGTAAAAATGCTAAAACTTTAATACTTTCTCTCTACTGACCAGCAGGGGGCGGCTCCCCTTTGGTTGCAAAAATAAGTTTGATAGTATGGAAGTCTATGAGAAAATGACTCTACTTCTCTCTTGATTTATTCCCTCAGTAAACGTTGTAAACATGAGTTTATGGTCTCAATCTCTAGTTTCAAATCTTCTTCAATACAGCATGATGTTTATTTAGTAAATTATGGTCCAGTTAGAGTCAAACAGACCATAAAGCGGAGTATGCTTTAGGGCGGGCTTGCTGTGATTGACAGGCCGCTACCAGAGGCGTATGCGGCGTCTCTACGTCACTCCTCCGCATTCCAAATATGGTAACTTCTGTTCACCGGTTGCAAAAAACCCAAGATGGCGACGGCCTAATCGCTGAACTCGAGGCTTCAAAACGGCCATCCACAAACCAAACGGGTGACGTCACGAAGACTATACGTTCACTTTTTACATACAGTCTATGACAGCGACACGTCCTGATATTATAAAGAATAAAGAGTGAGAAATATGGAGAAGTATCAATGTAGCAAACAAGAGCATTGCTTAATTTCCTTTTAATCCTAAATTAACCTTGTGTGCAATGAGGGAAAAGAATGTCTTCCAAAAGAACATTTCCCTCATCTTTCCGTCTTTTGAGGACTTTTTTTGTCAATTTGACAACACACACATGCATTCACTATTGAGGACTTTCTCTTTTCATAAAGGCACTTTCCCAGAAATTGTCAGCGGCGCCCCAGTGAAAACGATGCGCGCGCGCGCACACACACACACACACACACACACACACACACACACACACACACACACACAAACACCCATTGTGCAGCAGACGCCTGGATAGCAGGACGATGATGAGAGAGGGTTAATTGTTTTCTGCCTGACACATAATGTGGCAGTCTGTTTCCTCTTTGCTGAATGGGTCGGGCAGACACGTCACACCATGCACTCTAGGTCAGTGAGATGGCGATAAATGGATGACTCATGGAGCTGAGACAAACGATCATCATGGAAGGGCCACAGCGGTTTTTGGGGGATGAAAGATAAAGAAGATAAGGAAGAATGTGAAGAGGAGGAAAAACGGGAAATGACAAAAACAAAATCTAAAGAAACTGATAAGGGCCAAACAGCTGTCAGTGGGGAAGGCAGCCAAGTAGTGGGTGTTGTTTGGACTGACAATCTTTCCAGTCATAAACCCCAAGCACTATTTTCAGTTCAGCTTCAGATATTAGAGTACAATATCCGAACAAACAATGTAGAAAAATATAAACTACATTTGTTTTCCATAATAGGTTTAAAAAGTTGTTTTGGACACCTTTATGTGGTACACTTCAGACTGGAGCACGTCATACGTCTGTATAACCTGCAAACACAGACACAGGCGTCTTCCAACAAGCCGCTGACCGTTAGCGATTGAAGACCTGTCATTCCTGAACACGGCCTACAAACTACCTGTGTGCACTCTAACAATCATTGCACCAATCTAATTTTCTCAGCTGGAACCCAAATTTCTTCACTTTCCTCTTTTTTTGTTTTTTTTTAAACAATTTTGACCCAATTTTGTTGCAAAAACAAGGACTATTAGAGCAAGATACACCGGGCCTCGCAGACTCCCATTAGCAGTGTTGAATGCTGACACTCTTACATCTTCTACTGGATGCTTTTCCTCGCCCATCTGCACTTTGGGAAACCGTCACATCACTAAATATCCATATATTGAGTAGGCGAAGGTTTTAAGTAAATTAATGAATCTCATATTCAAATATCACAAATATTGCCATATAACACACTAAACATTTTTCATAATGCCATTCCTTTGTGTGCAAATTAACTTTCGGTAACTTTTTTTCTGACAGCTATTTCGCTTCTGATTTTAATGTAAATCAAAAGGAGGTCCCACATTTCAGATTGCTGATATGTTACATTACAATGTTATAATGCTCTTCGCAATTTATATTTAAAAAAAATGTCAGCAAGTGTTCATGTGATCTGAGGGCTGACAGAGGATGTTGGTTCAAAAGGAACTCGAATCCCACCACCATCTGCTGCCCAAGAATCTACTCCAATTCTGACCCGATGCCATCCACATAACACATACTGAACTGATAAATGCAAAGTAAAAAGTTATGAAAGATGCAACCTTCGATAGTCATCAATCAGACCTCACCACCTCGACAGTTCTGTTGTTCCTGATTGAAGAGAAATTCTTGCCACCACCTACAAATAAAATGAACCAGTGTATTTCGTACTGTGTGTACCAGGTAGAAAGTATCTAAGCATCTATTTGCAGCCTAAGATCTTATAGCCTTAATATGACTTCAACATTTAATTTTGGATGAAGTGACAGTCAGAATTGTCTCACTGTGTTCATCACTCGCTGCCCACACACACAACATAAAGGAGAATGTATTCTTGTATAGACAAGTAAAAGAAAAAAGAAAAGAGCTCTGCATTTAATGATCAGGTTGTGGAAGGGAAGGCAGCTTTGTGTGAGAGTTGTTGATCAATGTTACAATCAAAGGGAGCGGTACAATGTGCACCTAAGTGTTTGCAACAGGTTCCCTGTATACTGTAGGTATACCCATAGTATGTCTTTATACTTGACTTCCTTTTTTCTAGCAAGTTGGCTTCCTCAAAATGCACAGAGGCCTGCAGTCAATCAATAGCTACATTAAAGTAGGTTGTGTCTGAAGTATGGAGGCTATGTTTTAGGATCAAATGCATTCGTTCTTCCACTCGGATGACACAAATCAAAACAGCAAAAATCTCGTTGTAATCTGTCTTTTGACGAGTTAACACCGTTATCTTGTTGACAACGCCAAGCCAAGCGTCCTTCATAAATATGGCAAATCGCAACGTACTTTGTAATTATGAAAGTAGGAGAGGTTATTGATCCTATGTTAACACGTTTACTGACATGTACGGCTGTCATAGCAGATTCGGCAACGGTACAATCTACCGTGTATATTTCATTTGTGAAATAACAGCCTTTAGGTATGACCCCCGCCGTGCCTAAATAAACCGTTATGGAGCGCGTGTAACCCGACACTAAATGTTCTAAAGCGACTCACGAGACACTAAATGGAGGTTGTAACAATGCCGAAGGTGCCGACGGACTCATCTGACTCAGACGAGGTCCGTATGTCTGCGTTTAAGGTCATGTGTTGACACCCACACGTTGTGCTGCTTTAAAATGCAACATTTTTTTACAAGTGGCGTCGCTTGAGTTTCTAATGGCCTCTGACCAACAAGTTGATGGAACAGATTGACAGGTGGGCAGGTGCTCTCGTGCCAAATAATGTTTACAGGCAAGCGGAGAGTTTGGTACCGCTGAGAATATCTCAAACTAACTTATTTCTCTAATTGCTATGACATATACATATATATAGATCACGGAAATAGCGGTCCGAATAGCCCCCTAGTCTACCCTATGGGCCCTAAAACTGTGCCCTAATAACTTGGTCGCGCCCTTGCGAAGCAGTGGTGTATACCGTCCCGCAGTGGATGCATACTTAAGCGTTCACTTTCACTACAAATGTCTCAGAAACTACAGCCCTACATTGCAAAGAAGGTATAAACTGCATCACATAAAAGGCGAAGCAGCACACACGGGCGGTCTGAAGTGACTACTCACATCTTCCATGATAAAAGGACCAAAATCCGTTATGTGAGTGTGGACTAGCCCTAAAAAACAAAACAAATCACTCGACGTCGCCCTTATCCTCGCCAGAAACTGTTTACTTCTCCCCCGTTGGTCGGCAGCTGACACATTTCCAACAGCGAGCGTAAAAAAAGCAATGAAGAAAACAAGGAACCGTGCAGTTTATGACACCAAGGGTCGTCTCTCTTTTTCTCTCTCTCTCTCTTTCTCTCTCTCTCTCTCTTTTGCTTCATAGGAAGAAAAAAAAAAAGTTCGAAGAAAAAAAAAAGTTTGGTTTCCGGTTGAAGTCTCTCTTTCTTTTTTTTTTTTTTACACTCTTCGAATCGAAAAAGTCTGTCGAGGAGGAGCAACGCGATCAGCACCGTCCGCGCATCCTCCGAGGCGTCCTCGTGCAAACTCCACGCAGCCCAGATTGTTGTTGAGAGTTCGGTTCGGCCGACGCGCATTGCATCGAAGCCCGTTTCCACTCCTGATGACGAGCAGAGACACACACGGGCTGCAAACAACTGCAGCATCCTCTGAGATTCATAGAAAGCGGTCCTTCTCTCATCAACAAGTTACATCAAATGGAGAAAACCATTCCATCGTTCACCAAACTTCAGAAAGGGGGGGGGGCTTTTTTTCCAGGATTGTTATTTGACCTGATGCTTTAATATTGATATTTTGTTTTGCCTCTTTATACGCCTCTTTTTTTTTTTTTTAGGACATACTGGATGATGAACTTTATAGTGGCCTCTCACGTTACTACACTCAGCACTTCCTCGTGGGTGTGGCTGTTCCTGGGCCGGTTGGTTGGTTTAAAAACTTGCCATGTAGTCTCAGAGACAAACCAAAACTGTTCCGTGCTTTTGAGGAGAAGAAAAACAAGGAACGTGAAAAGTGATGGAACCACTTTCTAGAAAAAGGGCACTAATTATAACGAGTTTAGTAAGTGGAACGAATTTACTCATGCGTATCAGTTATACACTAATAACAGGAAAACTAAAACTGGGTTGTCAGGTTGTGTTTATCATTTATATTTGGTCAAAATTAACCAATTAATTAATAAATGCTTAATAAGTTGTTAATTAACAGATTTTGACTCCAGATCAAAAGAGGTCATGTGGTCCACTCAGTCAACAGTATTTTTTTCACAACTTGTCAGGCCAAAGTAACGTAAGCCGGTAAACAGAACCACCTGAGAAGCTGTTTGGGAAAGCACTTACAAAACAAATATCTGGCAGGTGATTAAATGAGCCAAACTGCAGGGAGCAAGAGGAGCAAAAGCATCTTTTCCATCGAGTAAAAGCCTTCAGTGCCGTTCTCTGCTCTTCTTTCAATGAAGAAATACTCTCCAGTTCCGATATAACTGATGCTATAGCAGCCTAAACGCGAACATCTTTAGTCTTAACCATTGTTGGCCCATTTTACACTACGCCAAGCGGCAGTAGGCCAAACCACTTGCAGTCACCTACGGACCATGTTGCACCACCGTCAACTGCTAGTTAGGACAAAGAGGATTCGGTCAGAGTCTGTCTCCTCGTGTCTGGTTCCCTTTGGCTGGGTGGTCGGCCGTTGATCCCATCCAAGAGGTGACTGCCGGCGTGTTTGCCACGTGGACCTCATGGACCGCCCCACTCATCAGCAGATTGAGCTGGTCGGATGAGGAGATCGTGAAGGTCAGAACGATGGCTGCTGCCTTCCTCTGGACGTCACCGGCATTCGCCGTTAACACTGGCCGCTCAGGTGGGGCACAGGCACTTATTAACATCTCCACCGACCCCTTCTTTGATCCTGACATCGAGCAAATGATCCACGCGATACTCCCACGGGGAAAATCGCTGATAAGCCAGCCCAAGATGGCAGTGTGGCTTCATCACCAAAGCGTAATGATCACTGGCTGGTCCATGTGTTCTCTCCACTGGAGAGATGAAGTATAGGAGAGGAACGCCATTCTTTTCCTTTACGTCACACTGTCAGTCGCTGCCTTGACTTCGGAGATGAGACAGATGCGCACTCAACCCCAGATCATTGGCCTTCATGTCCCTCTCTGTCTGTCGCACAAAAATAGCTGCCAGTACTTAGATACTGCGATCAAAGAGCCTCTTCACCGGTGAAATGAGCTCTTTGCTTCATAATGGTAGGTTTTATGCCCTTCAGACACAAAAAACTGCAGGATATTTTGAGGAAAACTTTAAACTCAAAACCATTATAGTATTGTCTATGCAAAAACGCATTCAAAAAGTATTAGCCAGGTTGTGGAACGAAACTCACTTCCTTGTCTTCCTTGTCTTAGTCCACCTTGTGGTCTATTCTAGAAAGGACTGAATAAAGGGTCTGAATACTTATGTAAATGAGAGATTTCTCTTTGAAAACATGTGACTTTGCCAATATGGGTTATTGAGTGTGTGCGCGTGCGCGCGCGCGCGTGTGTGTGTGTGTGTGTGTGTGTGTGTGTGTGTGAAAGTGATATTTAAGCGCGCTAATTGTGGCGCGGAACTGATGAACGTTGTTTGCTGAGCTACCGGGACGACTTTGAGGGGCGGACACGTGCAGCAGCATTACTTCCACCGCTCTTCGCTAAATCCACTGAAGTATGACATTAAATAGCGTCGGGCTTCATAACATGTCGCCCTTTTTTAAAACGCTGTTGCGGAGAAGACGTGACGTCAATTGGTAGAAAATGTCTGAAGCGGCTTTTGAGGAAGTTTCCGTTCTATCGTCCATTTACTGCGGAGAAGGAGAGTTCCAGCTCGTCCAGCAGTCTGGTGAGTGAGCGAACATGTCGCTGCAAAACACCGTCGTATCTAACATTTTAGGGTGCGACAAACCGACCACGTCAACGGGACTTACGACCTAAAGTCTTTGGCTACAGGACACGCCGAAGTGAGATTGTGAAGCCTCCGCGTTTATGTAGCTAGTTGCAACCAACATTGAGTTGAATCCAAGTTTCTCACGTCACGTTACTGCTTCTATGAACGTTACCAAATACATGATAATAATGAGAGCGATACAATTGTTGTATAGTGAACGATGTCACATTTCCTCAATAAAGCCTTTGCTATTTAACGCCTCTAATACCAAATGAAAAGAGAACCAAGACAGTTTTCAATTGATTGCAGTGCTACAATGTCGCTCTGTTTGCCTTGTAGCTCAGGATGGGCTCATGGTCCAGATCAACAGCACCGTTGGAGGAGAAAGAGGGCCGGACGTGAGACTGTTGTTCCATCTGCACCCCCGCTACCCTACCTGTCCCCCCGCCATCTCCGTCTCCTCCACTGGTCTTTCCAGGAGTCAGTGTCACGACATCAGACAGAAGCTGCTGGATCAAGCTGCAGCTTTACCTCCACAACCGATGGTCCATCAGCTGGTGGAGTGGTTGCAGGTAAAAGAGCTCCAGTGACTGAATGGAACAACCACAACATTTTTATTTTTATTTATTTTTTACATTAAAGGAATGCTCCACAAGTAATCATTTGATCTGTGTTGAAAAAAAATTGCAGTGTGTGGAGGTGACGGAGAACTGCAGAGGCTGCGAGGAGAAGGAGGAGGTGAGAGAGAGAGAAAAGGAGGAGTGGACGGCGGTGCTGTCGTTGGACCACATCCGATCTCGGAATCGCTACACCAGTCTGCTGGAGCGCTGGACCCAGCAGCTGCAGCTCGGTGGGAGGTTACTACTGGGACGAAGTATACTGGTGATTCTGCAGGGAGCCAGACCCAACATCAAGGTACCGACGCACATGTTTAGCCCGCCGTCGCGCAAATTTGCTAATGTTTCTTATGTCTTGTTTACAGCATGTACATACAATACTGTATGGCCATGTTTTATGATTTCAAAGATTTATTGAGTATGCCCTGGAAAATGTCAAATGGGCCATACATGGCTCATTTGACATTTTCCAGGGCATACTTAATAAATCTTTACAGTCATCAGACATGGCCATACAGTATTGTATGTACATGTGACCATTGTGGGGTTTTCTTTCTTTAACGGAAGGGTAGCAACAATTCTGTCCGAGTGTGTATTATACTATTAAATGGACACATCTTTACTGCGTTATTGTGATAACGAGGTAAATAAATACTGGGGAAAAATGAGACTATGATATGGTTGATTAGTACCCTGTGGGTCACACCTGAATGAAGACATTTCCCATTTACTAGAACAACAGTGCCCTCATAATCAATTCATCTACAGCTTATTATTTTCTTCATCAGAATGAAGCTAATAGGCATAATTCCCTGGAGCCCACGGTGATGTCATCTAATGTCTTGTTTTGTCAGACCAGCAGTCCAAAAAACCTAAAAAATATTAACTTTGCTGTATTGGAAAGACAATGGATGAGCAGCAACTTTTCACATTTGAGAAGCTTAAACAACTGAACGTTTACATTTTTCCTTTAAAAAAAAAAAAAAAAAAAATGTTGATTGACTAATCATTGCAGCTCTGACATAAAACACAGTGCAGAGTATGCTGAAGTCAAGACGGTCCTCCCCACAAAAGGAGAGCATCAAAAGAGTGCCAGAGAGTGCCTCAAAGCAACATCTGTTAAACATTCAAGTGACAGTGCCTTCTAGTGGCCGTAGGAATTATGATTCCCCTGTCTGAAGCAAAGGAGGAAGTCATGTGACAGCATTATAGAGCGACAAAGGGTACATCCCAAGTCTCTTAATTGCCTCCCCGTTTCCTCACCATGCGAGGAGAGAGGAAACATAAATCTTAAGAGAAATTAGACTTCCTTTCCTCTGAAGTGTCACGTGAAGCGACGTGTGTTTCTGATGACGGTGGATCAGCTGTCAGTCGGCTTTAACAGCTGGAGACTTTTGAGCACTGTACTTATACTAATAAATACATAGTTATCATCACTGTCAGAGTAGAGATGTTTTCTCTCTGTAGCCTGTTACCTGTTAAACAAACTGCATGGAGTATTTATACTGTGTTCTGAGTCCTGTTTATAAGCGCAGGGCCGATTTCTACCGACGGAATGCGTTTGTCTTATTTATGAATTATTTGCATCTGTATGTTTTGAATCTTGATGTGATTATGAAGTAATTATTTAAAAAAAACAGAATATGATTTTGGTTTCTCTTGAACACTGTAATTAATTATTAGGATCAATGTTTTGGGGGCTAACTCAAATGACATAACTCATCAAACCCGACACGGACAACGACAAATCTTTCTCATAAATGAAGAAAGTTTTTTGTGATCCTTTTGTTGTTCAGACCTACAATGAACATATATTTTAACCAGATGGTGAATCAGTAAACCGATCAAATAAATAACTTGAGTTTAATCTGTGATCCGTCTTCACTCTGTTATGAAACTCCAGTGATGTTGAGAACAATCAGATCAGTCCGATCAGCTGCAGCGTCCAATCAGATAACTGAACAATAAGGGGGCGTGTCGGCTGTTAAAACACTTCTTGGAATCCTGCTCTCGTGCGTCCTCGCTCATGGCTCCTCAGAGATCCCTCCTCGATCATCGCTCCTTCGAGCAGAAATAAGAGCTTTGGGGTGGCCGTCAATATGGCAGCGCAGAAAGACATCCGGTTCAAACGAGGAGCGAGGAAATAACAAATAAGAGACTTGGGATGTCCCCACACTCTGCAGAGGGAGAAGGTTGGGGTGGATGATTTTAAAACCAGAGAGCGCTGTTCCTTCCCTTTTCTAACTGAGTCAATGTTGGCTTCTTTAAACCATGACCATGATTTACAACAGCCTTATACAGAGCCTAACAGGAAGAAAAATCGTGGGTTAAAATGAATTATAACAATGCATTAATCCTAAGCAGTTCATTTAGGTTCGATTGAAGTTGCACTGTTTATCTCACCTCTGATTGTTTTTGTTCATAGACATAAGAGGTTTATTCAAACAACATGGCTGCATCTCAAAAATGTCGAGAAACAAAAAAATAAAACGGTGAACGGAAAAAGATGGAGCTGCAAATAGCTGTAAATGTTATACAGGTTTTAAACCTTATTATATAGCACACATCAGTTTTGACTGCAAAGTAACTTGTGAATGAACGCTGTGTTTTGTTTTTTTTAATTATTGTCTTTTTGGAGTGTATTCTGACTGTAATCACGTCTATTCAGGAGTTTTGTCGCCTTTTGAGAACGGTGAAGGTGGATGTGGATTCTTCAGGCAAGAAATGCAAAGAGAGGATGATGAAGGTTCTCACTGAAAGCCCTACATCTTCCTCCGGTGGACATGGGTATGGATGACAGACAGATGACTCTGTTGTAGCAGAAGAATGGAATGAGGGCAGGACTTTTTGGGCACCGTGATCCAACGCTGGTCACGCGGCAGTATGTCTGCAGCTCTCATAAGGTTTTTTCTCTGTTTCTTTCCATGTCTTTCCATCAGTCTCCAGGGTTTTGTAGTGATGAACTACAAGTCACTCCCAGAGCTGACCGCAGCCTTCCAGGAAATCAACATGAGTGGTCTTTACCAGCAGATACGGCCGTCACTAAGTGACTGACGGCACACATTGGCCAGAGGCAACTGTGGCTCAGTTGGTCATCCTTCAATTAGAGGTTCAATCCCCGGCTCTACTAGTCCATGTCTGATACCTTGGGCAAGACACTTAACCCCAAATTGCTCATGAATGGATATGAATGATGAGATAGTCCTGATGGGCCTGCATGGTAGCCCCGGCCGCAAGTGTGTGACTGGGTGAATGATGACATGTAGTGTAAAAGCGCTTCGAGTGGTCGGAAGACTTGAAAAGCGCTATACAAGTAGTCCATTTACCATTGTAGTTTAAAAAAATTATACGGGAGAGGGGGGTAATATTCTGAGAACTCTGAATTTACGAGATTACAGGAGTAATTTTATGAGAAAATAACATGTATTTCTTCTGAGATTAAAGTGACTTTATGGAAAAAAAACTCACATTTTCTGTTTCTTATTTTTATTTTATTTAAAAAATACTGATTCTAAGGTATGGCAGCTGCTGCCATACCTGTTCTTTTTTTACTTTGGGCAAATCCATCTACCCTGACTTCACAAAGAAGCAGCTGTCTGATGTCACACAACAATGGAAGTGCACATTGTAAATGGTAAGCCATCAACTAAAGTTTAGTATACAATTAGTAGTAAACGAGTAGGCTACATTTTCCGAATACAAAAAAATAACAAAATTCTTCTCTGAACTTTGATTTTCACCTCTGCTAACTCTGCTTTTATTCGCCTGTAAGCATGACTGTAACACATCTGTATGATGCTGCACATCCGTCCTGGTCTCCTCAGCTGCACCTCACCTCTGTCCTGGTCTCTGGTCTCCTCAGCCTGACTCCATGAGGTCATCGGAGCAGCAGCTGGACAGCCTGAGCTTCATGGTCCATGCTGGTCATCTACTACATCATATCGTTTGACCTTTGACCTCCTGAGTGCATTAGCATTATTATCATGTCATCATTTTTGGAGGAGGAGGAGGAGGAGGGTCCTGGCTGCCCACCGGAGACCTCAAAGTGGAAGGACTGTCCTTGTCCCACCTGAACAGAGGACAGCCCTTTGGCTGAAGGGAGAGGGTGGACAGCAACAGCTGCTGCAGGGACGACACCAGTTCCCTACAGCCTCCCTTCTGCCTCCGAGAGAACCTGGGAGAGAAACAGGATGTTCTGAGACTCTTCATCAAACCATAAATCACAGATTAGATCAGAACAGCTTCATGTTGAACTCTCACCAGGACAGGAGGTGTTCCTTCCCTCAGGTGTCCTCTCCCGGTCTCTGGGAGGGGAGACCACTCGCTGCTTGATGAGTCCATCTACCCTGCTGTCAGAAAGCCCCTGAAGGTTCCTTCCTTCCACCAGGGCCTGGGCCAGCTTCAGGACCTGCTGGTATCTAGGCTTGTCATCAGGACCCTGGATGTTGTCCTGAGGAGAAACAGAGTGCTGTGAAGGATTCTATCTTCATTGTTATCATCATCATTATACATTATTGTAGTCGGTGAAGGAGGGACGTCTTGGTCGGGGACCGGACCGGATGGTTCAGAAGGTGCGTCGGCTGAATCACCTGACCGGGCTGGTGGAGGAAGATGGTCGGGTAGTGGACGTCTTCCACGATACCATCTTCCTCTATAATAGTCTATAATAAAACAGGAGAGTAGACATTACAGCATTTTCTTTACTCACATCAGTTTGAAATAAACATTTTTTTTATCAGAGCAAACTCTGTATTGAACACTTTAAATCTTCTTTAAATATGTTTCGGTAACTTTTCTAATATTCATAATTTATTTCTCCACATGAACATTAGTGACATTAAAACACAAGAAGATTTATTTAAAAACAAAACTCTTCAAAGTCATTACAACTCTACTGAACTGTTGACTTACATAGACATGAATAAAACGTGATCATTACTCTTGGCTTTACATGACTAATTATAAAAATGACAGACAATATATAATATAATATATAACAAAATAATATAATATAATGTATTATTTATAATAATATAATATGTAATAATATAATGTATAACACTTGAATAACAGGTTTAAACAGCACCAACATCCGCTGGTTAACAGTCATGATAAATAGTGTCGCGTTATAACTTTAGATAATTAAAGTAAAGTTTAACATAACTACAAAGCTCCACAGTCTGACTAACATCCATCAGTCAGTTCAGACTGATTATAATAACTCAGAGACCAACGTAACACACTAATATAACCACTACTGTGTTATACATTCATATTTAACACTAGGTAATAAACACCATATCAATAAAGTGTAATAAAACCGAAGTTATCAGACTTACATGTTACTGTTGTGATGGCACAGACAGAAGTGAGCGGACCCTAGCGAGGATCCAAGATGGCGGCTCCAGATTTAGGAATTTGGGTTTGAGACGAATCTGATTGGACACCAAAAACTGTGATAGAGTGATTGGCTGCTCAGGAGTTGACGACTTCGAGGTAGCGAAAGGAAAGGATGACACGCAAATTCGTGAAGCGTTTCCACATTTTGAGCCCCCGGCCAGAGAGGCAACTTGGGCACCGGCCCGCCCACTGTCTCAGGGCACTTTTTGTGGAATAAACAGGCAGACAGAATTAGATGGCATTCGAAACCAATTGCAAACACATTGAAATCGGCAAGGCACAGAACTCATTCCTTGCTCTTGAGGCGGTTCGCAGGGATTGCGGCTCTCCGGCCTGCACCACGGTGAAGGTGCCGTTCCGCCAACAAGGGGTTCAAATAGCAGGCAGCACCTTTGAGTCAATGTGCTTGCTAAGGCAGCGCATATAATAAATTGGAAACGATACAGAGAAGATTAGCATGGCCCCTGCGAAAGGATGACACGCAAATTCGTGAAGCGTTTCCACATTTTGATCCCCCGGCCAGAGAGGCAACTTGGGCACCGGCCCGCCCACTGTCTCAGAGCACTTTTTGTGGAATAAACAGGCAGACAGAATTAGATGGCATTCGAAACCAATTGCAAACACATTGAAATCGGCAAGGCACAGAACTCATTCCTTGCTCTTGAGGCGGTTCGTAGGGATTGCGGCGCTACGGCCTGCACCACGGTGAAGGTGCCGTTCCGCCAAAAAGGGGTTCAAATAGCAGGCAGCACCTTTGAGTCAATGTGCTTGCTAAGGCAGCGCATATAATAAATTGGAAACGATACAGAGAAGATTAGCATGGCCCCTGCGAAAGGATGACACGCAAATTCGTGAAGCGTTTCCACATTTTGAGCCCCCGGCCCGCCCACTGTCTCAGGGCACTTTTTGTGGAATAAACAGGCAGACAGAATTAGATGGCATTCGAAACCAATTGCAAACACATTGAAATCGGCAAGGCACAGAGCTCATTCCTTGCTCTTGAGGCGGTTCGTATTTCGGGCGCACGGCCTGCACCACGGTAGTTGCCCGCCAACAAGGGGTTCAAATAGCAGGCAGCACCTTTGAGTCAATGTGCTTGCTAAGGCAGCGATATAATAAATTGAAACGATACAGAGAAGATTAGCATGGCCCCGGCGAAAGGATGACACGCAAATTCGTGAAGCGTTTCCACATTTTGAGCCCCCGGCCCGCCCACTGTCTCAGGGCACTTTTTGTGGAATAAACAGGCAGACAGAATTAGATGGCATTCGAAACCAATTGCAAACACATTGAAATCGGCAAGGCACAGAGCTCATTCCTTGCTCTTGAGGCGGTTCGTAGGGATTGCGGCGCTACGGCCTGCACCACGGTGAAGGTGCCGTTCCGCCAACAAGGGGTTCAAATAGCAGGCAGCACCTTTGAGTCAATGTGCTTGCTAAGGCAGCGCATATAATAAATTGGAAATGATACAGAGAAGATTAGCATGGCCCCTGCGAAAGGATGACACGCAAATTCGTGAAGCGTTTCCACATTTTGAGCCCCCGGCCAGAGAGGCAACTTGGGCACCGGCCCGCCCACTGTCTCAGGGCACTTTTTGTGGAATAAGCAGGCAGACAGAATTAGATGGCATTCGAAACCAATTGCAAACACATTGAAATCGGCAAGGCACAGAACTCATTCCTTGCTCTTGAGGCGGTTCGTAGGGATTGCGGCGCTACGGCCTGCACCACGGTGAAGGTGCCGTTCCGCCAACAAGGGGTTCAAATAGCAGGCAGCACCTTTGAGTCAATGTGCTTGCTAAGGCAGCGCATATAATAAATGGGAAACGATACAGAGAAGATTAGCATGGCCCCTGCGAAAGGATGACACGCAAATTCGTGAAGCGTTTCCACATTTCCCCCGGCCAGAGAGGCAACTTGGGCACCGGCCCGCCCACTGTCTCAGGGCACTTTTTGTGGAATAAACAGGCAGACAGAATTAGATGGCATTCGAAACCAATTGCAAACACATTGAAATCGGCAAGGCACAGAACTCATTCCTTGCTCTTGAGGCGGTTCGTAGGGATTGCGGCTCTACGGCCTGCACCACGGTGAAGGTGCCGTTCCGCCAACAAGGGGTTCAAATAGCAGGCAGCACCTTTGAGTCAATGTGCTTGCTAAGGCAGCGCATATAATAAATTGGAAACGATACAGAGAAGATTAGCATGGCCCCTGCGAAAGGATGACACGCAAATTCGTGAAGCGTTTCCACATTTTGAGCCCCCGGCCAGAGAGGCAACTTGGGCACCGGCCCGCCCACTGTCTCAGGGCACTTTTTGTGGAATAAACAGGCAGACAGAATTAGATGGCATTCGAAACCAATTGCAAACACATTGAAATCGGCAAGGCACAGAACTCATTCCTTGCTCTTGAGGCGGTTCGCAGGGATTGCGGCTCTACGGCCTGCACCACGGTGAAGGTGCCGTTCCGCCAACAAGGGGTTCAAATAGCAGGCAGCACCTTTGAGTCAATGTGCTTGCTAAGGCAGCGCATATAATAAATTGGAAACGATACAGAGAAGATTAGCATGGCCCCTGCGAAAGGATGACACGCAAATTCGTGAAGCGTTTCCACATTTTGAGCCCCCGGCCAGAGAGGCAACTTGGGCACCGGCCCGCCCACTGTCTCAGGGCACTTTTTGTGGAATAAACAGGCAGACAGAATTAGATGGCATTCGAAACCAATTGCAAACACATTGAAATCGGCAAGGCACAGAACTCATTCCTTGCTCTTGAGGCGGTTCGTAGGGATTGCGGCGCTACGGCCTGCACCACGGTGAAGGTGCCGTTCCGCCAACAAGGGGTTCAAATAGCAGGCAGCACCTTTGAGTCAATGTGCTTGCTAAGGCAGCGCATATAATAAATTGGAAACGATACAGAGAAGATTAGCATGGCCCCTGCGAAAGGATGACACGCAAATTCGTGAAGCGTTTCCACATTTTGATCCCCCGGCCAGAGAGGCAACTTGGGCACCGGCCCGCCCACTGTCTCAGGGCACTTTTTGTGGAATAAACAGGCAGACAGAATTAGATGGCATTCGAAACCAATTGCAAACACATTGAAATCGGCAAGGCACAGAACTCATTCCTTGCTCTTGAGGCGGTTCGTAGGGATTGCGGCGCTACGGCCTGCACCACGGTGAAGGTGCCGTTCCGCCAACAAGGGGTTCAAATAGCAGGCAGCACCTTTGAGTCAATGTGCTTGCTAAGGCAGCGCATATAATAAATTGGAAACGATACAGAGAAGATTAGCATGGCCCCTGCGAAAGGATGACACGCAAATTCGTGAAGCGTTTCCACATTTTGAGCCCCCGGCCGGCGCCCACTGTCTCAGGGCACTTTTTGTGGAATAAACAGGCAGACAGAATTAGATGGCATTCGAAACCAATTGCAAACACATTGAAATCGGCAAGGCACAGAACTCATTCCTTGCTCTTGAGGCGGTTCGCAGGGATTGCGGCTCTACGGCCTGCACCACGGTGAAGGTGCCGTTCCGCCAACAAGGGGTTCAAATAGCAGGCAGCACCTTTGAGTCAATGTGCTTGCTAAGGCAGCGCATATAATAAATTGGAAACGATACAGAGAAGATTAGCATGGCCCCTGCGAAAGGATGACACGCAAATTCGTGAAGCGTTTCCACATTTTGAGCCCCCGGCCAGAGAGGCAACTTGGGCACCGGCCCGCCCACTGTCTCAGGGCACTTTTTGTGGAATAAACAGGCAGACAGAATTAGATGGCATTCGAAACCAATTGCAAACACATTGAAATCGGCAAGGCACAGAACTCATTCCTTGCTCTTGAGGCGGTTCGTAGGGATTGCGGCGCTACGGCCTGCACCACGGTGAAGGTGCCGTTCCGCCAACAAGGGGTTCAAATAGCAGGCAGCACCTTTGAGTCAATGTGCTTGCTAAGGCAGCGCATATAATAAATTGGAAATGATACAGAGAAGATTAGCATGGCCCCTGCGAAAGGATGACACGCAAATTCGTGAAGCGTTTCCACATTTTGAG
>JACSYO010002165.1:311209-593709 GCA_016806645.1 Ophiodon elongatus
TGCCCTAGCTGAATTCCTGGCGTTCCTTGCTGCATCTCACAGCTGCATTCGCAACACGGTGAGTGCCTGGGTCAAGGAAGTAATGCCTTGTCAAGAAGGCATGGTGAAAGTGCAACTAAGATTCCCTGCCACGACCGCACTTACACAGTGCGGCTTATTACTACGGCTGATTCCACAGAGAGGTACTCGAAGTTTGCCAGACAGGCTGACATTTTTTCTGGGGGTGTGTCTTAGAGCTCAAGTCCAACCCCCGGCCAGAAAGGCAACTTGGGCACCGGCCCGCCCACTGTCTCAGGACACTTTTTGTGGAATAAACAGGCAGACAGAATTAGATGGCATTCGAAACCAATTGCAAACACGTTGAAATTGGCAAGGCACAGAACTCTTTTCATCGCTGGAGTTTAATACCAAACGTAATACATTTGATTTGTTTACTGATTCACCATCTGATTAAAATATATTTACATTTTAGGTCTGAACAACCAATGGACCACAAACAACTTTCTTCATTTATTAAAAATAATTGTCTTTTAATGATTTCTTAATTCCCTCAATAACATTTTTTTGTTGATATAATTAAAATCTGGAGACGAAACACTTTTTACATTATTTATCATAATTTACATTCAGTCAAGTGAGGTTTTTCATTCCTGAATGTCGGTTTTGATTAGTTATATAATTGAAGTTCATGAACCTAATAAATTAATTCCGGTGTTCAAGAGAAACCATAATCATTTTCTGGGTTATTTTATAATAACGTCACAATCAGAATTGCAATACATACAGACGCAGTTAATTCATAAATAAGGCAAGTAGTAGACAAGTAGTAGTAGTTTAACACCATTAAATAAACTGAAAACATTATACGATCATTTTTAATCAATATTTTAAGTGGATTTTTATTGGAATGTTAGCTAAAAACTGTCCGTTACACTGAACGTGTGTACAGACACAAACTCTGTGAAAAGTCTCTCCAGCTGTTAAACCAACTGACAGCTGATCCAGATGTGATTAGCTGATCCGTCGTCATCAGAAACAGACGTAGCTTCACGTGACGCTTTCAAGGAAAGGACGTCTCATTTCTCTTAAAACATATTTCCTCGTTTCATCTCTGCTCGCATGGTTTCCTTACATTTCTCCATGCATCCCTTGTGAGAGGGACTAAGTGCAAGGAAAAGACGCAAGTGAGGGAACCGAGGATCTAATTAAGAGACTAGGGACGTACCCAGAGAGAGACAGACAACATTAGAGGTAAGAAGACACACTAACACTGTATGAATATTACCATTACATTTAAAACCTCACGATTTATCATCAACTCAGAGGAGATTCACAGGAACATTGGTTCACATTTACTGGAGAATTCGGTGAAACTTTATCGGCATTTTTCATTTAGAATAACGGCTTAATATTTGCATTATTTAAATGTTATCCAGTAAAGTTAACAGAATAATATGTGCATTATTTACTTTTTTTTACAGTGAAGGTAACAGAATAATATGTGCATTATTTAAATGTTTGACAGTAAAGTTAACGGTTTAATACGTGCATTATTAAAAAGAAATTCAGTAAAGTTAAAAGAATATTCCTACTGTGTGGTTGTGATTATTATAATTATAGTCCCATCAGAATACTCCATGATTATATATTACTACTGTGTTATCACTGGGCTTGGTCACTGGGTCACTGGGTCCTCCTACTGTCTTTTCTCCATGAACAGATGGATTACTTGCCAACACTTAGGATGACCAGATCCAATGACCTGATCCTGAAAGCCTCTCCTGAGGCAGAGGCTTTCAGCCGTCAGCAAGAGGGAGGTCGTCCCTAGCGGCCGAAGAACCCTCCGGCCGTCATGCAGGACGCCAGGAACCGGGTCGTTGCTGGTGGAGGGGACTGGAGCGACACCAAACTGGTTCTCAGCCGCTATGAGATCCAGTTTGGAAAGTACAGTGGACAGACCTTCCACTGGCTGGTCAGCAATGATGCCGACCACCTGCTGATGATGACCTCCAGTCCTGGAGCTCTGTGTACCCTCCTGGCCCTCGCCGGCTGTACTACCAGCCACTGGCCTCGCTCAACGCCTTCTTCCAGCGGCCGTTCTTCCTCTGGGTACCTTACAGGATGTGGCAGTGTACCATCAACTGCCCAATCGGTGCCCATAACATGACCGGATGTAGCCTGAGAGCCCCATCAGCTCTTCACACCTCTCAAAGCTCACAGCAAAAGGTCTCACACAACAAATGTTTATTCAGTGCTGCTTTTGTTCAAGTTCGAAGTTCATCTGTCACAGCAGGGAAGTGCTTTGATCTTCTCCCTGAGGAGCAGAGAGGTGGTTTAGTTTTTAGTTTAAATGACCAATTCAGAATTGGTCATTTAAAATAGTTATATAGCTGTTGTACAGCTATATAACTATTAGGACTAGGACTATATCTTTGTTCAAAATGACACAAAAGACCAAAGCTTTTCCTAGGCTTAATGTCTAGATTCTCAATACAGGCAATTGTTTTTCGATAATGTCTAATGTTTCATTAGACATTAAGTAAAATTACATGACATTTTAATGTACATAGAAGGGGTCCTCATGAACAATCTAGTCGCGGTTTAGTGTAACCTAAGAATCTACTTTTATAACAGTTAAAATATTGGGTTATGAATATCATTTATTTTGAGCTGACTTTGTCTTTAATTTTCTCAAATACTGTACAGTAAAATCTTATGACAATAGACATGGACATTGTAGGGGTCCTTCTGAACAACAAGCCAGTAAAAGTTTGATATAACCTTTTTGAGGCTCTATTTTATTACCTTTCAACTATTGGTAGATTATAAATATTTCTTTTGAGCTGACTTTGCCTTTAATTTTCTCAAAAACTACAGTAAAATCTCATGAAAATACACACATGGACATAGCAGGGGTCTTCATAAAAAACAATTCAGTGAAAGTTTAGTAAAACCTTTTAAGGATCTGCTTTTATAACAGTTCAAATATTGGGAAATTATGAATATCATAATTTCTTTTGGGCTGACTGCCTTTAATTTTCTCAAAAACTGTACAGTAAAATCATGAAAATAGAAATGGACATAGTAGGGCTCCTTATGAACAACAATCCAGTAAATGTTCAATATAACCTTTTAAGGAATTCCTGTAATCAAAGTCCAAATATAAGGAAATTATGATTATGAATGCCATTTGAGCTAACTTTGCCTTTAATTTTCTCAAACTGTACAGTAAAATCACATGAAATCTGTGACACCTGTGAAACGAACAATATTTGCATATTCTGAAATGAGGATCTGTTTTTTTGTTCTTTTTATTTAATTTGTTTAGTTAACTTCTTGTGGAAAAAAACCTCAACAAACAGTAATTATTATTTTTCATAAAAAAAAGAGTCGTCAAACCTGTCTGCAGGCCCAACCGGATGGATTGTTGTCATCTTGATTAAAAACGTATCCATTTGTGTATGACATGACAAATGCATGAAGAAGCCTAATGCGTGTGTGTGTGTGTGTGTGTGTGTGTGTGTGTGTGTGTGTGTGTGTGTGTGTGTGTGTGTGGAGGGGTGGGGGTGGGGGTGGGGGTTACAGGCTACTGCATTCATATTCGTGGTAGTTGTAGAGCACAGTGTAGTTTGTACCTAATCATTCCTGCGGGTAAATCCCTTCAGGTCAAAGCAGCTGATTTAATCCTCACTGTGTCTCGCTGTGATCTCCGCGTCATTGGCTGCTGCTGTGAGTTCGTGTCGCACAGCCCCTCCGCGATTTCCAACTGGACTGAGTTTCATCGGGACGTTTTCTTGATTGATTTATGACAGACTTTGCCAAACAGCTACGCTGCGTACTAAAACAAAGATCCGACGCAAATCTCATAAACCGACTTTGAGGTCACAATGACTGCATTCTTGCTTTTCATCGTATTAGCTGTTGAAACGAGTGAATCAGTGGTGTCGAGTCACGGTAACTTCTTTACAAACCACTGGGCAGTGCGGATCACAGGTGGTCACCAACAAGCTGATAGAATCGCAGCAAAATATGGATATATGAACTTTGGACAGGTAAGTTGATCCCTGTGTATTTGTTATTACTGCTATGGATGCCTTATGTCTACTTTGTAGTAGCGTGAAGTTCACTGTTTAAGGTTTGAAGCAGTTGTGAACGCCAATTTGAAAGCTATAATCAAAATGGCTATTACACTTAAGAAATAGGCTGTACATAGTGTGGATGTGAGAAAAAATGTGGAGAGTTCACAATTTTCCACCCACATAAATGGCATCATATGGATTTCCTGTAACTTAAACCCGTTAAAAAGAAAGATCTGTACGGTTACTCTGAGGTAAATGCTGAAGGAATGTTCTGTGGAAGTAACTTTCGTAACTGTACATTTTCTTGTCTGAGATAACAGATTGACTGTGAAGATATTGAAACATACACAACGAAGATTACCAAATTTCTAACACTTTTTAATGTGTGTAGCCTTTATAACGTGTTATTCATAGTTAAGAACACATTAAACAATTCTAAATAGATCTCTAATAAGCCATTAACAAAAGTAACTTTTTGGTTGCCAGGGTGAGAAAAATCCATCTGGTGCCTATCCTCCTCCAACAAGACACTTGAATTACCCTTTAGGTAATCACGTGTACCACTTGGCATCTGGAAAAACCTGGACCAAAATCCATTTTCTTAACTTCTTATATTAACTTCTATAACTTCTATATTAACATTAATTTCTCTGAACTTGGTGGCTAATAAAAGTGTGAAACCCATAAACATCCGCCAGGAAGGTTTCCACAATCACGGAACCCCCAAAACCTGCTCTCATTAATGGCTTATAACTGATAACAATATACAGACAAGAAATTACAGCAGATCCACCTAAAATTAGGATATCACATCATACTAAATGGTGTGTTTTTGTTACCTTATATGAGTTTAATATATGTACATATGGAGTGGGTCCTCTTCACGGTGTCCACCATGATTTACAGTAGCCTAGAACGGACAAACCAAACACTTGCTCTGGAGAGGGCCATCCACATTTTAACGTTTTCATATCATCTACCTTACTTCTCCGACATGCTTGGCACACGGGAGAAGTTTTAGTGAGTTGCAATTTCACCACTGGATGTCACCAAATCTTATACACTGGCCCTTTAAATGAGGAATTCAACTAAATTGGGTCTATTGAAAGTGCAAACATACATAATACACATGTTTACACTTCAATACACCAATTTTGGTCTATTAGTACACACGTTTGCACTTTTAATAGACTACATTATGTGCAGAGTATATCATTTTGGGATGATGGGTGTTACTTTGTATCTCCTGATCTCTTAAATCTAGGTGCTGCTGTCATTTTTTGTTTGTGTATAAACCTGCTTTTAGTTCACATAGATGATTACCTGATAATGACCGTGAAACATTGCAACATTAGAATTTTAGGAGCTTCATTACTTTAGATTTTTGTCTTGCATCTGTATAAATAGACCTATAAGTGATGTGTAAACCGTCAGCAAATGAGTTATTAACATTTAATAAAACTGCACGTTGCAACTTATCCTCTTAACTTTAATAAAGGCTGCCTTATTAGAAAGTCGTACTGTATAAGCCTACAGTCTGTAAAAGAGAATAACTCAAGACGTGTGGTTCAAGGAGTTAGGGAGAGGATTAAGACAGCAGTGACTGCAGTGAGCCAGCTGAGCACATGTGCTGAGAATCCTGCTCACATTTTTGGTGTAGTCGAGAGAACATGCATATTTATTGAATCATAAACAGATGGCCCAAATGTGTTTTGAATGTAGAATAAGCCAGACCACATCAGTGTAAAAGCCATTTGGATAACATCAGCTTAGACGGATAGAATATTTAGCCATCTTTTTATAGCTTACGTTCCAGGGTTGTCGTCATTGTCTTGAGGTTGCTGTTGGATGTGTTTGGTCAGATAGGAATTCTGGAGGACCATTACCATTTCCACCACAGCAGAGTGGTTCGCAGAGCTGCATACTCTTTGAAGGGCCCCCACAGCTTCATCCATATGGATCCTGAGGTGAGACTCGTATCAGTTTCTTTCAGTTGGAATCAAAATGTTCAACTGAGGAGATATGGCCACACGAACACATTTTTCCTTTTGTCTAAAGTCTTCCACGCAGACCTGCTGATCCTTGACATAGTTAAGAGTATAACTGGCAGCGGTTCCCATATTTCTGTATTTTTTTCATTTCAAGGGTTTATACAGTGGTGTGAAAATGCTGTTCACCTCTCATGATTTCAAAATGTTGACACTTAATTCTTTTCCACTTAAAATGATAGGAAAATTCCATATTTTTTTGTCCGGTTATACCCAACATTTAAATCAAAATGGGTTCATAAGAGGAAACAGATTTGCTTCTCCAGGGCCGAGTTTCAGGTGGATAAAAAAAAAGTGCAATGTGGTTGTTTCCCAAAAACTAAATTCACCATACTGCAATAGTGCTAATTTTGAAAAGTGAAAGACACACCCCATGTGATGGTGGTTTGGAGAATTTTATTTACCACTAAAGCCGTCATTAGAGCATGAAGACAGCAGTGAGCTCTCTGTGGACACTTCAATCAATCAACGATCAGCAGGAGAATTGCAACTCCGAAATGGAAAAAAGTCAAATTAATTTTATGGAAATATATAAATGACTAAAACAAAATGTACTTAAAAAAATGTAAGAAAGAAAATAAAATTACGGTCATGATGAGCATTTCGAAATGTATTAAACAAAAAGTAAAGAAAGTTTTTTTTATTAAAACACAAATTAATTGTAACTAAAATATATTTTAGATTGATATCCACAGAAAGTAGGTAGATGGCAAAATCAGACAGTTCAAACAGCAAAAACAAAACATAATGAAACAGATTTACTTCTGAAGGAGACCAAGTGAGACAACTACATAGCTACTTTAACAAACCAAAAAGCATGTAATGTTAAACGGACTGGCATTTCTGTGTGATGTCAACTTTGAGAAATGTACTGGGAACCGATCCATCTGATACTTATGGTTGTATTTACCATATCACAGAGCCAGCAGAAGCAAGCGGAAAGTCTTGATAGATTAGGTTACACCCATTGAACATTTATTATGGCTTTGGTTTATACTTGTGCATTCCTAACTTTTAACTTGACTACACTTGACTTTAGAAATTATTTTATAGTGTTGGCAAGCAAATATAATGGGTTGGATAAAAATTGTATCTGGCCAATAATAGGGTACCGTTACCACATGTTGTGGTTTAAAGTTTCTCCACTTAATCTCACCGTTATTTTTCACTTTATTTATATTAAGGTTGTATAGATATCACCTCATCATAATAGAGTGCTGCAGGGGTGATATATTTTTGAAAGCCAACCTTGGAAGTTGGTATCGCACTGGTTCCCTCGACAAAAAGACAATGGGATTTTTCTATTGGAATATTAAATTTCTTTTATCTGTGGCAAACACACAGATTATAATACTGACACATTTTACAAGAGTATCTTCACAAATAAACACCACTTATGATTGTTGAAGCATGAATGCAAATTGGGGTGAAAGCGTGGCTAGGAGACACGCTGGGGAGCTGAAGAGATGATCCTAACTGCAGGCACTGGGGGACAAGGACAAGCTGGATTAACTCAGAATCTATCACACCGAACAGCCGAGAACAAGCGAGCTACCACGAAAGTTGCACCAACGATCTGGCAGAGAGTGGATGTAAAACCTGGGTAGATAAACTGTTGAGTAGATGAGTTGATGGAAGGCAGCTGGGTAGACTGGACAGGTGAGGCGAATGAATAGCAATCAGGGGGGAGCCGGGAGGAGACCAGGTCGGAGCCACGCCCACACACAGGAAAACAGGAGACACGGGCCTGGCCGTGACAACAAGGCTCTAAAGGCGGACTAGAATTGTTGTCTAATTTAGCCACTTGTTGGCAGCGGCCTTTTTTAAGGACATGTAAAAGCTTAAAAATTAGTGAGTGGGCTATTTACTGACATATTTTATATTGTAGAACAAAAAGTAAAAATCTCTTCAGCTTGTGTTAATCAAAAACCCATTCAAAATACCCATTGACTTTGAGATGCGGGAACCAGAAGTGACAAAAATGCTAACTTATTTCCAGGTTTTAAGACTTATTTCTGCAGCACTCTGTCCTTTGTGCTAGTTTAAGTACATTTTTGTTGTTGTTTGGTGATTAACGTTGCAACAAGCTATTTTCATCTTATGGTCTCTTCGCCGAAGACTTCTTTTTGCACACACCTATTGATCAAAGGAAGGGAAACATCTTTTTCCTTTACACTATTTTCGTTAGTGTGGACTTAACACCAGAGTAACTTTGATTAATCTTACATCTCCGTATTTCTTTTCCTTTTAAAAAAAAGTTTTTGACTTTAATTATACAGAAAAATATGTTTCAATAGAATTGTATAGGTGTGGGCTTCTATAAAAAACAGCTTGACTCTTTTTTCTACTTGACACTGATTTATAGTGTTCTTTCCATTTCCATCTTTAGGTGGACTGGGCTCAGCAGCAGGTAGTAAAACACAGAGTAAAGAGATATGCCCAAAGTGACCCCAGCTTCATTTATTTCAATGACCCTAAATGGTCCAACATGTGGTACATTGTAAGTACAGAACACGGAATCATTCATCCTGCCATTTCCATTTTGACAAGAAAAGATAAGAAGTGTGGTGCTTGTCGACCATGTTTCTTTTCAGCATTGCAATGATAAGAACAGCCGTTGTCACTCAGAGATGAACATTCTGGCTGCCTGGCAGATGGGCTACACCGGCAAGAATGTGGTGGTCACCATATTGGATGACGGCATCGAGAGAAACCACCCTGATCTGGCTCAGAACTATGTATGTGCCATCCATCCAACCGTCTCCAAATATGGATACAATTCAAACTGAACATATGCCTTAATGTATTTAATTTTGCACTTAACATCTTGGGTTTTTGTCCTAAGTTAGTAACATGTTTGGCTCAAATTCATCACAACAAAAACTAACATAGAAGCTTAGGTAACTGAGCTGTTTTCTGTATCCCAGCCTCACCAATATATTGCTATTTCTTCTGTTGTCCTTTATCATTTCTCTAGGACCATTTAGCAAGTTATGATGTCAATGGGAATGACTATGACCCTACACCACGTTATGACTCCCGCAATGAAAACATGTAAGAAAGAATACCACCAATGTCTTCACCTTGTCACATTCAACTTAAATTTATTCTGCAGTTCGCTCATCTATGTCCCTTATTAACGTCTGTGGCCAAGTGCCCACTATAAAGCAGGAGTAGTTCCAGATGGGTTCCAAGTACTGAGGGCCTCGAAGTGTGTGTTGGATCGTCCAACAGCATCTGAAACCCATTTTTTTGTTTGTGTAACTTTAATACCCACTTCACGCAGTGATTGGCCAACAGATTATCATCCCACCTCGTCATATACTGCAGCTTGGTCAGTGTTCCTATGCTTTAAATTGTGGCGCTCTAAGTACCCCTCTAGCGTCAGTTTTGGAAGTGTCAGGTACGGCGTGCCAATGTACGCTAAGTAAACATGCGTCTTCAAAGGACGATATGCAAAAATAACACTTTGCCAGGTTTAGGGAAAGTGCGCAGTTGAAGTTAAATTGACTGACTAATGACTCACATGTCAAACAAGTCACATGATTAGAGACTCACTATTGATCATACACTTTATATCACGTCAGTACCTCTGGGCGTGTAGTAAGGATTCAGGTGTGTTTACAGTTAGTTAGAGTTAGTTTCAAGCATGGTGCATCGCATGAAGACGCTTAACAGTGACTGTGCGTTAATGTCAAATGCCGAGGAGCACTAACCCATCAAATACTGCAGTATTTGATGCATTAGGAGCGAGAATGGATTGCCTGCGTTCACACTGTGTTGGTGTAATAACATCTCTCAATTGAATGATGTATTAAATACATTTTGGTGTGGCTTATAAAACAAGCCTTCTCATTAGCATTTATACTGTCAGGTTATTACATTTCAGATATGCCTCCTACTAAGGCTTACAGTAATCTGCCTTTGAAAGTGTCATTGAAACAGATCACAGCTATGCGTCAGGCTGTAATTTCAGTGTCTGTTCTGTGTTTGTCTGTCTCATGTAGACATGGAACTCGGTGTGCAGGTGAAGTTGCAGCAGTGGCTAATAACTCCCATTGCACCGTTGGGATTGCCTATAATGCTCATATTGGAGGTAGAGTTCTCTCTAAACCAGCTAAGTAGTGTGGGCTGGTGAACCACCACTTTTTTCCAGACATAAATATCTCAGCAACTACTCAATGAATATCCAAGAAACATGGTGCAGATATTCATGGTTCGTATAGGATGGAGCCTAATGACTGTTGGTCCTGTGATTTTTAATTTAGTACCACCATCAGTCAAAGGTTCCCTTTGACAGTGAAATATCTCAAAATCTATTACATTGATTGGCACAACGTTTGGTACAAACATTCACGGTTAACAAACATTGAATCCTAATGACTCTGTTGATCTTAAATTAATCAGGTAAAAATTTGAATTGTTGTTATATTGCAGGCTGCAGTTGGACTGCAACCTTTTTATAATATAGTCTTTAATGCGTACTAAAGCAAATCATACAAAGATACAATTTATACTTTATTGTTTCACTAACTAAGAATCAGACCAAAGGTCTCTGCAGAGTTAATCCTGTAAACAGCATTTTGCAGGTGAGCTGGACCAGTTGGTGGTAACTATAAGTTATTTAAACCTGTCAATAGTTATAACTACTGGAAAGTATAATATTTTATGAGTTCAAATTTGTGAGTAAAAAACAAGCATGTTTTCAGAAAAAGATAGCAGAGTAAAATGTGTGTTTCTTTTGTATGGGACTCTTTTGCTCTAAGCTGCATACTATTATTGTTATTTTGTGTAGATGCTGCTTTTAGCTCTTTATTTACACACCCATTCACTGTGTAATCTGATAAGGATGTAAGGAAGACTTACATTCATTCCATTTGAAATTAGTTTGATGTTTTGGGTTTGATGTTACCTTGGACACAGGGATTCGGATGCTGGATGGTGATGTGACTGATTTGGTAGAGGCCAAGTCGCTGGGAATCCGACCTGACTACATCGACATCTACAGTGCCAGCTGGGGACCAAAAGATGATGGCAAGACAGTGGATGGCCCTGGGCTGCTAACTAAGCAGGCTTTTGAGCAAGGCATTAAGAAGGTTTGATCAGTCGCAAAGAAAAACAGAACTTCTATGAGAAGCCTTATGCATGTACGATTGATGTTTGAATGAAATCACAGCAACACATCACTATGTGTCACACAGGGCCGCAAAGGCTTGGGGTCCATTTTTGTCTGGGCGTCAGGTAACGGGGGTCGACAGGGGGATCACTGTTCATGTGACGGTTACACCAGCAGTATCTACACAATCTCCATCTCCAGCACCACAGAGAACGGAAACAAGCCCTGGTACCTAGAGGTCTGCAGCTCCATCATTGCCACAACATACAGCAGTGGAGAGTTTAACGAGAGGAATATTGTGAGTACTGCATACATTTTTATCAACTGTAGCTCAGACAGTTAGACATATTTGATAAAATATGTGTAATTTCTATGACAATTCAAAACAAATTAGTTACCCCAGTGTCATGGGACTGTTGAATGGCTCAATTTAATACTGATGCCTTCATATGACCGCTGTAAGTAAATGAGACCATTAGCGAGAAGATTGGCTATTTCTTTATAGTTATTCACCTCGCTGCTCTGCCACACAGCTCTGATAAACTGACTGTGAACATACTGGAGCATTTAGCAGTTTGGTGGTGACCAACACAGAGCTGAAAGGAGAGTGATTTCTGAATCTATCAGTTTCCCAGAGAAATCCTTCCAAAGAAAAGCTATGTTGCTCTGTGTATTGGATGTGTGAATTTCTTTGTAAACATATTCACTTTGACCATCTTATAAGGTGATACTATGTCACACGTTATGCTGCCAAAATGTATTTAATCCATACTATACATGCTAGTAAAATTGGAGCTTATCATTAAAAAAGGTGTTTTTCGTTAGTATTTAACCACGGTTCTCTCAACAAGTGGGACTTTTACTCTCCTTGTGGCCAACAGTGCTTAGTTAAACTAGCTAGTATATTATTATTAGTAGCTGGTCAGCTCAGGTAAAGTGAGGGGAGGCAAATTGACTTAAAGTAAAAACATGGCACATGGTCTATTGTCAACAGCACAGGAAGTAGTGGTAAAATTTATATTGTTTTTAGGTCTAAGGAATTTAAGTACCAGTGAGTCTTCTGGCTATACCAGCTACAAACAGACCACAGAATGTGAGTCATGCATTGGTTGTCAATCAAGAAGAAAAGGATGATGGACCTACCGGAACCGCAGGGAACTTGACTAGCTTTCAAATTAAATCAATTCAAATGGATTGCTATGGCACATTTAAAACAAAATGAGCTGACCAAAGTGCTTTACAAGCAAAGGCAGAATAAAGGTCAACAGAGCAGTCAACAAAACAATGCATATACACAGGCAGGGTGAAGACTGACGGACTCCCATGGACAAGGAGTTACAGTAGCCATGGCAAGTGGTAAGAAAAGCATGGATTACTTTTTCCCAATCTTGTAATGATAAATGTTGGAAGAAGCTGCCTCTCATCACAGAATTTATCTGTCAAATCTGGCGACCAATTAAAAATGAGAAATGACAATCTGTTACTGTGACAGTTTGTTACATGGAGCAAACAAACCACATCACTGAAGCTATGAGTCATACTGTATTTGTGTTCATGTTCTAGTCATTTGACCAATTTCTATTGGTAGCACCAACTGTGTGTGTGTTTTTGTGTGGGAGAAGACCAAAGATCAGCAGAGGTTGTGTTTGCTTAGACTGTGGTGTGTCTCTCACATCATGTGGAAAGTAGATAGACACACACACACAGTCATGTCGAAGAGGCCCTTCTCGATTTTCCACTCGTCTGCCCAACAAAAGCCGCCAATCAGAGGCAAATTGTCGTTGGCTCGGTACTTGTCGTTTAAAGATGCGAGCTGAAAAGCTTGCCAATACATCACCTAGCAGGCTATATATCTGACTTGTCAGGGACCTACAGACAATGTGAGTGCAAGACACGTGTTGAGGAAAAACTTGAGGGAGGGTTCACCTGTTAGTCATCCAAAAAACTGAGGAACAGTTAAATTTAGAGCAATTTATTTTACAAAAGGATAGAATGTGTTTTTAGAACTTCATTTAATCACTCTCTTTGATTAAGAAAATAATGCAGTGCTGTTTTGCATCAAATATCGACATTGATAACATTAAATATTTTCTTACGAATTGTTGAAATTGTATTCATCCACCACACGATAAGACACTTTTCGTGATGTGATGAATTGTTCTTGAATCTTAAAACATAGAGTTAAAAAGGAAAAAGAAAAAGGAAAACATGGAATCTGTAAAAAAAATATAACGGATTTCATAGGTTACCGTTTGTGTTTTCACATCAGCCACTGTAGTTATCCCACGCGCTTTGCACACAGGAGAAGTTTCAGTTGGTTGCAATCTGAAAACTCACCGCTAGATGCCATCAGATCCTACACACTAGACTTTTAAGTAAACAAACCCAGTAGTGGATTGTCACTGGATTTCAGATGTTGCACAATTTCTTACATTTTTTATAGCTCAAGATTTTATAGCTGATAGTATCACATGGTGTCATGCTAATTGAACTGGTTTTACGTAAGTGGATTAAAGGACAATACAGACCCTTTACCGGATATCGAGGAACCGACAGCTTGTCACATTTGTCTAATAAGTTTGTAAGTACAGACGGTTACAAATTCATTGCATGACTTATTGGATAGAAGTTTAGGGGCCACTGACACAGGAGGGTTTATCACCCTGTCAACAGTAGCAAACAAGGAACGTGCATTGTTTTGGCAATCACGTCAGAGTAGGACAACTGCTTTGCATTTCTTATTTCTAAATTATGTGAAGTCTCTCTTTAAAGATGTCTTAAGAACCTGGAGATTTGGTTTTCCCACCCTCTTTTAACCTAATAGAAACTATACTGTGTTTGTGATCCCTTGAAGGTAACCACCGACCTCCGGCACCTCTGCACTGATGGTCATACTGGCACTTCCGTCTCTGCCCCCATTGTGGCTGGAGTCATAGCCCTCGCTCTGGAGGCCAAGTCAGTCAAATCTTGCTGTTTACTGCCTCATTCCTCTGTTTTCCCCTCCTCTTTCGCCATCTGTCTTCTGTCTTTCCTGATGTCTGTTTAGATCATCTGCTTTCAAGACACTCTTATCAAGAAACTGCATAGTTACGCAGCCAAAAATATAATTTCTCTGAATTTGTTCCATTTTCTTTGTTGGCAGGATGTTTACCAAATTTGTCTCCGAACTTTTAAAGCTGTTCCTTTTATCTTTAGACAGCCCTTAATGAACAGTAAGTGTGAATGTTTTTTTTGTGATGTTCACAATCCTCTCAAGGGAAAGTGATGCCGCCATTATATTTTCCACGACACATGCATGTGATGAAATTCATCTACAGCATGGATTGTGACTCCAGTTATTTGTATCTAGGGTCAAAGTTCAATTAAGTTGAGCCACTCCCTCTCCTTTAAGCTTTGTTATTTGTGCGCATGGAGCTGTATCCCGAGCCTCCGCAGATGGCGTGCAAGCTACGAGCATGCAATTAGGTGTTTTTTTAATGGCATAAACCAACCTGCTCAATGCCGAGGAGCAATTGTAATTAACTGTAAACTCATATCTCATAATCATGGACTATTTTATTGACATGTTAAGAAAGAAGTCAAGTAATAAATGCTTTATAAGGAAAAGAAGGTTGAATTAATATAATGTAAACACTTGAGTTGGCTGACAAAATATATACTCAAATGTAGATTTTGAAAACCTTCGGTTTCGAAAGCATTTAAAAAAGAATTGACCGTCTGTATAATCTCTAAACATGTAAATAGTGTTTTTTTCAGTGAACTATTTATGACAGTCACATCTGAAAAGCTTTGATCAAGCACGCAGCTAGTTACAAAAATTCAGAGGTGCATGACCGCTTGCAGAGCCTTTTCGCACAAAGCGCAGTCCGTGATTACATTATTTTTTGACGCACACACCTCGCGCCGGCTTCACTACGTCAAGTATAAACTAAGCTTAAGTCTGTCTCACAAAGACTTCTCTGCCTTGTCCGTGGCACTTAGCTCCAAGACCATTGGTTCCTACTGAAAATGTAATTATTTTAAGCCAAATACAAATTTTAAGTTGTATAGAAATGCTGAGTAATTTCATAAAGCATCTGTAAGCAGCTCTGGCATAGAGGAATACAACATATCAATATTTAAATAAACACACATTTTTTGTTTGTAGGATACATTTATTGTTGGTTCTGGTCTTTTCATGGATTTGTTAACAATAGTAAAACCAGTCTAATTCTTTTAGCTTCAGTTAACAAGGCTGTCCTGCCTCTTACTCTTTGTATCTATATGTGTGAATGTACTGTGAAGGCTAAAGTTGACCAATGGAACAGTCTTCCAAAAACACAGTGCATTTCTGCAAACCTGGTTGAACGAAAGACATTTTACTGACTCATAACAATCAAAGGCTCATCATACGAACAAAAATAAAGTTCACGAGTCGCTCTGTCTGGCCAAATGAGATGAACAGTGTCTTTGGTTTCTCCAGCCTTTTGCTGACATGGAGGGATGTGCAACATCTTCTGGTGAAGACATCCAGACCAGTCCACCTGAAAGCTGATGACTGGAAGACCAATGCTGCGGGACTCAGAGGCACACTGCATTCTACTTTTCATACTTACATAATACATTTACTGATTTATACTGGAAATACTTTCAACAAAACTGAAGCCTTAGATAATGAAAGAAAGTCTCAGTTTGATCTCTCTTTACGTTGTCGTTGTCTTGTAATCAGTCCGTGTCTTTTCTCAGTCAGCCACCTATATGGTTTTGGCCTGGTGGATGCAGAGGCCTTGGTGCTGGAGGCTATGAAGTGGAGGACTGTTCCTCCTCAGCACACCTGTAGTCAGTTGCCTGTGCGACGCACCAGGTAAGGTAAACTGTAGGCAGGTGAGGTATGTAGTTGACCGTTAACTTTCTGCAGAAACAAAAGAGGTTTCTGGCTTCAGGTATAGTTTGAGAACAATCAAACAAGGCCAACCGCTACACCCCATTTAGAAATAGCTATCTGGTCTCTGAAAATCTAAGTGTAAATGCATCCAAGAAGTATTCAAGGAAGATTCAAATCTGATTGTTTGAGACTCATTCTAGCCAGATGTTGAAAAAGTGTAAATGCACTTGTTTCTCTCAAACACACATACGTAATCTTATCTCCTCCCATAGTGTAACTTCGTCAATCCCAAATCTTTCCCTGAGTGGAAAATATGTCAGAGAAATTACTTTTGGTTGCATCTCTTTGTGTGTGTGTGTGTGTGTGTGTGTGTGTGTGTGTGTGTGTGTGTGTGTGTGTGTACACAGTCATGCAAATTCCTGGAAAGATGACAGATGATTTTGAATTGTTGAAAAAATAACACATGTATATCTTATTCACAAGCCCAGCAAATAGTCGAAGACTTTAAATAAAAACATGCGATTATTTTGTAGAAATCCTAACAGTTCAATAAATATCACACCCATAATTTAACACAAATAGCATTTAGTACTGTATACACGTATGTATGATAAGTATGGATTAGTACAGTTTATTGTGCTTTATGCATTGACACAAATGCACACAAAATAAGAACATGGTGGTTGTTCTTTTTAAAAATAGAACCAGACAGTGTGCTCACACTGCTGTATAACATTGCTCAGCCTACCTGTCAAAGCTTATTCCAGGGTGCTGGAAAATAAAAATAAAATTGAACTTCAGATTAATGGAGATTCTGTCAGTGGACGAGCAGTTTACTCTTGCAAAAATACTGGATGCTCATAGATCTTTGCCTACCTAGTCTATATATATTTTGTTAAATCTGGAGATGGCTTATGATTGTCTACCGAAGGTTGTCTTGTGCGGGATCCTAGAGAAGTATAGAGCACTGGAGGCCATTATTACAAGCTACTCAGTCCTTAAATAACTGTAGTGAGAGCTGTGGCTGCATTCATGGCAGAAAGTCAACCAGGCTCTCAGTGAGAACTGTGCTCCCTTCAGATTTTCAATGACAGCATTTGTTGGTGTGAAGTGTCCGGTTTATTAGCCTCAGGATTGCATCTTTGCTCTTTGCAGATGATGTGCTTCTGCAGACTTACAGCCCTAAGGCGGATAGCTTACTATTATTTCTTTCGTCTCAAAGCTTTTCGCCATTGTTGCTTTAGTTTGTATAGAGTCTGTTGCAGACGTCACAGGCACAATGTTCTAAATCAGTAGAGAAAAATCTATTCTAACATTTATGTAATTGCCCAATGCTTATGCTTATGGCTGTCCCAGGTACATCCATGCTGGCCAAAGTATGAACTGCAGCATTACCACCTCTGGGTGTTCAGAAGAACCTGACCAGCACGTGGAGTACCTAGAGCATGTGGTGGTCAAGGTCCTGATCGTCCACCCACGGCGAGGAGACATAGAGATCAACCTCATCTCTCCGTCTGGGACGAGATCACAGCTCCTGGCCAAGAGGTGAGAGCTACGCTGTACACACAAATGCATGCTGCAGGTCCATTATCAATACCACATTGGCCGTTTATTAAATTGTCAGTTCAACCAAATTCCCCATTTGTATCTATTCCTATTGGAACAGTTCACAGTGAGGTCTGTGGATTACCCCAAGTAACTGGAACATTGTTGATGGCAAGACACGCTGCTGTGAATTCTTTTTAAACTTATGTTTCATGTACCTAAGTGGAGTTTATCGTCCCTCCCCAATCTCTGCTAAACTGAGTGTGGTGTACTTAATGCATGCAGGCCAGGATGAAGTATGTTCCAAATATAAAATATATATGTTCTGTAAATACTAACAAAAATAAATAAATATGATTCAATATTTCCTTAAATGGTTCAGAGTAGCCAGAAGTAGGGGGATAGAGCGTCGGTAAGGGGCCATTGCCCCCCACACACACTTTATAGTCTGGTCCAATTTGGCTTTGTGGCAGTTGTGATCCTACCAAAACAAAACATGCAGATGACATTTTATAGTTAATAGGTCCTAATATACTTAGTCTAAGGTAAAACTGATCAGGGTTGGGAGCTTCTTAACTTCACCTTTCTCACATTTCATTTCACCTCACCGTTATCTTTACAGGTTGTTTGACAGTTCCAATGAGGGCTTCAGGAACTGGGAGTTCATGACGGTTCATTTCTGGGGTGAGAGGGCAGAGGGCATATGGACTCTGGAGATTGTTGACTTACCATCAAAGTTACGCAACCCTGAGGTGCTGGGTAAGGTCAAACAGCACATTTACACACTAAGGCGTACATTTAATCTAACCACTACAATTTAACCAATCTAAAAAAAGCTTTATTATTATTAATATTATTGTTACTTGGCACAGGCAACCTAAAAGAATGGACACTGATCCTTTATGGCACATCTCAGAACCCTTACCAGCCCTACAGTGCTCAGCACTCCCGTTCAAGGATGCTGGATATCCCAGCCCCAGAGGAGATCCTGGAGGAGCCAGAGCTGGAGGAGGAAGATGAGTACAATGGTGAGAGAATCAAAGCAGTGAATTGTTTCTCTTAACTTTCACATTTGAAATGAAATAACAAAATATCATGTTCCATTTTAAAACTTAAAGGACTGAAACCAATCAAATCTAAAATGAATTACTATATAATATTTCCTCATCGACTTGAGAAATAGGGATAGTATAATGAATGGAGCATGATTCAAAAAGAGAGTTATTAGCTGTTTGCACTGGTGACGATGATGGTGTTGTTGTTGATCATAATCAATGTGGTGCTCCTCAAGGACCATGTCACAGTGAGTGTGGAGACCAGGGCTGTGATGGACCAGATACTGAACACTGCCTCAACTGTGTCCACTTCAGCTCAGGCAGCTTGAAAAGTGGCAGGTAAGAGTTGACAGAAGGAAGTGGAACCTGACAAGTAGAAAGTCCCAAACCGTAAAGCTGAACTACTCAATATAGTTTTATTAACAATGGATCACATGACTGTGTGTAATGTGAAAATTGTCATTCATATTGACAAACTCTTGAAAATTGTCACGACTCTGCAGTTCCCCTCAGCTTTACAGAGCGTTTTAGCTTCTTTCAGCTGATCGTTAAGATTGTATAGACAGCAACTTTAAAGGGTACCTCTCATGCATTTCCTTATTTTTGTCATATATATGTTGGGTGTTTATA
Organism: Ophiodon elongatus; assembly: GCA_016806645.1. Taxonomy (NCBI): domain Eukaryota; kingdom Metazoa; phylum Chordata; class Actinopteri; order Perciformes; family Hexagrammidae; genus Ophiodon; species Ophiodon elongatus. The sequence continues at coordinate 330,547 of JACSYO010002165.1, forward strand.
TTAAACGGGGCGAACGTGTATATTAAATGTGGCCAAAGTGTCAAAAAATGAAGTAATCGTATGTAAAAGTATCAAAAACATCAGGCTTCAGACTGGCTTCTGACCATTGTGAACACCATTGTGTTTCCAAGGATTTTTTTTTTACTTTGGCTAAAAGCTGACATCAGTTAGTGCCGGATTTCTTTATATGGTCATCTGCTCCAGGCAAAGCACGCCCACCAAGTACAGGGACGAACTCAACCCATGGATGCTCAACCAGCAGCTCAGTCTGTCTGGACTGTCTCCCAGGAAGTGCTATTTCATTTGCGAAGGTAAATTGATTTTGTTTGCCTTTACTTAAGCAGAAAGCAGCAGAGAAGAAGAGATTCAGTTCCTTTTTTCAGGCCAACGACAGCCATATGTAAATGTTTTGGTTTGTTCATGCCACCTCCAGAGGACTCTTTTGTCAACACAGCCTAGTATATATTTTTGGCTATGCTCATTCTAACAGACAGGGCTGTTGTATCTATAAAGGGCCTCGCTGAGGAGTCAGCGCAAACTGTAAGTAACGCTTTATTACTGAAATGTTTGTCTTGTATTCTTGTTACACAGAACTATCTTGGAAGCCTTCACTGGAAAAGGGCAGGCATTTAAAAAAAAAAAATACGTGGCAGGTGATTGGTAATCTGTTAATCAAACTCTTACCAAAGCGTCGGGAGAAGAGCAAAAACATCCCTTCCATCGACAAAAACCTTCAGTGCCGTTCTTTGTTCTTCCTTCAATGATGAAATACTCTCCAGTTCTGATATAACTGATGCCCTTGCAACATCTATACTAACCTCCAATGGGAGCTGCCATTGTTATTTTGAACCAGTCGCCTCTCCGCGTGGTCTCACGCACACCTAAGCCACGCCTGTGGCTGCAAGTAGCTCCTCACAGGATGCTGATTGGCCCGTGCTCTGGCTTACCCGACTTGAGCGCATTACCTAGGCATTGAAGCCTGACTAGATGGATTATTGTGTGATATGTGATCCCACGATTATTGTGTGATATCGTCACATCGCAAGAATCCAGCTGCCATTCAAGTTAAGATCTTCACCACATCTCACACAGATCATTTAGATGCAGAGAGAAGAATAGCGAGAAGAGGGCTTTAGCGTTGATGGTGCAACCGCTCTAAATATTAGGTCGGGCTTGGAACGCCAAGTTACGACCAACATGTTTAAGATCAGGTGTGAGCCCTGTTGATGGAACTAGCCCCTGGAATTTTGGTTAAGTTGCCCCGCTCCTATTTAAAGGGGAAGGGATACATTATTTGGAGGACTTTTACATTAGTTCTGGGAATGTTTAGGGGACCATTACAATAGGATTTTCCCTCTAGGGAAGTTTGCAGAACCTTTAGTGACATTACAGGAACCTTTCGGGGACCAACCCACAATTTTCTTTTTTGATCCCATTTAGGTCCATTCACAGAACATTTTCAGAACATTTAGTAGAACTAGAAATGTTACTTTTAGGTAGTTCCATCACGTTCTCATTACGTTTCCAGAACCCTAGGTAACCTTACCAGAACCGTTCGGTGACCAACCTTGAATGTTATTTCTTAACATGCACTGCTGCTTTCCTGCCTGTGCTCAATTTAAACAGACCAACTTCAAGTTCAACTTCACTACTCCAATGCAAACGTTCTGATTAAGTCCTCAATGAAAGTTCTAATATGACCAACAAGGAACCATATGGGAATGTTAACGTAATGTCCCAAATTACTTCTTTTTAACGTTGCAATGTGACCACAAAATAACCCAAATGGAATGTCCCCCTCATGTCATATTGGGAACACACCGCCTGCCTGCCTTGTGCTCCATTCAAATGGACCAACTTCACACTATAAAAGACAGCTGGGACAACCCTGTGGTTGTGGTTGTGTAAATCTCTCCAATTTTTAGATATGTTTTGTATTAAAGAGTATTAGTGTTATTTGTATACAGTTACAGTTGTGCAACAGTTATCAAGAGAACTTTTTCTTCTTAAAAATTCCTAAAGGGATTGTTTTTATATGACCTAAAGAGAACCATATGTTTTTTTTATATCCCAAAAGTTGCCTTTGTGATGTCATGTTTCCATAAGAGAATAAACTTCAAACTGCAGGACTTTTATAACCAAAAGAGGACGTTTTAGGAATGTAGCTAATATTCTGTAACGGTTGGTTCCGAGACGTTTGTCCCCATTATGTTAGCAAATTTTGCAAAATTTCATAACATTTCAAGAAATCAATACAAATCCACCCATACAAGCTAGACCATATTTTTGCCGTAAACTAACTCTCTTTGCACCGTCTTACCTTTGTATGTAGAAGCTGTGTGAGCCACTGTCCACTTGGACACTATGAAGATATAGTGTCTCGACGCTGTAGACGCTGTTATAAAGGCTGTGAGGGATGTGTTGGCCAATCAGCCAGTGACTGTCTCTCCTGTCGAAAAGGCCTTTACCTCAACACATTCAACTCCAGCTGCATCAATACCTGTCCCCCAGGTTACTTTGCTGATGAGAGTAAGTCAACACATTCGGAGTGTGGACCAAATTTAGTTGGTCTTTTATTAAATATCCGATATGTAAGTCATGTAGATCAGGGGTTTTCGAAATATTTGCTTAATGGACCTTTATTAAATATTATCAGTTTTCTTGCGGATTAGCCAATGGATGTGTTGGAGGGGGGTTGGGGGTGGGGGGGGGGTATTGAGTTATAAAGGTTGGGCTCTATGTAGTTCAAATGTTTGGATATTATAACACACAGAAGGGCGTTTATCTCCCCTGCCAAAAAAAAATCTAAAACTGTCACACTCATATGTTTTGGTTCATTATCCATATTAGCAAGCTAGTTGCAACAGTTGTAAATTGGTGATGACGGACTGATGGCCAATGACATACTTTTGTTTAAAATCACTATGTGGGCATGATGGGGAGTACTAAAGGGGAAGATGCAACACAGAAAAACCTCACTTAGTTCAAGGTAATTACAGCACAAATAGCCTATAGCCGTCTGTCAAGATAACATTTTATTTTCCAATCCAGCAGACACCAAAAAGAGCTCAGCCTTGTGCGAGGACCATGTAGTCAGTCAGTGTATGTGCAGCAGGGCGGTTGATCACCTCACCCATGGTTGGTTAAGCAGATTCTTCCTACAGCCTGGCACCCTGAAGTGCCTCCCAGAGGGCAGAAGTTGGTACTTCTCAAGTATGACATGTCCAGGGCAATTTTGTCAGCCAGTCTGAGGATATGCTAAGTGCAGCTTTTTAGGAAAGAGCTTTCCACAGAGTGAACCTTGGAGCCGTAGTATCCTGGTTTTCAGTAGGACTGTGAGGCCACTGAACCAGACTGAGTCCCGCACTGCAGGAAGCTTTGTATGGTGGAGCAGATGAATAGATTAAGGACTTCCTTACTGGCTCCAAATGCCCTCAGTCTCCTTAAAAAGTAAATCATCTGTTGTACCTTTTTGCAGATGAAGTACACATGGTAGGGCTAGGACAGTGCACTGTCCACATGCAACCCCAGGTATTTGAAAGATGATAATGGACAGATCTTAGCGTTTCTTGGTAGTCTGGTAGTAAATGGTCTAAGGCCTGCTGCTGCTTCGCTATTCTCAATACACAGATTCTGCATTCATATGTAGAATCATTCATATGTAGAAACTACAAGCAACGGGACAAGATTTTTGTTTCCCTTTGTGGTCCAAATAGTATTGACCAATTCTGTTCGCGCAGGCTTAGGTTGAATATTTATTAAGTAAACAGTCCCAGTGGATAACAGAAAGCATTGGATGAAATGCAATACATCATCAGCTATTTTCTGATAATGATTTAGATTGTTATTGATTTAAATTTAGCTTGTAATCTTGGTTATATATGTTGTCTCTCAACTCCAACGCTAGCCTTGTCTCTCAGGTTGCTAGTTGGACTATAAACAATGAACAGTGCACTTAAAAAAAGGATGTCTTGGCCTGGATATCTGCTGGCTACACCAGAACCCCAGAAATATAGCCACCTACCCCTAGAGGCTTATCCGCCGTTAGCTCAATAGCCGATGGTTTCTGAGATTGCTAAATCCAAAATGTTAAGAAAATCCTGGAGCGCTAATTTTGTGACTGTTAATTATTGTTGTTTCCACCAGTATATTGATGCATGTGCATGCTGTCTATACCAGATCAGAGACAGTGTCTGAAGTGTCATGACCCCTGTATGAGATGCCTGAGGTATGCAGACAGATGCACTGCCTGCAGCGAAGGCTACCGGTATGTAAGGAAAGTGAGATTGCCATGTATATTTGGACTTTGGTTTAAAACTAATTAATGTAATGTTGTTGGTTTTCTGTTATAGTCTGGCAGGGATGACTTGTGTTCCTGAATGCACCAATGGGACCTTTTTCCATGTGGAAGAGATGGCCTGCAGCCCATGCCATTCCTCTTGTAGGACTTGTACAGGTTAGTAGTCTGGCAGGTATACAGTTTCTTAACTGTCTTCACACAGGCAGTAGATATAAAACCTATTGATAAGGCAAATGCTAATTAAAAAAAAAAACGTAGGTAAACAAGACCTAAAAGACATTCAGATATAGGTGTATATTGATATAGGTGTTTATTCACACCTATATCTGAATCTCTTTAACAGGTCTTGTTTACCTAAGTTTTTTTTAGCATTAGCATTAGCATTTGCCTTATCAATAGGTTTTATATCTACTCTATATTTTGATCACGTCTTTCCAGAAGCGCTTTTTGCTCCTGATAATATTTTCATCTTGCGTGACATTAAGTTTGATATCTGTTTTTCTCAGGGCCCGGTAAGGAGGAGTGTATCCAATGTGCTGAGGGCTACCTGCAGCAGGAGTGGAGGTGTGTGCAGACTTGTACTCCTGAATATTACTCCGCAGAGGCAGCAGGAGTCCCTCATAAGATGTGTCACAGGTGGGTGATGGTGATTCTCAGTCTTCCGAACATCACTTGTTCATCCCTGGATCATTGTGTGTGACTGTATGCGTCCGTGACTGAGTTAGTGTGCACATCTGTTTTTGTCCACGGTTAATCTCGCATTCTCGAAAAGAGTGGTGGAAACCACACTTCAGCGTCAACGTCGAGAGTCGAAGTGTAGTGCAGAAGAGAGAGCGAGAGCTGACGTCTTCTTGCTTTATCGTCTTGAGAAAGGGGGTGCAGTTTTTTGACAGGAAAGAGCAAAGCCACTCCCATCTTGATTATTTCATTTAACCTTACTTTACAGAATTAAAACTAGTTACTTACAAATTTGTTTTAATTCTTCCTTATTTGTGCTATCTCAGCTGAAAAATGATACCAAATAGTTTGATATGAATCATTGAATAAAAAATGTATTTAGTCTTCTACCATTAAGTGACCTATAGACTGTGAGAGCAGTTCCTGAAGTAAGTGTATTAGTTCAGATTGTGTCATAAACGTTTCAGTTTTATAAACTCTCGGTAGACATCTGTTAAAATAGGAAATTAAGAAATTGTTTTCAGCTCCATTTTACTGGTTTTCATCTCGCTTTGTACCCCAAGGTGTGAAGACAACTGTCTGAGCTGCAGTGGCCCCGGAACAACTTGCACTAAATGCAAAGAGGGTTATGGTCTGGTCAGCAGGACTTGTATTGTGAATGCCTCCTGTAATAATGGTGAGTTTGAAATTCTAACACACATCAGCTTCATTGTGCACCTCAACTGGCAACACTGGAGAATCTCCAGGATAAAAGCTGCTGTGAACAACGTCCATACAGCTTCGAAATGTACAGTTCATTTCTGATTTTATTTGTACTGGAGAACTTCCCCTATCATTTATTTTATCAACTTGATGTTTGGACTAATATAACCTTCTGTGTTGCATCTGATTTGAACACTAAAATACCCTGTGGAGTTTTAGACCACTATAGAGCAATGTTTTTACGCGTGGGTCCCCGTTTTTGGTTGCACTGTGCACATAAGTTGCATGAATCACATTTTGCCAATGGTTACAAGCCGTTACATGGATCAACAGTCTCAGTGAGCACCAACCGGGATTTCAATGTTGATTTCTTGTTGAAAACTGGGTAATATTCGTTCTGAACATCTAAGTCCAATTTTCGCCGGTTACAACATCGACGTGTCACAAAACACCAATTAGTTTGAAAATGTTGATGATTCATTCATTTGTAGGCTGAAAGAAAGATGATATTGGTCACCGTGAACGTATTTCTCCAAAGTCACATTACACTGGTCGGAGAAATGTGGTCGACACAAAGACGTTATTTGAACGTATTTAGTGTTTCATATAAAATGTCATAGATATGGAACTAAATAGACTGTGTGCTGCCAACAAGATTCTCCCAGGACATCGTAATGAGAGCAGTGTACATTCTGTCTCTGAGTGTGTGCTCAGACTGCTCCTACTACTTTAGCGGTATAGCATCGGTCTGAAGACTGCGCACCAGACTTGCGGAGCGAGGTGAACGAGCAGACGGAAATAACGTGAGGCTTCACGCTAACTACATACTTTGTAAGTACTTGAACTACTTTATTCCAATAATGCAAACTGTATTTAAAAAACACAAGGGTCAAAACATTGTTGTTTGGCATACAGCAACATACAAACAGTGTACAGTATTATACTATGTAACATCCTAGTAAGCATTTTTCCGTTGAAAAGACGTTTAAAATATGACTGGTCTCAAGTGAAAAGATGTTTAAAACTGGTTCAAAAGTGAATATGTTTTTCTAATAATTTATTTTTATACTTTTATTTCCAGATTTCCACCTAAAATATGGCAGACCATCTGAAACCTGCTCCTGAGTGGCTTTGACAACAACATTTAAAGAATAAAAGGGAGATTTTGTTATTGTATGCACTGTCAACGATCATGTATTTTCTATTTCCTTGTAGTTGTATTTGAAGAACATTGTTCATGTTTTATTTCAATTGTTGCCTAATAAATACTAATTAATTGTTTCCTGTGTCAGGAGACAACTAACTTTGCTGTAAGCATTTTTATGTTCAAATAACATTTAAAATACGGTTATGGATAAAAGACGTTCAAAAGTTTTTTCTTTAACTATTTGAAGACGTTGATTAATTAACCCATAAGAACCCAAACCCATTTTTCCTTAAAGGAAAATTATAGTGCGTGTGCGTGTGTATTTGTGTGAGAGAGAGAGATAGAGAGTTAAAGAGAAACAATTACAGGACAATACTTTCCCTCTGGTGAATGGCTGTCAGCCTCGGTCATTCTGACTAATACGTTGTAGCAGTTGTCATGAAAACCCTTGTGTTTTCTCAGGCGGACAGTGTTTGGGTCTTTGGGGCAAGTCAGTTTAATCCATGGTATGATGCTCACTAGTTGAGAATAATTTGCCAGTAATCTTGCAAGGTCTCAAACTTTGCCTGCCGGTGTCTCGCGCCAGCATCAATCAGCTCAGTGCTGCCTCGTTAGCCTCAGTGGTCCTGCATCCCCTCCACCTCCCTCATGGTAAAGCTGTCAGTTTAATTTTCTCTTATACGAACAAAGTAGTTGTGCTCATGGACATCTATAGAATCTAACCATTCTCTCTTTTGTTTCTGTCCCACAACTCTGCTCTGATGACGCGTTCTTTACAGCTGCACAAAACATATTTCCTGATTGTTTCAGGTCCTCTATTACGACGACTGTCACTGTTAAACTCTTCTGTTTTTGTCTGCTAATTTCTGACAGGAGGACTCAATCATATTTTCTCAAATATTATGGTTAAATTTGAAAATGGAGCAGATATAAGCAAAAAAACAAAGAAAATGCAATGTTAAAGCCAAGTTGACACTTGGAACAGTGAGCACACAGTTAAGTTTTTATTTCGTTATGGTGATTCTCTTCTCCGTTCTGTCTCTGTCAGCTGATGAGGTGTTCTGTGAGATGGTCAAGTCCAACCGTCTCTGTGAGAAGAAGCTTTACCGTCAGTTCTGCTGCCGTACCTGTCTGATGAACGGATGAGGAGCCGATCAGCCCTTGACTCCTCTTCACTCCTTCTCTTATTTTAAATCCGTCCCAAAAAGAGAATGAAGTGTCACCATTTTGTCAAACTAATTTTGGCCACAAATGTCGAATGTGTACAAATATTCTGTACTGAAAATGAATTGTATTGGACATGTACACAACACCATTAAAATGAATGTGTTTGTATTCAAAGATAGTAAAAAATGGAAATGGCACTTGTTTTATTTATGAGTTGTTTTTTTTATTTTGAGCTTAATATTTTCATTATTATACATTCACTTAAAATGTAAATATTAAAGGCCCAGAGCTTTTTAAAGCCAGAAATGCTGCCTCTGTCTCCCTTTCCAGTGATTACTCTGACCACAGCTTTATTAAAACATGATGCTTTAGTTTATTATGACTTCTCCCCATGCTCGCTCTGCTTTTATTACTACTGTAGCCGAGGGTTATTGCACTCCTACACTTTATAATAGTAATAGAATAATAGCACGGGGCTCCGTAGTTTGCACAAGACGGCACCCACTTTATTTCTCTTCACACACCAAACCAGAACAAATCTTCACCTCTCCTCCTTCCGTTGTGTCCTCCACAATAAAAGCCACAGACACATACACTGGAACACTGCTTCCTAGAGAGTTGTTAATGTAACTCAATATAATAGCTTACACTACTATGGAGCGTTGGAACATCTTTCAGCACATTGTTGTTTTTACTAGCCCACATGCACATCCAGCGTCATTTCAACCAGCAGCTGTTTTCTGTGAAAAAAAGCCCTCATTGTAAATGGACCTGTACTTGTATAGCGCTTTTCCAGTCTTCCGACCACTCAAAGCGCTTTGACACTACATGGCATCATTCACACACCGTTGGCACAGCTACGGGAGCAATTTAGGGTTAAGTGTCTTGCCCAAGGACATATCGACATGGACTAGCAGAGCCGGGGATCGAACCGCCGATTTGTAGTGGTGAGCACCACTAAGCCACAGTCGCCCCTTAGTGAGAAGTAAAGTAACCGGCAGCGACCTCGTGCTCTACCCGCTAAAGCTGGTATCCAGGTAACTGGGAGCGAGCTAACGTCACGAGCTGATTCAGCCGGTGTTACGGTTTAAAGGGCAACTTTCAGCCGAACGCGTCTGTTGTTGACGTTGTGGTTACGGCAACCGTTTGAAAAAAAGGAAGCAAGCACGTGTAGCTGTCACGAGCTATCGTAACCACGACAACAACGGCTGAAAGTCGCCCGTTTTAAAGTGTGTGCGTGTGTGCATGTACCCATCATGTTGTGTTTTTGCACACACATTACCTGGTGTTTAGCAGCTGCGATGACACACACACACACACACACACACACACACACACACACACACACACACACACACACACACACACACACACACACACACACACTATTTATTAACCTGCAAGCTTTAAGATTTTGTGAACTAGTGGATTTTAAAACTGCACAGATGATGTAAAAAGCACAAAATTATTTTACTCCCTAACTCTATTCAGAGATTGTCTGACATTAGAGAGAGACAGTATATTATATTTAAAAAGATAATGAATATATATATATATATATATATATATATATACATACATACATACATACATACATACATACATATATATATACATACATACTCTTCTCAAAGTATATATTTTGTGTCCTGACCAAAACTTTCCCTTGACCTCTGACCAGGCCCAGAAGAGCGACCCGCTGAAGTCCCAGCAGCAGTTGGACCTGGAGCGTTCCCACTTCCTGGTCACCCAGGCCTTGAAGTTGAAAGCCGTTGAGCTGTTGACTGTGGAACTGTGCATAAACTCGGTATCTCTCTCTCTCTCTCTCTCTCTCTCTCTCTCTCTCTCTCTCTCTCTCTCTCTATTTTACGTTATCTCTGCTTGCTTCTACGCTGGTTCCTTCTGTGTTTGCAACGAGGCCTTGGACTAGGCGCTGCAGACCCAGACAACTTGTTGTGAAGCCCAAATGTCCACCGGACGAGGCTGCTTGGTCTAGCTGCACCATGGCTCCATCCTCTTCCTTCAATGAAGAGTTGTTATGATTTTTTTTTCTCGGTATTTGCCAAAAAAAAACGACAACTTTATTTTCCAGATCGAATCAAACAAATTTCTCCACTATGTTCTTTCAGGGCGGACGGTCTTAAAGAGTCCCGGTCCATATCAACTCCAACGGGGCCTCCTGGAGCCAAGCACAGCACTGGTGCCGCTTCTGGGGGGCCGGTTCACCAGTTTTTCCCCCTCAGGCCAGACTTCAGCCTCCACGACCAACCGCAACCCCAGCCAGTCCGGGCGGTCCAGTCCAGCGAGCCCCAGGGTCAGCGCTACACGGCCGACGAGATCGAGGTGCTCAGGTGAGCCGGCATGGTGGAATCTGCCGTCCGGTGGTCCAACCTCAGAAGGACCCCCACCGGTCCTGTGGTTTTGAGTGTATCTCCATTTAATATAATGAATTGCCGCTAATGCCACTTTACAATCAAGGAAAAGGACTGAAAATAGACAAATTTGAAATATCTTAGAAAACGAGTCCTGAAAATGTGGTAACAAATTACATTTCCGTCAGTCAAGTCAAGGACAAGGTGAGTTGGACAAGGTGTCTGAATATTTGACTGTTAAAATGCTTTTAAAGTTAACAATGAACATAAACAATTCAGAAGGAACATGACCCGTTTTCTGATATTGAAACTAAACTGAAAAATTTAAATAAATGATGTAAGAGTTAGTAAAAAGTTACAAAATGTCGTGCAGGACGTCATTTCACCATTTTGTGGTGTACTCTACTATGGCATCTTTAACTTGGACCAACCGGTCGACACCAAAAACAAAAATAAGATGAGAACCCGATTTAAATTAAAGAAAAATAATCTTGACTTTGGTGTCGCCCGGTGGTGGCGTGGTCGCCACTACACTTCTGAAATAGTTTCTCTCTTGAAATCGCAAACTACACACCTGACTGAGACCAAGTTGCTCTGTTGCATCTGAAACCTTTTGTTTCTTCATTTCCAGGAGTACGTCTACCATCAATGGTATATATATTTTAAGGGAGCGATTCGCCTTTTCGGTCCCTTTCTCGTGAGTTTGCTTTCTAATATTTTATCAGGTTTTTTTTCAGGTTAGCAGCATAGCTAAGGATGAGCTTTACAGTTAGAATTTCCTTGTGTTGGTTGTCCTCAACAAACACCTGCAGCATTGAAGGAAAAACGGTTTGTACATCTGTCCTTCCGTTGTATTAAAGTACCTTTTTAATCTGTGTTTATTGTAATGAAGCTACAACGATTCAGCAGTTTAAGTAGCAAATCTGTCAGTAGAGGTTGAAAATAAACCTTTTTATGACAAAAACTTTGACCATGTGACCATCGAGGCTACATCTCGCCTCTTGATGTTCCAAAATAAATACATTAGTTATCACTCTACCACCTTATAACGCACTAAACACGGTCGAAAACCTTCTGCGATTCTTCAGTGCCGCTCTCAAACCCTTTTTTTTTTCCACGTGCAATGAAAAGCTGCTTCACGGCACTATTATCTGCCGTGAATAACATAACATCTATTCTTGCACTGTAAAGCAAGGAAATGGCAAACGACAACATGCACATATAAAAAGACACAACATATATGCTATGTCATGTATCTGAACAGAAAACTGTGAAATACATTTAAATAATATCAGAAGGTAAGCAATATGCCAACATAAACAATTCAACCCAATATAAATACATGATTAATTGGCTCTTACAGTGCCTTACATGTAAATTATACATATTAAAAGAAGATAAGTAGGGGTTTTATGGGAAGCTCCTGATGTACTGAAGGAACAGCATAGTAAATAGTTTATAATTTGGCTTCATGAGAAGAGTTATTTTTTTAGAAATAATAGTCATAGAACTCTTTAACTGACTAAACTGGAGGCCTCAATCAATGTTGGAGATACAGTTAAAATGTTCAAACTGTCACTGCATCCTGGCAGTAGCACATGAGACAGATAATCTGAGAAAATCAAGTTCCTCTGCCTGAAGAAAACCAGCCAATCAGGAGCCTCTAACGCAGCTGTCAATCACTGCTCGTGAAGCTCGTGAGCTCCGATCAAACTGTCACTAAACATCTTTGTTTCATCTTTGTTCTCCTCACCGGGGACACAACAGGGAAACTGGCGGTGGCGCCCGAACAGAAAGCCATCTTGTCCCGCTGGGTCCGGCCAGACGAGATCTATATATACATATATATATATATATATATATATATATATATATATATATATATATATATATATATATTGATGATGTAGTTATTTTTTATTAAAAAGCTCTTCCTAGGTGTATAATAGGTTCGATGTAAAACATGTAGGTGAATCTGCTGATGGTTGGGGTTTTGGGAGGTTTTAGTTTTACTTTTCCAGCTATAATCCCATACCAATAGCACATTCTCCGTCATGTGTTCGAGGTCTTTGGCCCAGACCTACTCAGTATGTAAGGGTTCGTAAGAAGATACAGAAAATAATGAGTATAATTTTGATACTAATCCCTTAGTTTGGCCTTGTGTATTAATAATAGAGTGCAGGTGATGTGATCCCAGAGGATCATTTCATGGTACCCCATATGTTTTAAGTGATCTTAGTTGTAGGTATAGAAAAAATGATGAGCCAGGTATGTCATAGGTAGTACGTATATCATTAAATGACCTCAAATCATTCTCATTAAAGATATACTAGTTTGTGTATCTTTTTGTTTGACCATGTTGATGAAAATGGGACCTCACCGGTAAGTAATAGATAGTTATTAAAAATTGGGGTGTCGAGATGCCATTTGAGATTTGTTTTGGTCTCTTTTTCAGCCATACGCCATGTTGATAACACGAAAGATATAATTGGGCCAAGAGAGTTTAGATTGTTTGAGCGGAATATTAGAATAAACCAGGTCCTCTAACCTACGTGGTGAGGCAAGATACCAATGCCCCTGGATTCAACCAGATTGAGAGTGGTCTCAAAACAAAAACCAAAATATTTAAAGTTTGGTACTGAAAGACCACCTTTAGTTGTATGCCTTTGTAGTAAGGACAGCTTAACCCGTGGTTGTTTCCCACCCCATATGAACTTGGAAACGAAGGAGTGAAGTTTATTCCAATAATTAGGTGGTGGAGATGAGGGTACATAGATGCAAAGAAATTAACTTTCGGTAGAATATCCATCTTCACAATTGAAATCCGAGTCTGGAGCTATTTTTTGCGAGACCACCTGCTAAGGTCAGATTCAATACATTTATAAATGCCCATATAGTTTTTTGAAATTATTGTATTTAGGAAATTGAAGATCTTAATTCTGTAACGGGTGGTGGTAAGGACCTAGACGCAGTACGACGGACACAGTGAATCGTTTGAGCAAGCTTTATTCAGGCAGAAACACACCACAGGGAAACAGTCTCCGATTCTTGAAGGGAAGTCCACTCAGTCGAACACAAAGCCGTCAGGGAAGAAGGCAGACAGAAACCAGAGGATATTCTCGTGGTTGGGGACGGAATGCTATGGCGATTTACCGGGGCAGAGGGAAGGCGGAGAAGTCCAAACAGGCAGGGTCGTACCGGGGACACAGCCGGCGAGGAAAAGTGCTGGAAGGTCTGGCATAACACGGAGAATAATCTGGTAGTGAATGTGTGTGCAGCTGGGGCTTATATACCAGAGGGAGTAGGTGCAGCAGAGTGGACAGGTGAGAGTGATTGAGCTGATGAGGTGGGTGTGACTACAACAGGTGCACAGAATAAACTGAACAGGTGGGTGTGACTAACAGGTTCACAGATTGAGCTGATTGGGTGATTGAGAGATAGTGGCCGGGGAGAAGGGAAGCTGAACTGTGACAAATTCCAAGGTATTTAAAATGTTTAACAATGGGAATATTAGAAGGTAGGGAACTTGGTATTAAATGTTGATTTAATGGAAAAAAAGAGCTGGCTGATTTGGTCCAATACAATATTTCTGCATCTGCATCTGCATCTGCATCTGCATCTGCTTGATTATCTGCAGACTGTGTTCCCTGCTCTCCTCTCTCCCTTCTCCATCCCTACTGGAGTTTATATAGGGGAGCGACACAATCATACAATCCAGTCCAGCTGAGGCCAATTAAGCCTCTTCCGGCACCGTTCCCTGAACCACTCCCCCACTCTGTGTCTTCTGCAGCTGAGCCCAACCACGCCCCGCCACCACATACCCCAACTTAGGCCGGGGAGCCATCTGGGAGCCAAAGTGAAGCACACACAGTCAGCTGATAGAATACAAGCTGCAGAGACTGAAGGAAGGAAAGATTTCTGAATGAATGGCAGTGTAAAGACAGTCTTACATATTCCTGTATGTAAGTTTAAAATATTAGTTTTAAGTTTCTGATAACTGCTACAGTAAAAAATGCTTTTATGTCAACGCCAAAAACATGCAGGACACTGCAGGGAATCGAACCCCATCCCAGGAAACCAGGAGTACCATTAACAGTGTCTTTTGCTTTTTTAGGCTACATGAAGGCAAATGTGAAGCAAAAGCTCCATTAGCAATAGCATAGGCATTTATATTAATGCATAATTGGCCTTTATTTTATTTCATAAATGTGGATTACTGTTATTTATGCAGTTTCCAATTATTGCCATATATGACACATGTTTAGATGTTGTCCAAACATGTTTTAGTTATTCATGCTCTTTTTCAAGAGTCTCTTTTCACTGAGCGTTTCACCTTAATGTGAAAAACCACAATAGCATTGTTTTCATTAAAACTATCATTCTCAGCCCACCAGGACTGATTGAATGTGAATGTTACATTAGAATCAATTAATTCAAGAGGATTTGGTTTTCTCTCTCTATATATAATATTACCACATATATAAATAATATGTGGTAATACAATAAATGCATTAAAAAATAAGTAACCCTAACCCTAACCCTAAGTAAAACTAAAAAAACTAAAAACTATTTAAATAAAGTGCGTATGAAAATATAGCCTTATAATCTGCAAATTAATTTGACAAATGCTTCAGCAGTCTTAATTTTGGCGTCACAGAACCAGCAGTTGCTCTTCATATCGTGACAGTAACAGTCACAGTGACAGATTTTAAATGCTTCTATTGTTTAACAATGTGATCATCACAAATACATTTATTTAAAATGTCTACGTAAATAAATACATTGAAAATAATAAGTTTAAAATAAAATAAACTGTAAATAAAATTTAAATAAAGTGCAAATGAAAATATAGCCTTATAATCTGCGAATTATACAACTAACTATACAAATATATGATACAACTCCCTTTTTATATTCACCTCTTAATGAGACACTTGGGCCTGCCTCTCAGACACGAGCAGATCCAGTCTGGGTGGAATGGGGCAAAGGCTCACTCTCAGAGTAGCCTCCAGTGTTGCTCTGAGTCTGTTTCGGGCTTTGGTCTTAGTTGTGGTCACACTGGAGAATCCTGATTCACATAGGTATGTAGTTGTGAATGGGAGAAGGCATTTCACAACCCTCAGTGCTAGACATGGGTACTCCTTTGAGACAGCAATCCAGAAGGAGCCCAGGTCCAGTTTGCCCCACTGCAACTTTAAAGTGGTGTCGGTGGAAACTTGTAGAAGCAGGGATTCCAGATGTGAGGGCAAAGCAACATCATTTTCAGTGGGATCCACATGGTCCAAAATCCACATGTGTCCGTCTCTGGGATCCTCAGGAAAGTATTCATCAAATTTAACTGGTCCTCCACATGACCCATCCTTTTGAACTCAGCCTTGCGGGTCTTTTCATGAGTACAAAGTTGTTTTTTGTAATCTATCAGGGTTTTTTTAATTCCCTGCGTAGTGTCTCCATCCACGTGCACTACCACCTTTGTCTCGTCATCCAAGTAGCGTCTTTTCAGACCAATGAGACTCCTTTTTAATTTCTGTGGGTGTGATATTAAAGGTAAGCATGCCTGGAGGTCCTCCTTGAAGCAGAGCTGATTAGTCGCCAAGCTTCGGTTCTTCCTTCATGTATGTATGGTCATCATAAATAATTTTTTCATCCTTACCCACTATTCATCGTATTTTGTGTCGTGTTTCTTTTCTCAGAGTTTAGTTATACAAGAAAAAAGAAATATTATACATAGTTTTTTTTACAATTAATTCAATATGTCGGGAAAACCGAAGCACTCGGAGTAAACCCATAAAGATGCTGCTCTTACGATCACCGGGGGTTAGATGTCAGTCGGGAGATCCTTCTCCACATACGGCCTCACATGAATGATAGTGTTCCTGTGTGGCAGCCTGGATGATGCCTGTTCTTCTTCTGAACAGGAAGGTTTAGGCAGTTCGTCATCCTCCTCATTTGAGAGGGCTTGAGGCGGACAGTCATCTGAGCAAAAGGCCAGTGGTTCCTCTGAAACCTCGGGCACAGCTTTGGGAATTCTCAGGACTTTCTTCTTGATCCAGGATTGGGCCTTCTGCATTTGCGGCTTTGACGCCTTCTTGAGCTGTTCTTCCAGCATCGTTATCTTTCTCCTCAGGTCGTTTATCGTGTTTATGTATGTAGAGATAGCCTGGTCGTGGTTCTCAAATCAAATCTCTTCAGTCATGTCCTGTTGAATTTTTCTTATCTCTTCATCCTTGGTCATGATTATTTTTTTCATTTTCTTGAGCTTCCTCATATCCACTTGTCCCTTTTTTTGGAGCGCTTGAATTTCCTCTCCCAACAAATAAATTTGTTGGCTTTTCTTCTCATTCATGAGCCTCTTGAGCCTTTTGTCTGAGTCTTGTTGCTCATTAAGCCGATCAAGTTGAACCTTTAGAGAACGTGATTTTAATTGTGCCATTATGTGTGCCATCTCCTGTCTGTCTAATTTAAAAATAATTCACTTCAAACACAAGCACCCGGCTTCTTGTTGAGTGTCAGTGCCATGACAACAGGACGATGGCTGCGAGCTAGAGGGGCGAGAAATGTGATTTCTGAGTGAGCGAGGATTCTGCTTTTAAGGACCGGGTTCGAGCGCGTGACGGTAAGAACTAAAGTAACCGGCAGCGACCTCGTGCTCTACCCGCTAAAGCTGGTATCCAGGTAACTGGGAGCGAGCTAACGTCACGAGCTGATTCAGCCGGTGTTACGGTTTAAAGGGCAACTTTCAGCCGAACGCGTCTGTTGTTGACTGTTGATATAGACGCAATGGACAAAACTTTCACTTTCAAACTTGACACTGGAGTGGATGTCACTGTTGTGTCACAGTCGATACGCGCAGGTGGAAAAGGAGGCTCTAGGTCTCACATGGGCCAGTGAACGTGAAAATTATTTGACTCACTTAAACACTAACATAAGTGTTGTGATTTGCTTACAGCAGTGTTTTTCAACCTTTTTTGAGTCGCGGCACATTTTTTACAAGAAAGAAATCCCGCGGCACACCAACAACCAAAAAAGTTACAAAATGCATCTCGTTCACAATGGCTCTGCAGCAGGTAGTATTAATGTTTCTGCCACAGTGTGTGGCCTTTTTGATTTGGCCACTGTGGTATTTGTTGTAAATATATGTTGGTACATTGATGTTCATGTATGTTTAACTGATGGATGTAAGAAACAGTACATGTAGGGACTTAGGACCCAGGGGGGATTCAGGTGAGAAGGACAACCTGGGGCAGAGCCGGTATCGGGGAGACAGCATGCGGAACGTGGAATAAAGAGTTACAATTAAGAACAGTTGTTCTCACGTCTTATGTGTGTTTAAAAACACGACAGCCACCAGTTCAGCTACTAAATAGCTTTGAGAGCTTTCTCAGACACATTTGTGGATTTCCTCATAAAAGTTACCCGTTTCTCAGTTTGTTTGCGCAGGCGAACACAATAGTCCCTGTTCTTGTTGCTAAGTGACGGTGTTTCGTCTCGAGATGACGTTGGGACCATGAGGCTGTTTGATAGCTTTTCCCCACACACCAAGCATAACGGAATCGGTGCAGTCGGATCCCCGGTGAAAGTGAATCCAAACGAAAGATAACTTTCAGGGTTTTTTTTGTTTTTTTTCATATACCACTCGTACTGGGCTTTTCATCTGGTTAGACAGTTGCCCAGGGCCCAGTAGTTCAGACTCTGCATTTTTCTTTTTTAAATATTTCTCCATCGCCGTTCTTCACCACAACCTCTCCCGTGCATCATATAATTCTACTATTTTAAATTAACACGGTAATTATTGCACTACCTACTGCCACCCACTGGCCTGGAAGAGTATTTCATTACTAGGCCAGACACTATATTGCAGGCTCAGACGCTCAACAATGGCAAATTATTTGCGGCAACTAAATTATATTTTTTTGGACCGATTAAGTGAAATTGGACATTTTCCCACAGCACACCTGACGATCTCTCACGGCACAAGTGTGCCGCGGCACAGTGGTTGAAAATCGCTGGCTTACAGCATGTATGGTCATCATAAATAGTTTTCTCACCTTTACCCACTATTCATCGTATTTTGTGTCGTGTTTCTTTTCTTAGAGTTTAGTTATACAAGAAAAAAGAAATATTATATATAGTTTTTTTTACAATTAATTCAATATGTCGGGAAAACCGAAGCACTCGGAGAAAACCCATAAAGATGCTGCTCTTACGATCACCGGGGGTTAGATGTCAGTCGGGAGATCCTTCTCCACATACGGCCTCACATGAATGATAGTGTTCCTGTGTGGCAGCCTGGATGATGCCTGTTCTTCTTCTGAACAGGAAGGTTCAGGCAGTTCGTCATCCTCCTCATTTGAGAGGGCTTGAGGCGGACAGTCATCTGAGCAAAGGGCCAGTGGTTCCTCTGAAACCTCGGGCACAGCTTTGGGAATTCTCAGGACTTTCTTCTTGATCCAGGAATGGACCTTCTGCATTTGCGGCTTTGACGCCTTCTTGAGCTGTTCTTCCAGGATCTTTATCTTTCTCCTCAGGTCATTTATCGTGTTTATGTGTATAGAGTTAGCGTGGTCGTGGTTCTCAAATCTCTTGAGTAACTGGTCCTCTACGTGACCCATCCTCTTGAACTCAGCCTTGCGGGTCTTTTCATGAGTACAACGTTTTTTTTTGTAATCTATCAGGGTTTTTCTAATTCCCTGCGTAGTGTCTCCATCCACGTGCACTACCACCTTTGTCTCGTCATCCAAGTAGCGTCTTTTCAGACCAATGAGACTCCTTTTTAATTTCTGTGGGTGTGGTATTAAAGGTAAGCATGCCTGTAGGTCCTCCTTGAAGCGGAGCTGATTAGTCGCCAAGCTTCGGTTCTTCCTTCATGTATGTATGGTCATCATAAATAGTTTTTTCACCCTTACCCACTATTGTTCGTATTTTGTGTCGTGTTTCTTTTCTTAGAGTTTAGTTATACAAGAAAAAAGAAATATTATATATAGTTTTTTTTACAATTAATTCCATATGTCGGGAAAACCGAAGCACTCGGAGAAAACCCATAAAGATGCTGCTCTTACGATCACCGGGGGTTAGATGTCAGTCGGGAGATCCTTCTCCACATACGGCCTCACATGAATGATAGTGTTCCTGTGTGGCAGCCTGGATGATGCCTGTTCTTCTTCTGAACAGGAAGGTTCAGCCAGTTCGTCATCCTCCTCATTTGAGAGGGCTTCAGGCAGACAGTCATCTGAGCAAAGGGCCAGTGGTTCCTCTGAAACTTCGGGCACAGCTTTGGAAATTCTCAGGACTTTCTTCTTGATCCAGGATTGGGCCTTCTGCATTTGCGGCTTTGACGCCTTCTTGAGCTGTTCTTCCAGGATCTTTATCTTTCTCCTCAGGTCATTTATCGTGTTTATGTGTATAGAGTTAGTGTGGTCGTGGTTCTCAAATCTCTTGAGTAACTCGTCCTCCACCTGACCCATCCTCTTGAACTCAGCCTTGCGGGTCTTTTCATGAGTACAAAGTTGTTTTTTGTAATCTATCAGGGTTTTTCTAATTCCCTGCGTAGTGTCTACATCCACGTGCACCACCACCTTTTTCTCGTCATCCAAGTAGCGTCTTTTCAGACCAATGAGACTCCTTTTTAATTTCTGTGGGTGTGATATTAAAGTTATGCATGCCTGGAGGTCCTCCTTGAAGCGGAGCTGATTAGTCGCCAAGCTTCGGTTCTTCCTTCTCGTCTTAATCAGCTCCGGCTCACAGGTCTGCAGTCTGTACTCCAGATTTGAGACCGATTCTTTCAGGTCCCCATTTTCCCGCGTGAGCTTTTTCAACTGTAAAGTCCTTTTTTTTGCCTTGTTCTCGCTCTCTTTTAATATTCCCTCCAGATTCTTTTCCAGCTCGAGGTCTAATTTTAGTTTTAGAATGGTATACATGTTTTTTTCTGAATCCAAAGCCTCTACGTTTTTGTTGAACTTCTTCTTCCAATCAGCTATCATTCCATTTTTGTTTTTAATGACTTTTTCTTGTCCTGCGACAGTCTGCTCTAATGAAGTCACGCGCTTTTTGAGAGCCTGCATTTCGTCCAGTTCATTTATTCTCTGCAGACATTCGGAATTGACCTCCTCTGCCCGATTGCATTTCATGACACTGTTTTCATACAAGTACTTAAGTTTGTCTTTTTCTAGAGTCAATTTGTTGACCTCTTCATCCATCTTTAATTGATATTCCGCCTTTTCCTTTCTCTCCTTCTCGACAACACAAGTCCAATCTTTCAAATTTTCGTTGAGCTTTTCATCGAGCCGTTCTTTTTCTTTTAGGCGTTTCAGGTCCAGCTCCTTCTGCATTTTCACACGCATCATCTCTACCCTCCTCTCACAGACTTCTTCAATGTTTGAGATATCAGACTTCTTCGTTAGTTTCAGTTCTGATATTTCTTTACCGTACACGTCCTTAAATTCCAGGAGCTTCGACATGTGTTCTGCAGCCATGTTTTTGTTTTGGTTGAAAACCTTACAATACTTGACTTCCAAGTCAGTCATGTCCTGTTGCATTTTTCTTATCTCTTCATCCTTGATCATGATTATTTTTTTCATTTCCTTGAGCTTCGTCGTGTCCACTTGTCCCTTTTTTTGGAGCTCTTGAATTTCCTCTCCCAACGAATTTATTTGTTGGCTTTTCTTCTCATTCATGAGCCTCTTGAGCCTTTTGTCTGAGTCTTGTTGCTCATTAAGCCGATCAAGTTGAACCTTCAGAGAACATGATTTTAATTGTGCCATTGTGTTTGCAACCTCCTGTCTGTCTAATTTAAAAAGAATTCACTTCAATTAATTAATGCTAAATATTGGACTTGGGCTGTTCTGGAGCAACAAGCTTCTGTCCGCAATTTCTGTACTGTATCCAGGATCTGAATTCTCCGTGGGCTGAATTATATGTAACACATTATATAGAAATGGACCCGCGTGTTATACACGATTGATGACATCATCGCATTACCGGCTTTGATATTAGGCTCCGCCCACAAGCTGACTGCAGACGTCATCGCATTCCGCTCCGCCCACAAATTGACTGAAAAAAACTAAATTTCCCGGCAGTCCATCTACTTCCGTTCCTGCGCACAAGCACCCGGCTTCTCCGTTGAGCGTCAGTGCCATGACAACAGGACGCTGGCTGCGAGCCAGAGGGCGAGGATTCTGCTTTTAAGGACCGGGATCGAGCGCGTGACGGTAAATGGACCTGTACTTGTATAGCGCTTTTCCAGTCTTCCGACCACTCAAAGCGCTTTGACACTACATGACATCATTCACCCATTCGCACACCGTAGGCACAGCTACGGGAGCAATTTAAAATTAAGTGTCTTGTCCAAGGACACATCGACATGGGCTAACTTAGCTGAGCTGGGGATCGAACCACCGATCCTCCGATTGAACACATGTGTTCCCAGGTTCAACAAAAATAGGTTTTGATCAAATTTGCATAGGGAGGAGGTCAGGGTGGATAGGACAAACACTGGACTTTCACTCAGGTGACTTGTGTTTGTGTTCCGTGTGAAACCAAAAGTCAACGTCGAGTTATTTTTAATTATCTCCTTTGTTACGAGTTATTTTAACCCAAACTGATCTTTTTAAAAAACGTAGGCTATGTAAGAAGTTAACTAACACATGTTTTTATTTTAAACCAAACCATGATCTTTTCCTCCCTAAACCAACCAAGTAGTGTACATTTAACATTAAATTGTTTCCGTGGTATGTCATTTTAACACATTCTTTTGCCACTACGTAGTGCGCTGTCATTTCATTTTGTATTTCTGTGAAATCACAATGAAAATCATTAAGTCATCAATTAAATCATTGGTGCAAAATAACCCCCTTAAGATAACTGTATGCAAATGCTTTAAGTATATAAGAGAGTTTTTTTTTCATTGAGTGCAATAAGACACCACAGGTAATAAACTTTCCTGAAAACATTCTTGGCTTCTTTTATGTAATAATAAAATACAAAAATATTCAAGTTTTCGGGGGCTTTTCCGGATTTTGCGAAGTATGGAAGGCTGTACACGGACACTGAAGATCATTCCCAACTCTTTACCATATAGTTTTAGTTGCTATGATGACAGAATTAACCTTATTTCAAAACCAATCTCAACAAAGACAGTACGATAGTCTGTCGGTCAGTATGTCCACTGCTTTGGTTCAAACTGAATTATCTCAACAACTGATGGAAGTGTAATAACTTTGATGAACATCTGACTTTCCATCTAGCACCAATCATCAGGTTGAATTCTTAATTTGTCCAATATTTTGGTTCATGACTGGATTCTCACACGCTTCAAGTAATGCGTTTGTGAGCGGTAAGCCAGAACAAAGACCAATCCCCTTCCTGTGGGGAGCTATCGGCAGCTATAGCGTGGCTTAGGTGTGTGTGAGACAACACGGAGAGGAAACTGTTTGTTCAAAACAACAATGGTGGCCACCGGAGAGGTAAGCGTAGATGCTGCCAGAACATTAGTTATATCAGAACTGAACAGTATTTCTTCATTGAAAGAAAAGCAAAGAACGGCACAGAAGGTCTTTTACTCAACATTGTCTCTCTTTTCCCAACTTGCATCCATTGAGTCGATCATCCAATCCTCTACCAAGTATTTTTTCTAAAGTTCCATGCCCTTTTCCAAAGACAGCTTCTCAGATGGTTCTCTGTAAAAATCTATCTGTCAGGTCAGGTTAGTTTATGACCAGATATCTGCAAAATTCCTTTACCCTCAGCTGCACTTTGTGTTTAGTGCTAATTAGCAAATGTTAATATGCTATGCTGGGATGTGGAAAAGTATTTAAATAATTTGCTTTGTTTTGAAAAAACAAAGCAAATTATCGACCTCGATACATGTTCCCATTCAAAGAAAAAACCACAAGTCATGTGGACACCTTATGCCTTTATTGAAGCTCAATGCCTATGGATGTTGTGTAATAACATGTTTCATCCACCAGGTGGAGAGATAGACTGCATACTCACATTGAAGGCTGAGGAAAGTCTCTCTAATGCTTAAAGGAATACAGATGGCTGAAATTGACATAAAAATCCTGAGACAATGGAGTAGCTAAACAAAACAGCAGAGTTAAGACATAATTTATGGTTATGGCTGTATGAAATTAAGTTTATTATGTTTTCTCTTCTTCAGCTGCCAGTTAAGTGAGTTTTAGTTGTAGAGGTTGTTAATACTCACACCGTGGAATCTGTGGAGGCTTGTGTTTAAAGGTATGTGTCACTGACCAATGAATCACCGATCTCTACAAACAACTGAGTTTTTGAAGGACTGTTGGACCAATGTGAACAAATACTGTGCATGGATTCATCACCATGGCTTTCTTATCCTTTTTTAGTTTGTTATCCTTTTTCTAAGTATTAAAATGCGTGATAGAATGAATTGGAGAAGATTTCCTGAATATGATAACCGGTTACAGATAATGGATGGATGGAT
The DNA here is from genome assembly GCA_016806645.1 of Ophiodon elongatus. Lineage (NCBI taxonomy): Eukaryota > Metazoa > Chordata > Actinopteri > Perciformes > Hexagrammidae > Ophiodon > Ophiodon elongatus. The sequence continues at coordinate 354,369 of JACSYO010002165.1, forward strand.
GACACTCTTCTTATTTTTACAGTGGCCGTAACGGCACAATGAAAACACTGAAGGCTCAGAAAATCCACTGCTGTTGTCTTGACACTGCTGCCATCTAGTGAAAATAAGACACAAAGACAGCGTAGGGAGTCGTCCAACAGTTTTATATACATTGGCGGGATAAGAAGAGTGGAGAATAATTGAGAAATATGGAAATATGAAAAAGGCATAATCAAAAGTACTACAGCATTTCCACCTGATACTAAGGAATAAAAGGAATGAAATATCTTGATGAGTATCATTCTCCCATCACATCACATTGCGACATGAAATATCAACCATGAAGTTAAAACATGACCTGAACTAGTTCAAAAGGTACATTAAGGTTTTGTGTTAGCACAAATATTTTATATGTAGGATTTGGGGATAATGCATACATGTATTATTGTACTGTAACACAATGCACAGTAACATCTACATGTAATACAGCTGTACTGAAAAAACAAACTATTACAGATTTAATAATAACATGCAGGCTAGTTGAACTTTTATTGCACACAGATGAGACTAGAACCATTCAAATCTGAGAGGTGTGGTAATGATTCGGCTCTAGATGTCACTGTATTTGCAGTGAAGCAATTGAAGCTCCCAATATTTTCTGCACAAATAGAAAGGCCTTCAAAAGGCTTCATCTGCCCATCACTATTAATTATTACCCATATGCAGAAGACTGTGAACCCTTTCTATACCTCACACTTTCATTCTTTTTGGCCTGTTTATCGGACATATATATAAGTATACTTTTATGTTTGTATTATTCAAGAAGGGACACTGCACGTTGATTAACATGAGCAGATTAGTGTAAATGTGCAGCATTTTGCCATGGAGGCTAATTTATATCTGCAGTCCCTGGCAGGTTGGTGGCTTTGAAATAAAACATACAGGAGGACAGAAGCACAGGCAGAAGTACATACAATTAGTAAAACAATGACAGAACCAATACTCCAGATTTTGTGTGTGCGTGTGTGTGTGTGTGCATGTGTGTGTGTGTGTATATATATATATATATATATATATATATATATATATATATATATATTATATATATATGCATATATATATATATGCAATATATATATAGCATATATATATGTAATATATATATATATATGTATATATGTATGTAACGTTATATATATAAACTTCATATTACTCCAGTGATTAAATAAATCCATTTCATACCCATATTCAAGTTGTAGATCAAGTATTTAAGTAAAAATACAGATTTTCCAGTTCAGGGAAACACAGTGTTTAAATTGATCTGTGTATCACAGCCATCCATTTGAAATTGAGGTTCAGTATTTTTCTGATCAGGCATCTGACAAATATGGTCTATTATCTTGTTACATCTGTTTGTTTTTAAGAGAAGATGATTGAATTAATCAGACACATTTTTTATATTTATTTTTGGCAACTTCATTTTTATATTATTTGGAAATTTAAGAAATAATTGATAGATTAGTCATTAATTAATTGATTAATTGACTAATCGGAAAAAATAATCGTATTTTTTAATTACCCTAGAGCAAACATTTCTTTGTCACTCTGTCTTTTATTCTGTCTTTTATCAGAATTCAAAATAAAGTTTAAAACCACATAAACCATTTAAAAGTTGGAAATGTAGTTAATTATGTATTGTATTATTGCATATTTCTGTGAATGACAAAAGAAATATTACTATCGATAAAGCGATTAAACTGGAATATTATTGGTAGCAAGCTCTTGCCAAAAGCTCCGTAAATTACAGTGAAATATTGTGTATACTATAAATGTTTAAGTGTAACGTTAAAGATTTAATGTTAACACTTGTCTTTTGTGTGTTTTATAATGTCCGTTACTTCTCTTTTGGGTGTTTTATAGTGTAACGTTACTCTTCCGGTCATCAAGCGTAACAAGCTAGCTAGCTAGCTGTCGCCAGTCGCAGTTGCTAGGCAACCGAATAACGATCGGGAAACCAACTGTGGCCCACTATACTTTACCTCTGATTGGTTAGTACTCGTTGCCTTGGTTGGTTGTGATTGGTTGAGTTTAAGGCATGAGGAGTGTGATTGGGTCGATTTCAGGGTAAACCAATCAGAAGAGAGTAAGGCGGGTCATAACTTTTGCCATAGTGGGGAGGGGAAACATTTCCCCCGGCGAGCATGACGGAGAACAAGCAAAGCGCAGGTCCGTGCGAGTTATAACGTTAGTTGACGTTACAGGTGTATGCCGTCCGACAACTAGTTTCAGTTCTCGTGTTGAGGCGACAGTGAACGCGCCATATTGATGTTTAGCGTCAGTTGAACGTTGTTTGCTTGACAGAGTTGACCCTAAGGTTAACTCTGCTCCCTTTCCTCTCTCCTTATCAGAGGCCGGAGTGCCAGACTTCCACAAGAAGATCAAAGCAGCTTTTAAAGTGTTCGACTATGAGTCTAACAACAAAGTGGATGTCAGGTGAGCTCCTACAGGTTGTTTTTGTTTACAGAGTGAGGTGGTGGTGTTGTCTCGGTTACCTATTCTTTCTTTCTCACTCCTCTGAACTCTTCAGGTCACAACTCATAACTTCCAACACAGTAAATGTGAAGATGGAGTTAGCAATATTACACTGTCTATTCAACAAAACCTTTTGTTTACCTTGATTAACTCCATATTGATCAGATTGATCAGATCCTGTCTCACGTCTTAATGCTCAATGGTGGGGTCTATAGATAACATGGCGTTTGTTTCTCCCAGGGAGATTGGCACCATCATCTATTCCCTGGGTTGCTTCCCCTCTCAGGCAGACCTACATGACATAATAGCTGAGGTGAGAACAGTGTTTATTTGTATTCTGCTCATTATTTTTGGACGAATAAAAGGACCGGTCACCTAATCATCTGAGGGGATATTTACATATATTAGTCATGCAGCAATATCTACTATGCCTTGATGTCCATCCATCCATCCATGTTCAACCGCTGAACCCATTAATTATTTAAAAAAATATATATATATTGAAGTGTCACGGTTAAAGAAGGCTGTTAGGCTCCATTAAAATGCCTTGTCTGTATTGTTTGTACATAAGTTTACATTTGGGCTACAAAAAATGTAGCGTTTTACGATAACAGCGTCTATTCCACCGTAATATTCGTCTTTGAAAATTGCATTTGTTGTTTTGTTTTTTGTTTCAACGCAATTCGATGTAAATTGATATTATGATCAGTTTTGTAAGCAAATTCTCAGCTTGTCGTTAAAAAAAAAAAAAATGCCCAAAACTCAGCAGCCTTGTCCTGTTCAGGTTGAGGAGGACCACACTGGATACATCCCTCTGGACAAGTTCCTCCCAGCCATGACCAAAGTACTGCTGGAGCACAAGTAAGACAGTTCATTATACTGACGCCAGCCGAGTTTGTTTTGTATATCTAACTGAACTAATTATGGTACTGAATTTTGAGCACGAGAACAAGGGCCGTGTCCCGATGCAAACGGATGCTTGTGTTGAAGCAAATCTTTTAATCCTGCAGCAGGACTTTCTGCTCGATTGTAACTGTGGGAGCAAATGAGTGAACCTACGCTGGCAAAAGTTCTAGATCGCTTTTATATTTGGTAAATATAATGAGGTCGTGACTGCAGTCACAGAGTAGATGTGTGGCGTAAAAGTCTACAAAGGTTAACCCCTCTACAATGTTTTTTTTGATCGTTTAATCTGTTCAGGTGAAGGTTTTTCACCACCCTAGTAGAAAATGCGACTTCACGCTTTCTTTTAAACGTGCGGCTTCTAAAAGTGTATACTTGGTGTAATACATCGTTTTGTCGTTATGTTTCAACCTCTGGCGACATTTCAGCGTCCCTTAAAACCAGTGACTACCTCGGGGATCCCAAGTACAGTTCCGTCTGCAGCGTAAACTGGGATTAGGAATAGATGCTGTGATCATCAGTGTTTTTGGTGTGTCATGTCAATACCGTCTACTGTGGTGCTGCCACACTACAGGAACAAAAAGTGTGTGTGTGTGTGTGTGTGTGTGTGTGTGTGTGTGTGTGTGTGTGTGTGTTAGGTTCCCTCCCATCCCTGAGGACCTGCTGCTTCAGGCCTTTGAGGTGAGATAAACTTCTGTTTCCTCCCATTCCATCCCGTTCATATCAACAGTGTTGTGGTACCAGTGACTGCACAGCTTCTATGAAACCTCTTGTTTTCTAGAAGTTTTTTTTTGAGCCTCCGTGACTTATCATTCTGTCAACAGAATTATCACAATGTAAAGTTCCTGATCTTTGTGTTTCCAGGTTCTCGACAAAGAAAAGAAAGGGTACCTGGGGCCCGAGGAGCTGACAAAGCACATGACACAGGAAGGTAAAGCAGAAGCTTTCGGTTCTCACTTGGTGATGTTTCGCGAGTGTTGAAAAGCAGATCTTCTCGTAGATATGTTTTTTTTGTGTCTGACATTACTCATAGTTCTACAAAACAACCTTTTAATGTGCAAACCTCTCCCCCCCCCACCACACACACACACACACACACAAACCATGGCTGTGTTGTGTGTGTTCATGGTTGTGTTTAAACCAGGTGAGCTCTTCACGCAGGAGGAGATGGAGGAGATGCTGACAGCCCTCGCTGACCATGAGGAGAACGTTGTGTATTACAAAGACTTAATCAGCCAGTTGACCATTGACCTTGACATGTAGACAGTGTGTGTGTGTGTGTGTGTGTGTGTGTGTGTGTGTGTGTGTGTGTGTGTGTGTGTCTGCATAACTGTTCAGAAGTCTGTGTGCGTTGGGCATTTGTGTTCACGTCTGCGTGTTTTTAATGCAGGCTTATAGTTCCGATATGGTTTAATAAATAAATGTTCATATCTCAATCCTGACCTTGTGTGTTTTCCAGAATTGTCTCTCAGTACATAGAACATACTATATGTGCTCAAAATGTCAGATTTAGGAGAGGTCCATTATTTAGGTCAAACAGTAGTTTAATGCTCCCATCCATTTACAAAGTTTTCTTATTTCCAGTTGGCATGGCAGAGATGTTTTTCACAATCACATTTAATGTGTTTCTGGCCTGGTTTGGGTGGGAAGAATCAACGCGATGCATTTGTTTGTAATGCACCCAAAGTCAGCGCCATGTGAAGCATCAGTGTTTGGGAATACAGCAGGGGGAGCTGTTGTCATCCTTATCGGTGAGTCGTGGCTGCAAGTACCTTCTTATATACAGCCTGTGGTGTGGAGTCATGACACGCTGATCAAGACGAGAGCTTTAAAAAAAAAAAAAAAAAAATAATAATAATCATAAACCTCACATGTTGTCCTGTAAAGTTATGAATTAGAATTAGAAATCTTTATAAATGTCCAGTGGGGAAACTCATTTGCCACCCAAAACTATACACAACAATAGACTCATACAGACAACAATAGACACAGTCAACAGTGCACAATAGACAAAAACATATTACAAAGAATAAATAAATAACACCAGAAAATGCCATATGAAACATGATTAAATCAAAGGATCTCCGCTTCCTCAGGAAGAAAAGTCTTGACTGAGCCTTCTTGAATACAGCATCAGTGTTCTTTTTCCAGTTTAATTTACTGTCCAGATAGAGCCCATGATATTTATATGACTGGACCATTTATATCTGCTGACCTGCAATTATCACTGGGGAGACCTCCTCCTTCTTCCTTCTGAAATCAATAACCAACTCTTTGGTTTTTCCAACATTTAGTTTAAAAAAAATGTCATCACACCAGCTGACAAAAGATTCAACCTCCCGTTCATAGGCCAGGTCACTGCCTCGGGTAAGTAGACCAACCAGGGCAGCGTCATCTGAGAACTTTAGGATGTTACAGGACACTTGGCTCTGCCTATAGTCAGCTGTATCAAGTAAGAATAAAAAGGGGGATAAAACCGTTCCCTGCGGTGCTCCAGTTTTAGTTAAGATGCTGTCAGACAGTTTGTTATCAAGCCTGGCAAACTGTGGTCGAGACAAAAGGTAATCTAAGACCCAAGCAATAGTTGTATTGTGCAGTTTAAAAGTCATACGCTTTGTAGCTCAAAGGTGTGGTTGAATTGTATTAGAAGCACTAGAAAAGTCAAAAAACATGATCCTAACAGAGCTGGCAGTTGTGTCAAGGTGACTATAAACACTGTGGAGCATAAAAAGTAGTGCATCCTCTACCCTACACCCTTCCTGTATGCAAACTGCAAGGGATCTTGGAAGACTGAGACCTGTCCACTCAGGTGACCCAGGGCAACCTTTTCAAAACATTTCATTATGTGCGACGTCGGGGCTATCGGTCTCAGGTTAGTAAGACTATGACTCCTCACACTGTTTGTCTTTGGAACTAAACAAGGTGTTTTCCACATTACTGGAATTTTTGAGGAAGACAAGAGACAAGGAAAAGAGAGAACGTTTCATTTTATGAATGTAGATTTACACTTTGTATCACTGATGTTTGTGTTTATTAAGCGGGAAGCTGGCATGACATATTATGTTTATAAAGTTATGTCGAACGTCTAATATATATTTTTTATATATTAAAAAGTCTGTGTTCTTAGCAAACAGTTGCCTATTTGCAGTACATTGCTGTGAGGAACTCCTCTCACAATACAGCCAGTGATTTCATCCATTGTTGCAGCTTTGGGCTTGAGTTAATTCGAATACACTGTACTTTTTGGGTACACATGGCGCAACAATTTAAAGCCCAAAAAATGGACCATTATATAAAATATAACTGATTGGTACTTTCTTATAACTGACATCTATTCAAATAATGAATGTCTCTTTGAATGTCGTTGCATCATTGCTCTCCAAACAGTAAGAACGGGTAGTTTTACTTCCTGGTACTACCAGGTCACGGCGTTGCTCATACATTGGCCAACCGACTAGGCAGAATTGGCTTGCATGTTAGTCTTTGTCTTCATAGATTCTCATATATTTACTGTATGTATTAATTCATAATTCGATGCAAAAACATACCCGATATGTTAAGATCCACTAAAGTTATGCAAGATACGAGGTGAATGAAGTCCCGTTTTTTGTTAGTTTGATTGTTTGTTGGTTGGGTTTCAATAAGACTTATCCAGAGGCTGACTGTCTACCTTCTATAAACCCATTTGGTACAACGTATTCCCTCTGGGTCGCAACGCATCTCCTCTAAATGTGACTTTCTGGGTCTAAAGAGCAACCTGATCAAGATGCAGATCTTGTAATCAACTCATTACTGCTAGCTGCTGAGTCACAGTTAAAAGATACTGAAGTCATGACCTCAAGAAAATGCCTTCATCGTTCTTTTTTTTTTTTTTATTTGGCGAGCGTGTACCTGCTTCTATGTACCTGTCCTCAAGCTGTGTGTTTGTAGTGGTGAGCCCAATAATTCGCCCTGCCTGGTCAAATACCGGATTTTCAAAGAGTTCATTTGTTTGACTGCACAGAGTAAACTGCCACTGCTGCTAACAGATACCTCCATATTTGCAGTGCTGACAATCATGGCATCAGTTTGTAATTGTAGACGTATAGGACTAAGGTTGATGTCAGGTTTCATTTCCTTTGAAAAGCGGTCGGTATAAAGAGGAACCATTTACTGTAAGACAAGTCAACCACAGTGTTTTGAATGTGACGTGTTTTGAAAGCATAGATGAACACACTCTTTGTTTCCTTCTCGTTTATCTGAAATCTTAGTGGTTTTAGCTAAGCGAGTAATGGCTTTTCACACAGTCTATAGTTTGTTATATGCCCAAGAGCAGTCAGTGGTGGGAAGGTATTCAGATACTTCTACTAAATAATGGTAATACTGCAATGGAAAAATGCTCTGTTAAGTAAAAGCCCTGCATTCAAAACATTACTGATGTACAGAAATATTATCCGTCAAATATACTTTAAGTATCAAAAGTAAAAAGCACTCATTAAGAAAAATGCCCCCTTTTCATAGTGTTACAGGACTATACATGTTATAGAATGAATGGATTATCATTGTAAACAGCATTTAAAAGCTGGATATATGTATATATTATAATATTGGCAAAGGTACAACATTTCTCTGCAAAATACAGTGGAGTATAAACGGACAAACTCAAATAAAGCACAACTACCTTTAAATTGTAAGTAGAGTACAGTCCAGATACAGTAAATTAATAGAAAAACTGCTCTTACTCTCATTTTTCAGAGTCGGAAGAATTCAAATGCATTCTTTCTTTTTTTGATAGACCAAATAAATGACCATAATTACATTTTAATTGTTTTACTCAAATCCGAGCCCTTACTTAGGCATAATATGAACAATGGGAGTGGGCAGAAGATACTGGAAATATTTGTGAACTCTCAGGAGTGGAAAGCCTGTTATATTCCCCCCATGTCTTAAACTCTGCTGGACCTTCTGATAGCTCATCTATTTTAAACGTCTGCCGCTTTGGCCTAATATTGTTCAAACCCACAAATCTTTTTTTTCATTATTCTTTATTTTAGAAATCTAAATGTCCAAACATCCTAAAGGCCAGATGACACTTGGCTGCGAGCATCTATGACGATCCACCCACAGCATATATTTGGTCATCATGTACATGTCGGCCAGCCATCAGGAATTATGGAAAGGGCACAACATTTTCCATGTGGCCCTTCATCCACACCCACTACAAGTCGTCTAGTGGCGTATGATACCAGTATCTTCACTCTACACTACAGAACTGAGCTAGAGAACTCCAGCCTTTTTTTATTGGCTAGTCTGCCTAGCTCCTCGCCTTTGCAACGTTCTGCTTCGCCTGTCAAACCTGGTGCTTCTTCACATTCCCCTGATCCGGGCTTTCCACAGGGGTATCGTGTCACCAGCCAGTGGGGAAAGTAGCCAGCTAAGGGCGTCTGGGGGGCATGCATCTCCGGAGAAAACATGTCTCTGTAAAATCCCAAATTGTGTGGCCTCTGGCACATTCTAATGCCCCTGATCCAACACTGATCTTAATTATCCGATCGCGAGTTGAAATGTATTTGAAGGATTTATTCTATCATGTATCAATACATATAACTTGTAAATTATTGTTGACCCCATGTTGACCTTTGCATGCCCCTAACCGTAACCCGGGTTGGGTTTGAAGTTGTTGCCCATTTAAAGTGTAGTACAGTTTGGAGAGATACTGTTGATGTAGAGAAACATGGTCCCCCCCCATATTTTAAGGTGTAGGTTTAAGGGAGATTCTACTGTGTTTGTTCATGGGCTGCATAATGTTCTTTTCACTTTAATAATAATAATTGGTATGGCCGTAAGCCAGGGACTGTGCTGATTTTACACAGGGGGATTTTAAAAGAAGGCCTAAAATAGTTTGTTTCCACAAGAGAACAAAGAGGATTTTTTTTTAAGATTGTGACATCGCCACTTTCTATTCAGGTCACTATGCTCAAAATAATAATGTGGTCTTGTTCCTTGTAGCCACCTTGCCAGAGGCAGGTGAGTCAAACAGGTCTGATTGTTAACAAACATTAGCCTGATTTATCACTAACATCTGCCTCACATTTGGGCCCGATGTCACCGCAAAGGTTGCTTATTTGCTTGGCTGGCTCTGTGTTCTTGGAATAAACTTTAAAAAATAAAGAACTTCCAAAAAAAACAATATGTTTGTGATGATTTGAGTGTTAAAATGTCAACAAACGGGGCTTACATGTTGTCAGTAAAGTTGTTTTGTCAGTCCCGATTTTCAAAGAACTTCTTGACCAATTTCCTTGCAATAATGACCCACACTGATGACACTCTGAAGCAAAGCATCTTAGATTTTTACGAGGAACACCTCAGAGGTTCATGATGACAGAATGAATTCTAAGTATGGGATAAAAAGTCATAGCATAGTATGTCATAAAAAATGTAATACTATTATCGTGACTGATTTCCGTGACTAGCCACTCGGCTGGGTGCGGGAGAAGATCCTGTTCCTTACTCGCTTTTACAAAGAGATTCCAGGCCGTTCGTATCTTTGGGTGAGGTTCCCGTTTAATTACAGTTCACAACTGACAATACAACTTGATATCTATTGGTTTCCTGGTCTCCCTCTGGTGTGTCTTGTTTACGGTAAAAACCGTGCGATCTCCCCGTCACCCATGCATCATTACATCTGTCAGTTGCCCCTGTGCCCCATATATAAACTACCTGCCACACTAATACACACTGCCACACGTGGTCAACCTGAGATAGGCTCCACATTCAAACATATAATACACAGACATAACTAATGGCTCCTACAACTATAGCATGTCATATAACATGTCAGAGCAATAAAAGTCATAAAAAATGTAAATATATATAATACCATAAAAAAAAGTCTCTAAGTCATGTTGAAGATTGCCATAGAAAGTCATAAAGAAAAAAAATCTAATTATAGTATGCCATTAATTAAGTTATTAAAATGTTTTAATGTCATGGCATGGATTGCAATAAGTACAGTATGCCATAAAAATGCCATATAGTAAAGTACATCATAAAAATAGTGTACAAAAGTAATTTAATCCCTATACCATTAAAAAGATTAAATACAAATTAAAATAAAAGGTCATAGTACAGAATGCAATTAAAATACCATTACAACATGGTAAATATGATGAAATATGGCATAAAAACCTTATAAAGAGTCATGGAAAAGTAATAGTAAGTATTTCGAGAAAAGAAAAATAATTCTTAGTATTGTATGTTTAACGCATAAAAAGTAATTTATAACATATCAGAAAAACTCAGTTTAGTATCTCAAAAAAGTCATACAAATATTAGTATACTATGTCAAAAAAGTCATTCAATTTTTTGATAATATCTCATAAAAAAGGCATAGTATGGTATGTCAAAAAGTCTTTAAAAAGTCACAGTATATTACATCAAAGTCAGAGTATTTGTTGAAAAAAGAAATTGACCGTTAGCCATAGTATAGCGTGTCAACATACTCACAGTATGGGCTCGATCCCAATCCTAAGGCCTTAAACCCTGAACCCTCAGTTATCTGACATCACCTGTTAATGGTTGAGTGTGAGAGACTGCAAGGGCTTGAAATTGTGTAAATACGAATGGACATATCACATTACCATTACCGAAAATAGTCAAAAAATAAGTCAAAAAAGTCAAAATACTCGTTGTACTGATTTTTGTAGCACTTCTTTAAACACACACTTACAAAGTGCTTTACATACCAGAGAAATTACACAGATACAGGTCTACATATCAAGTTCTTTTATTATCATAAGCACAACAATTCCAGAGAAGCAGCCGTTGGCAATGTAAATCCTCTCCAGCAATACTCATTATAAATAATATTATGATATAATACTTAAAGTAACGTAGTCATTTACATGTGTGTATCACAGCTACCGCCCTTTGGAGTCCACGATCCTTTCTTGTGAGGATCCATCTGCTGTGTTCTTGATTAGCCGGTACTGGTTCGATAAGTATAAAGTTATTATTGTGAGGCTTTGCCATGTACACAAACATTGATACATATACATATACACACACCACACAAACACACACACGACTGAAATCAGACTTAGAGATCTGGTGAAGTAGATCCTACATCAAGAGTTCTCTAAATCCTCTGATCACTGTATCAGAGGAAATCAAGAGGTGACTTCATAGCAATAGTGTTCCCACAGACAGCGTAACGCGAAAAGACTAAACATTAAACATAAATAATAAATAGAGTATGAACAATTTTCTTCTCTTTTGTTTCTATGCATTATTGTCTTGTAATGTCAATGACAGAGTTAGAATGCCCTTAAACGTGCTCCTATTGCACGAAGCATCAACATCAGTCTGCGTCCACGTTACAGAGAGGCCCACCTCCCGCGCGCTCACGTCTGGGGCAGCTCGTGCTCTGGTTTGAAGTAGACATAGGGGGACCACGAGTCCATCTGGGAGTTAATCCACTTGCCCGGGTCGTGGTCCTCCATCTGCTCCTCGGCCTCCTCCTCCTGCTGCTGCTCCTCCTCCTGCTCCTCCTCACTCAATGCGTCCACCTCGTCTTCCTCCGAGCCTATCTTCTCCGTGCTGCCCCCCTGCGCCTCCGTGGTGGAGAGACTCGAGTGGCACATGGTGCAGACCCGCAGCCACTTGGTCGGGTGAATGTGTCGGATCACCGCGCGCTTCTTGGAGCACGCGCCGCAGACCACGAAGCCGCACTTCCGGCAGTGGTGTCGACGCTGCGTCACGGTGAACTTGTCGGAGCAGCGCATGCAGACCGCGGACGCCTCGTCGGGGATCCAGGTGTTGGCGAAGTGGGCCCCGGGCCGGCAGGCGCCGCTGCGCAGCAGACTGGAGCGGCAGTCCTCGATGTGCTCGATCCAGGCGCGCTTCTCCTCGTGCGAGGCGGCCGCCACGTAGAAGGACTTGCGCGGCGTACGGATCAACCACTGGTTCCTCATTTTTATGCCGTCCTCCAAGTCCTCAATCTGGCTGTCCTCTGAAATAAAAAAAAATAAATAAAAAAATGTGTGTTAGATACAATGGTTAAATAGGTAAGATACATAAATAGAGACATATAGCAATTATTTCGTCAGTTAATTTATGCACATGTTCACCTCTATTCTCTGCAACAACAAAAAGAAGATAATCGAAGTTTTTTTTTTTTACAAAAATAGTGCAGGTTCTTTTTTTCTTAGATTTGTTTGAACATTATAACCAGTTTGACAACTTGTGACAAGAGGCCCCGCTCTCCCCTACACCTTGGAAGTATACTAAATGTTGAATAATGCACACAATGCATTTCATTTGCATTAAAAATGTTTTGAACATTTGAACAAAAAAGAACATTGGAGTAACTCATTTTTTTTTAGGGGGAGCTGCATGGGTCCATTTTTATGAAAGTAAAAAAGGTGCAATATTTTCAATGTTTGACTTTGAAGTAATCCAAAAGTAAATCAAGCAAACGCAGATTATATTACTTGTAATCCAATAGATTAAGTGTATTTCAAAGTAATCTGACCCAAGCAGTTGTCGCCTCACAACAGCCTCCCTTTGTTCCTAAATAGCTGCAAACTACAGTAACATGTAATCTGAGGGGCCTCGGCCAGCCGACCAACCGGCTTGCACTGGGAACCTGTTTTTCTTGTTTTCCTTCTTTTTCGTGAGTTTCAGGTTTTTCCACCGTCAAATGGCTACACGGAGCCCACCCCCCCAGGGACGCGTCTGTGTCGCTCACCGAGAGGGATGATCTTCTGCTTTTTGTGCCAGCGGCCGTTCAGAATGATGCTGCCGTACACCAGCACGTCGTTGAAGAGGAAGAAGACCTTGGGCTGTGGCCCCCGGCGGCTCATCTTCATCAGCCGGCCCTCTCCGACCAGGACCCGGCCCGGCTGGAACAGGGGCTTCCCCTTCCGCCCGAAGGAGCTCTCCACGGCGTGGATGCGGTCCCGGTTATCCCGGCCAAACATGAGCTGGTTCACCATGGTGCCCATTTGTATCTGTAGCCGGCAAGACGACACGTGCTCTGTTGTCAGGTTGTTGTTGTTGTTGTTGTTGTTGTTTCTGCATATACAGATCCTCGCCTCTGTCGGTGTGAGACTCTGTCCTGTGCTCGCGCAGCTTCCTAATGAGACTCGCTGCGGCGCACGGCCGCTTTTTAAATGTTGGTGACGCCTCGCGCTGACACAATGGGACTTCCCGCGTGAGTTACAGCTGGGAGACGAACCCATTTCAGGGGAACTTAGGGGCGGGACATACATCTGAATTTTGTATCACGCCAGCACCTGCGTGTCTCTTTTTCCTTAATGTGCTGTTTTTTCTTGCTCAGCCAAGCAGCTGGAGTGGTGGTTAAAAAAAAGAAGAAAAAAAAAACAAAAAAACACAGACGTCTAAACTCCCACAAGCTGCCATCTGCGGCTTTGGTGCACTTTCATGAAACTGGTCTGGCTTTCCAGAAGCTGGCTGCGTGCATCACACACAAACAGGTGCATGATTAAAGAGCACGTCCGTTCGTCACACGCACGCACACACACACACACACGCACACGCACACACACACACACACACACACACACACACACACACACACACACACACACACACACACACACACACACACACACGTTCTCTTTCAGTCACGGTTACTTTAGTAACATGGGCCGAGGATGATAAAGTATTAACTTGACGAAACGAAAAACCGGCTCTATTCAAGTGTTGAGAATGAAGCAGCGAAATGGAATTTGGCCATTTCTTTGTTTCATTTCCTTCTTCTTCTGTGGAAAAACAAACAAACAGGGCTTCTCGGTGCACTGGGCATTGTATTCATGTTCAACATCGTGAGCCACTTTGACCTGCCTGATGATCACCTGTCCCAGTAGGTGTACTCCAGGAGAAAGGGTCAGGGCTTCCTGAGACGTGAACAGGGTGACTTATTGGCTAGTCATTAATTATAGGCTCAATTAACGATGTCCTCACGAACACACACCAGTGTGCACATGCTGCATACTGTATATATTGTTGGCTTCACACAATGTCCCAGATGCGAACCTGAAAGTCTGGATTCTGCGGTTTCAAATCTCAGAATCTGACACGAGTCTGTGTGAACGCCCTGTCTCGTGAACCGCACGGTCGTCTTCCAATAGCACGCTGAGGAAAATGAAATAAATGGGCCTCTGCACAGTCAAAGCACACACTGTTCCAGGTCAACCGGGTCAACGCCTGGTTAGACGGGTTCTTTTATAACGTGCACTCAGCCGCTTGGGCATCCCCAGCAGCAGGTGAAGGAGTTCAGGAAAGCACACGCACACGCACACACAGAGAGAGAGAGTGAAATAAACAACTTCACCCCGCTGTGAGCAGACGTGTGCACACCAGCACAGAGAGCTGACTGACTGGTTTACTGCTGCTCCGCACTGGAGCACCGTTTAATCAGAGCAGAGCACGACAGCTACAGCTTGTTGAAACAGTCGTTTGAACCTTGAAGAGTTGAGAAGTTTTGGCGACAGTTCTCTTTGAGGAATATTAACGTGTTTTTCCATTAAAATGAATAAAACAAAACAAATTCAAATGTAACTAAATAAGACTAACTTCTCACATCTGTGTTTTCATTTTTTTTTTTAAGTCTCAACGCAAAGCAGCTGTGCAAAAAGGCCTCGAGCACAATACAATTTTAAATGATCAAAAAAGTATGCATTTAATTTTGGAAACATTAGGTAAAAAAACATAACAAAAACAATAAATAAATACGACCAGGAACCAGAATTTACTTTGTCAGACTCGACAAACCTCCAGACACAGAGGACATTATACAACTGATATCACTGGCTGATTAGTACTCCCCATGACAAGTAAACAGAGTGCCATGTTGGTGGAGTTCACCTTTAATATAAAGTGACACCTATTTGTGAAAGTTGTCCATATTCACTGGAAAAAAAAAAAAAAAAAAAAAATATATATATATATATAGATATATATATATATATATATATATATCTATATATATATATATATATATATATATATAGATATATATATTTGTTTTTTCCCAGATGTGCTGTTCCAGTCCAGTGAATGACCTCAAAGCGTCAGCTACACGTCGGTCGCTGCAGTTGCGGTTCTCTCCGTCGTACCGCGTCCCCATGGCGACGCCTCACAAGTCGATGGTTCCTCTCGCTTTGAACTTCTTGGCGGAGCGCTCGCTGGCTCGCTGCTCGAACCTGCTCCCATAGATGTGCGAGACGAAGCCGTTGATCTCCACCGCAAACACACTGTTCCTCTTGGGGATCACTGGGACAGAACAAGGTCAAGGGGCTGTCAGACCAACTGCCCACGGCGGTTCAAAGATCAAATATCAAAATGAATCATTTCAATTTGACCAGAAATGTGTAACTTTTTACCATGTGCTTTTAAAAGGTTCTTTATGTACGATATTCAGAGCAATAATACGGCAGCAAACAACTATTTGCTCTGTAAATATATAGTCAAGTCTAGCTGAGAAGAAGTCACTCTCCCTGTGTGTGTGTGTGTGTGTGTGTGTGTGTGTGTGTGTGTGTGTAAAAAATCCGATATCATGATACAGTATTATGTTAAATGCGTATAAAATAATCAAACTGATCAATCAATGCAATGAAGCGACCATTTTCACTGCAAATGGTTTGACTTATAGCAGAAAAAGAATAAAATAAATCCTGTTATGTGAAGCCTGGGTCGGTTCCAACAAGTGTCCCAGTGAGCCGCAGCAGAGAGCCAGAAATGCACAATAACACCGGTTACACTTGTGTAAGTCAAGATGGCTGCTATGAAAATAGATTTTTGGCCGGTGTAAACGGCCTATTGGGTCGTCCAGGGATCCAGACTAACTTTAGGTTGCATTGGTGCATCTAACGTTTTTATTTGGGTGCACCAGCAAATATTTTGGTTGCACCTACAATTTTGGCATTTGGCATTTCTTAACACATTATGCAAATCATTGTAATTATGCAGATAAACATCTTTGCCCGATTCTTAGGTTATACTCGCAGTAGAGGATTCAAGGGGCCATCACGGTCTTACCTTTCAGTTTGTCTTCTTTGGTGATGATTTTGAAGATGTGTTTGAACTCTTGGACAAGAATCCCTGTGGTGCCGACATATGATGGGCATTTAGAGCGGACCACTGAGAGAGAGAGCGAGAGAGAGAGAGACACACAGGTGACATCTATCAACAGATGAGATACAACATTCAGTCGGTCCCATATCACATTTAAAACATGGCTCACTGTCCGGCCATATCTCAACACAGCCCTAAACTGACCCCACGCTGTCGCTTTAATAGTCGTATTTAAGATTTGGTCAATAACTTTTGAGCTAAATTTGATGTAAATTCCCCCCTGGAATCCTTGGGTGATTACATTTGCAGAAATTGGACGCTGATGGTTATAAAGTGCCTAAATATGCTGAGTGTCACAGCCACTGCTGCAGCTCCAGCAGTGGACTGTGCAAATCAAGAGATGCACCGATCTACTTTATTTCACTTACGATCCGATGCCTGAATATGATTATCTGCCGATGCCGAATTTGAATAAAAGTGGTAGTATTGCACGATGCAGCACAACTTCCACGGCTCAAAATCTTGGCTTTACACGAGCAACAAGTTGCTGTCTTGCTTTTCTGTGTTTCGAGACTCAAACATATCCAAACTAAGGACGTGGGAAGGTTAGCCAACACCAATCGGTTTAGCTTAAAGATCTACCTGTGATGATGGCACCGTGGAAGTCTGCCTTCAGAAGCTTCTGTTGCACAAACTGTGGACTGCTGTAAAAAAAAACACAACAGAACATACAAGAGTGAAAATGCCGTGACAGCAAAAAGGACTTCTGAAATCGCTTTGGAATTGGCAGTGAATGCGGATTCCTCTGTGATCCAAACTGATTTACCATGTTGGTTTCAATCCGTTGCACAGGTCAATGATGTACTGTCTCCAGAGTTCATGCAGAGGCAGGAAAAGCTCGTATCTGTGATGTTAATGACAAAGACAGTGATGCTGGGCAGAGGGGAGGGGCAAGCCAAACAAACTGGCTAAATGGGAAACGTTTCGCAACCAAGATTTTGACAAGACGGTTTTGATGTACGTCAATGTCCCCAACACGTCACCAACCTCTGGTGCTCAGGCTTGAGCTGGAAGATCTTCATCGCCCTCTTCTGCCGAGCGTTCAGTCCTTTGGCTCTCTTGCGCTTCCTCTTGGACTTGTCCTTCTTGGGCCGGGCGTAGCCCAGAACCACCGCCTTGTGACTCAGCATGCTCTTCAGATCATGTTGCGCCTTCGGCTTAATGCTGTTCTTCAGGAACGCCAGGGTGAAGGC
Organism: Ophiodon elongatus; assembly: GCA_016806645.1. Lineage (NCBI taxonomy): Eukaryota > Metazoa > Chordata > Actinopteri > Perciformes > Hexagrammidae > Ophiodon > Ophiodon elongatus. Next base: position 372,113 of record JACSYO010002165.1, read on the forward strand.
CTCGGCTTTAGATTTGGGACGGGACTGGAAAATGAGACAGTGACAGCGAGATGTGAAATGTAGTTGTTTTTTCTTCTTTCTTGTCACCAGTGTTGGGTAAGCTACTTTAAAAAGCTTTTCAAGCTTCCAAATACTTCACACTGGAAGAAGTTGAACTACAGCAAAGCTATACGAGGGAAAAATCTAGTTTGGTTATTTAAAGCTACTTAGGCATACGGAGGTATACAAAGTCAGATGACAACTTAAAAATGACACTTTAGTGAATAAGTACAAGTTAAAAAAACAATAACTGTCGAGCATACATCCGACAGAGGTCCTTGATATTAAATGGCAGTCTGAAAAAGATTTAAGGCTCCCTGACAATTCAATTTATTTCAAAAAGTGCCCACTTATTTAGTAAACCAAAAAAATGCAATACCCCATTACAATTTGTATTTAAATTTGTATGTATTTGTACCTTTTTAGACTGTTGATCGACTTATGTAGTGGTCTATAAAATGAGCCTCTTGTCTTACTTGTTGGTTTTTGTAGCATCTTAATCTAAATCTTAAAAACTAAAACCGTCTAAAACAAGATAATGAAGATGCTGAAGCTGATGAAGCTGATGAAGCTGATGAAGCTGATGAAGCTCTCCCTGCGTGAGCACTGAGCAAAGCCGGCCCTTTAGGCACACGCAAATGCTGACAAAAGCATTGAAAAACATAAATACATGTTGAGCAACACATTTTTCGATGATTGCGTATAGACAAATATAAAATATGTCTTCTTGTATCCAACCAACAGTCCAAAACCAAATATATAAATGTTACTATCATTACATGAACATTTACTCAATGAAGGAAGGCATCCAATTCTCATATTTAAAAAAAGGTGGAACCAACAATGAACTGATAATCAAAACAGTTGCTCATTATCATTTATTTAGATATCATGGCACTTTCTTTTCTGCAGGAAAGTCTTTGGACAACATGAGTGGAAACTAAACGAGAGATTACACATCTGGAATACACATTTCATAGTTACGCGATACAGCACGTCTCTGGTCAACATGGCGGTCTCCGCTTACCTCAACACCGAGAACCTTCACCAGATCCTGAGGAATTGAGGCTCGAACAAGCGCTTCTGTTGAACGGGACAAACAACAGCTGTATTACACACAACCTAACAACTTACTGAGATATTGGACCAGAATGCAGGGGTGGGTGTTGGCTCTCTTTAAGCCCCCCCCCACCCCTCTCGAAAATGCCCAGTCTGTAGTTTTTGTAGTAAAAAGCTCCTTTATCAGTGTGCTATTTTATTCTGGAAACAGGTGAGTGTAGGATGTTACTAAAAACCACGATAGAGGGGTAAAAATTGTCCCCAAGATTTCTTACGTTGCTGTTATGCGCAAATCCTGCACCTGCAGTGAAGTTGGTTGCTGCGATGGACTGGTACATAATTTAAAAAAAAAAAAAAGAAGCTCCAACTGTTACAGAAGGAAACAAACCAAATCTTAGGCCGTCCCCAACGCCACACCCAGCAGATAACGCGGCCGAGACAATCGTCTCTTTGACAATTTCAAAATGAAAAAAACAGACTCCCTTTGTGCTAAAGAACGAGCCAAACACAGCCAGCTAAACGACCATCATGACTTTGTTAAAGGAAGCGAACAGGTGAAAAAAAAAAGAAGCATTCAGCTCACCTCAAATATCATTGATTCGTGAATGCTAGAGACTTAGACACTGTATCACTTTGTTTGAGGGGGATGGGGGGGGGGGGTATTAGAATGAACTGACGCTGACATTTAAACATGACGTGACACCTGAAACCATTGTATAACAAGTACAAACACTGAGAATGACCTGATAGTTGAAATGTCAGGTCTCGGAGGGTTGGTGAGCAAACTGATTTGGATTGGCTGACAAAAATAGCTGTGCAGGAATAAGCAAATTTTGTTTTTGGTTTGCCAGGGACATCCCTGTGGCAGTGATGAATGAGGTTATCAGTTGTCGTTGTCCTAAATACAGGTTTGGGTACATGTTGTACATTCTTTAATTGTATAGCCTCAAGGGAACCAAATCAAAAGTTGCTTTTCAAGAGGTGGGTGGGGAGAGAGAGAGTTTACAGACCTGTCTGACTAGTTACAAATATTCCCTTCTGTACACAGACTGAGAAAGTACAGACTCACTCTACCAGTCGCACTGATATCAACAACAGATATTAAAAAGTCCAGACAGAGGCCGACGATATGTTTCAAAGTGTCTTTTCTTTGGGGAGAGCTGGGTGTTCAATCTCTTTTCGGTCTCGACAGAAATTTTAAGTATCAAAGTCTGACACATACGAAAAGCCGCCATTGAGTGTCTGGTGAGGGTCAGAGTCATGATCTTGTTTACTTACTCTTTATACACAGTTCCAGGTTTCAATTAAAATTTGGTTTTGTGTGGTTATATAGGCTGTGTGCTTATGTAGGCTATGTGGTTATACAGCCTATGTGGTTATGTAGGCTATGTGGTTATGTAGGCTATGTGGTTATACAGCCTATGTGGTTATGTAAGCTATGTGGTTATGTAGGCTATGTGGTTATACAGCTTATGTGGTTATGTAAGCTATGTGGTTATGTAGGCTATGTGGTTATACAGCTTATGTGGTTATAGCTGTTGTTGTATTTGTACCGTTAATATTTTGAATGCAGACCTTTTAATAAAGTGTCACTGTATTGCATCACCGTGTTCACAAACCCCTAGCGTAGACCCTGAACGTTACACGGACATCATGACGTTAAAGAGGCGGTTAACCGACTGACAGCCGGGTCAAAGTAGACAGAGAACATGTTGTTGGAGTTGAAAGAGAGGGATGACGTGAGTTTATGTCGTTGTTTATGTCAGAAACAGCGACGTTATGTCTAGCTACTTTAAAGCGAAACTTCACTTCCCTCTCGTAAATGAAACTCACCGTCCATTTCCACGTTCTCGACGACTTCACGAAGAAAACGGGAGGAAACGCAACACTTTCTAAGTGCAGAAAAACTGTTCAACACATGTGTTTTGGTTCTAACGCGAGCTCACTTCCGCTTTCCTCCTTCTTCTTCTTCTTCTTCTTCCGTCTCTTCTTCTGAACAGCTGCCGGCAGACTCTCCGCCGCGAGGCGCAATGGTGCCCTCTACATTGTAAACCAGGCACCACACGCCCTTTCTCGTTGGTATCTGTAGATAGACAGGGCTGCACGGTGGCTGGCTCCACTGTCGCCTCACAGGAAGAGGGATGCGGGTTCGATTCCCGGGCTGTACAGCCCTTCTGGGTGGAGTCCTCCCCGTGTCAGCGTGGGTTGCCTCCTCCCACAGTCCAAAGACATGCAGCTTAGACACTGAATGGCCATTAGGTGACTCTAAATTGATCGTGGATGTGAGCGTTCTAACTTATATCTCTGTGTTTGATATGTTTCTATAACTTGCAATTGAAATCATCATCAATTTAACATGTTACACATTTTAATTAGCTGGTGCAGGAGTAGGTTTCTGCACAGGGATCACTGAAACAAAAACAAGCGCAGAGCCTTATTCAAAGAACTGACTGTACAGAAGAATCTAAAAAGGGCCACAAGTTCCTGTCCAACCACGTAGTTTCACTCAAATCTGTGTTAATGGTACTTGGTTTTACCCATAAGCCAAAAACTAGTAAAACGTAGCATTCATCAATTTGTTGCACACTTGGACACAAAAGATATCCAGGCGTGCATGGGTTTTAAAGAACGTCTTTACTTATCTGAAAGCACAGAAATACACGCACATCAGTGCAACGCAACCGCACGCTGCAGGCTGTTTTTGGCCTACCGAATGAAGCACGCATAACGATCCCCTCGCTTCCTACCCAAAGGACCCCTGAGCTTAAGTGCCTGTATGAGCTTTACTCATTGTAACCAAATATTACACTCCCAAACCATTTGTTTCTATTGCAGATGAACATATGCCAGGTGAATTAACAAAACAATTAACAATCAATAAAAATAATAAATAAATGAGAATACATGAGAATCTGGGGGGGTGTCCCTGTCTAGTTCTTATTATTGTGTCCAACATTACCGTGGGCCCCACAAATTAATATAACAAGATGTGATATTGCCCACAATAAATACAGAGGAGCGGGATTCAAACCTTCACCCTGATGAAGATAGATAGATACTTTGACTCATACCAAACACTGACACACCTGTGTCCCACACTCAGGATTTTGGAGGACAGGTGCTTTTAGAAAAAACATTTGAAACCATGTGTTCGATACTAAGTTTTATTAATATGGCAATAGTTATAACAAATAAAATTGTTTCATACAAGAAGACTGGAAAAAGCTAGTAAGTGGATCTTGAGTAAGGATTGTTCTGTCAGACTACTATGAACATTCATGCTTACTTCTGTACAGTGGGTCGCAAACTACCTCTCTTTGGATGTAATGTAAACTAAATGTAATTTATATTTAGAAAGAAAAAACAATTTGACTGACGGTATTAGTGACAACATTTTATTTTGATTAGATAACATTTTATTTTGATTAGATAACAAAAGTATATTTAAAAATAGTTTCTGTGACCGCGCACGTTTTAGTTTTGTTGTTACATTTTCTTGACTGACATGTTTGCCTGATGAGTATCATCATTTACACTCATCTCTTCATCTTGTAGTTGGGATCTGCAGCGTTGTTCCGGCCCAACGCTGAAGGCCCAGCATAGTTTATGTCTGATTCCGGGCAGATGAGCTGGCAAGAAAGCCCTTTGGCTTGTTTCCTCATTCTCCTTCAGCCCGTCTCCACAGCAGCCCGGCGCCCCACCGAGGAGGCCACGGACGACATTTTGAGAACCGCTGCTTGTACGTTGTCGGATGTTTTTAATAAACTCAAATACAGTCAATTCATGAATTCTTTCTCAAGTAATGCTTACAGTCAACAGTTAGGGCACCAATAGCTCTTCTTCTCCAAGGCGGCTGCTCTGCATGACCTTCGACCTCGCTACGGTGGTCTATAATACATATATATTATATTATTATATATACATTATATTCATTAAAAAAAGAAAGCTAACGAGCTCATTTAAAAATTGTGAGGAAGGTGAAACACCCCAAGGGCTTCTCTCGATAAAACCAAATAATCAATAAAATCACAAATGAAGTCTCTGGATTTTCTCAAAATATTTATTTAAAATCTGTTTGTCGATTTCTTTATACACAGTTATAACAGTTCACAAAATGCAGAGTGACATACAAGCTGTATCTCAAGATAATTGAAATATCAGTTGCATTCCTACTTCCCAATACACATCCAAACCTTTCGATTAAAAAAAATATATATATTCCCTGTTTTGTTCTACAAATAAACTTTATTTGAACTTTGAATATATTTTATATAAATACCAAGGCACTTTGTCCTTTCTAGAAGAAAGAAAATATAGGTTTTAAAGGTCTGAATACACTGGCTTTATGGCAGACATCCCTCTCCAAAGTAGATGGAAGATAATCCATGTGCGTGCGTCACTCCCTAAATGTCCCGGAAACCTGACATGTCGGGGTCTCGGGCGTGAATATAATAAAGCAGTCGAATCAACAGATACGTATGTTCACACACACTCGAGTGTGAAACACTACATCGACTTCCACCGAGGGGCTTTCAGTAGCAGGATGTCAAAATCTGAGATCAGATTTCAGCTACAGCCGTGGGAACAAGTGGCTGGTTTTCAGATTGAGAAGTGCAGCATTTCATAAGGAAATGTTCCACAGCACTTACAAGGATGGAAGTAAAAAAATATCTAAAAATAATAATGTTGGACATGTATCAGGCGATTGTGTCTCACTTCTGTTAAGTAATGTGCAGAGAGCGAGAATACCCTCCGAGTGCTTTCCAGTTAGAGGCGTGTTTCCTGGTTCCTGGTGGATGTTCTTTCTTGCAGTGTGGGGAACACCACCACATCCTCTACAGATTATTTGTTTTGCCTGAAGTGGTTTGGCCACTTTTAGGTGTTATAAAACAGGCAACAGATTTCTATGTCACATCTAACCAATAAAAGTGAAGCGGGCGTGCAACGTCTGTGATCCGTATTTTGAATCCTATCATCCACCCGTACCATAAAGTTGCTACCTATCGATCATTTTCTACAGTTCTGCATGTTTGCCTGAGAGAGGCACCCCTCCTCGGTGGCTCATCCTGAGGTTTCCTTCCATTTTTACCCCATTAAAGTTTTTATATTTGAGACGGATTGTAAAGCCCATTGAGGCAAATTTGTGATAAGTGACATCGGGCTATAGAGATATAAAAATAACTTGCGTTACGTACTGATACCAGCAGTTTTTTTTTCTGCGGTTGCTCAGTCACACTATCGAAAAACACACTAAACGAGTTGGGTGTGCCTCCTCTGTCATTGTTCGTGCACAACAACGAGCCAAAACTTTGTGTCACCCTGCCCTGTGGTGAGCCTGTGGGTGTGAGTCACTTTTCCTACTTATCAAAACAGATCTGTTAATTCTTTGTAAACAAGCAACACGAAGGTTATTCTCATTTTACAGCAGCAGTTTATATATATATATATATATACATACATTCTTTGCCGACCCATATACCAGAGGGTGACGAGACAATATACTTGGAAAAACCCACATTTCAAAGTGTTCGGCATTTCGGCCGTCGTCTTTTTGGTTGGTTTTCGTCGGTCGGCGTATTGTTTTGTTTTTCCTACCAGAGGTGACACGAGAGGAGTTAAGTACAACTGGTGCTGAATAAGACATTTTTAGGCGACCAAAAAGGTTTACTAAATTACTTTCATGAATTGAAAACACACTGTGAAACTCCCAGACCCCTTAGGGACCTGTCAATCACAAGGTAGCCCCGCCCTAAAGCATACTCTGTTTTATGGTCTGTTTGACTCTAAATGGACCATAATTTACTAAATGAACATCATGTTGTATTGAAGAAAACTTGAAACTAGAGATTGAGACAATAAACTCATGTTTACTGAGGGAATAAATCAAGAGAGAAGTAGAGTCATTTTCTATAGACTTCTATACAACCAGACTTCTTTCTGCAAGCGGAGGAGTCGCCCCCTGCTGGCCAGTGGAGAGAATGCAGTCTTAAGGCACTTCTGCATTTGCTTCACTTTTCTGAACAGGAGGCTTCTGCCTGATTAACACAGAATGAATGTTCTTGTGTATATTGTTACAGTGTATCATTGGTTCTTTGGAGAAACAAACCTACCCCCCCCCTTCATACTGAAGTGAATAAAAAGAAATTTCACTCTAGTGAAACTCGTGGTCTCATGAAATTTGGATTTGCTTTCTCTATGTGCAGTTTCCATGTTGAAAATGGGTCGGAGCTTTTTGTAGTCACAGCTTGATTATATTCTTGTTATTGCAAAGACGTTAATAGATACTGAATAGTACTTCAGCACGGAAATTGGCACATAACTTGTGCTTCTTTGGCTCCACCCACTCCCGTTCAGCCTCAACCAACGGCACGGCGTCTCTGTACAACTGAAACTGCAGCTGGCAGTGGTCCATGAATACCATAATCAGAACCTACTCGTTTCAGTAGAAGTAATTCATTACACATTAAAACAGTTTAGGATACACTCGTAGTAGAGCGCTGTAACATTGACATCTCAGCGCTTTTACCACGAGATAAGACTAAATTAGAAGCAGTCTCTTGACTCGCAAGTGCATGTAGGCTCTGGTGCTCTGTGTGTATGTATGTGTGTGTGTGTGTGTGTGTGTGTGTGTGTGTCACCAGTGTAGGTGTAAGTGGGGATGTTGGTTTAATTGACATAGTAATTCCTCTTCTGTCGGCTCCTGGATCTGTTCTCTGCAGAAAGAGAGAGAGAGAGAGAGAGAGAGAGAGAGGGCAAGTCAAGGCATTAGCTGTGATTTATTTATTTAAAAAAAAGATGTACGACTGACGACAAAGCAGCAGCGTCAACCTACCTGAACATGAACTGAACAGAGGTTTCATATCTGATCCTCTCCACGTCGGTGACAGAGCAGCTGTGACTCCGGTCCCACTTGTAGATGAAGTTCTGTCAGAAAAAAATTGGCGCATTTATTATGTAGTTTATATTTACATTATTACTGTTTTCTCTTCCAGAAGTCGCGTAAACCAACACTCGCTTTTCTTGACGCCTCCACCCTGTCTGTGGCACTGAATATCTTATCTTTAAAGAACAGGTCAAAGGTAAATGTGACCTGTCCAACAGTCAGTGTGGTTTGTTGATGTGTCAGTGGTTTTTAATCATTTTGAGTCACTTGAGTGATTAAAATCAATCAGACATTCGACACAGAAGCCTCTCTTGGGGCACCCCGGTGGTAAAAATGGTTACAGTGCATTCATCTTAAAGTCCCAGTGACGTGAGAGCTGCTTTAGTTTCTGTGCTCTGTCACGTATTCCGCAGTTAAAGAGAACATTTTAGCGGTGCATAGTCCCGAGAGGGATTTAAATAAAATCGGTTGCATTTGAATGGACCATTAAAAAGGGGGCGGGCTTAGAATGTAGCGGGGACAGAGCAAGGGGACGTCGTGATATTATTGGTTGGAATTGGTCTGTACTAGTTCATGTAAGCACACGTACTATTTTGTTTTACAGAAAGAAAAGATGATTGGATTTAAAAAAAATTTAAAAAATCAAAATAATTGGCATACATTGTTGCACAGATATGACCGGGGATGTGATCTAAAAGGGTTAAAAAGGCTTTATTTTTATTTTTTTTACTTAGTCTCAACTTTAAGTTACCGCTAATGCAAACGCAACATTTCCTACTGCTGCGGCTTCACACTTAAAGCATTTAACTGGCAAAACACGAGTTGACTTTCGAGTCAGTGGAAAATGCAACTGACTGCCATAACTCACCAAAAATGTATTTACAAAACAAGACAGCACAACAAAACAGCGGCCATTTTTTGACAGCAGATCAGTCTGAAGTTTTGCAGGGAGTCACGGAACAAGAAGGAGCAGCCACAGATATAGAAAAAGGCCAATTATTGCCTGACTTCTTTATCAAACCACATTAGTTTGTTTTGTTTTTGAGCCTCCAGAGTTCTGGGACCTGTAGTATTAAATCACATTAGAAGTTACCACCAGTGAATCGGGAGTCCCCAAATCAAGCAGGACTGGAATCTTAAGTCTTTTTTTGTGTTGTGGCGCTTTATTCATGTTATGCATGTATGTATGTATGTATGTATGTACTGTATGTGTATGTGTGTGTGTGTGTGTGTGTGTGTGTGTGTGTGTGTGTGTGTGTGTGTGTGTGTGTGTGTGCGTGCGTGTGTCCATCTGAGGGAACTGACCTCTAAAATGACGGCCACAAACAAGTTGACCCACATGACGGAGGAGGTGAGCCACCAACACACAAAGTAGATCTTCGACCACCTGGGAGAAAAAAAGATAAAACACGCTCATCATCCTCATCCTCATCCTCATCATCCGTCACCATCGTCAGCTGCCGTGCATGTCAAACGTTTCGGTTATTTTCTTACTCTGTGGTGTATCTGCTGTATACTTCCAGGAAGGCCTGCCAGTTGTTGACTATCATGACATCGTACAGCAAAATGATGGCTGCCTGAGAGAGAGAGGGAGGGGTGGGGGGGAAGATACTCTTCTTTCACTCTGCTGCACTTTTGTTGGCTCTATATCCCAGCAGATTTCAGCGGTACAAAAAGATGAAAGTACAGTCCCTAACCCATCACTAAACGATCAGTGAACCATCTTCGACGCCGATGGCTCATCATCAGCAAATGTCAAACAGGTAAATAATTACGTTATAAAGTCCCACACAGTAAGGAACAAATGTAAATCAATAAAAAACATATATATTTAATCCCAGATTCGATCTTGTACACAACGATGAAGATCCGACTGCAGTCTCGTTACTCACAGCGAAGTCATCGAAGTTGTTTGGCCAGTATTCCAGCTGCTCATAGGTGCCACACTGCACGCTGAAGTTAGAGGTGATGTTGTCCATGGAGGTATTGGAGATCACACTGGGAAACACACACACACACACACACACACACACACACACACACACACACACACACACACACACACACACACACACACACACACACACACACACACACACACACACACACACACACAAATCAGGGGCGGCTCAGATTCCTACCATCACTCTATGTAACAAATGTAGCCTCGTGATTTCGATCTGGAACTAATATCACTGTTCCTCTTGGACGGAGAGTCCGAGCCAGCAACAGAGCAGCGGTCGTTCAGTCTGCAGGTTACTTAAAGGTGCAGTGTGTGCGATCTGGTCAGAGCTTTAGTGAACTGACAGAATGTGTTGTGTTGCAGAGATCTGTCTACTGAAATTCTAATGCATAGGATACAGACTTCAGCTGCTCATCTCACTTTCAGGCTCGTAGGTCTACAGGTTCTGAACAGGATTTAGTGTTTCTGCTTCCTTTGCCAACAAAAACAAAATGTCTCTGCCATGTGTTCTTACTGCAGATGACCTCATACCTCATCTCTGTAGGAGGTTTGATGGCTCCCTCAAACAGCCAGATCCCAAACACGGCAAACACGTAGTACACCACCTGCAGAGAGAGCGTGAAGAAGACCATGTGAGGCTTTCTGCCTTTACACGTAAACTGTAAATGTTTTCTAGTTGAGTTCCATTGTTGAAATAAAAAAATTGAAAAATGAGTCTGTGATGGGATTCCATTGACACATAAGTTACTAATTCATAACATATTTCTAGAGCAAACACTTAGAGTAGTAGTGGTTTAGTGGCATCTAGTGGTGAGTTTTGCAGATTACAACCAACTGAATATCCCTCCGCTCACCCCTCCTTTTCCAAGCGTGTAGAGAACCAAATGTGGCCTTCAGGTAACGTAAAAATCACCATCTTGTGTTTTGGTCCCAAAAGAGTGATGATAGGGTGGAGTTACTTAAAACCCAACGCTGAATAAAACATTTTTAAGCAACCGAAAAAGTTAGAATTAATCTTAATGAATTGAAAGCACAGTGTAAGGACACCGGACAACACCGTGGTAGCAACCTGTCAATCACAAGGTAGCCCCGCCCTAAAGCATACCCTGCTTTATTTGACTCTAAATGGACCATAATTTACTAAATGAACATCATGCTGTATTGAAGAAGACTTGAAACTAGAGATTGAGACATAAACTCATGTTTACAATGTTTACTGAGGGAATAAATCAAGAGAGAAGTAGAGTCATTTTCTATAGACTTCTATACAATCAGACTTATTTTTGCACTTTTCAGACCCGGAGGTTGCCGCCTGATTTGTCCGTTCTGGGCTACAGTAGAAACATGGCGGACTCCATGGAAGAGGAACCTGCTCTCTATGTAGATGTGAACGGCTCATGAAATGCTCATTCTAAGCTGCAGAAAACCCAATGATTCTTATTTTCAGGTGACTGCACACAAATGAAAAGCACACCGCTCCTCTAAGCATGCTGACTCACCATCAGGATCCCTGCAAAGGCTCTGAGGTTTTTCACCAGGTCCAACAGTGTACTCGCGACCAAAGCCATGAGCTGGACAACAAGGGACAGAAAGACACAGGAATGTAATAGTGATGCGACTGCAGTGTCTCTGAATGAAGATTTGTGTCGTGAGAGAGAACACGATGCTGACATCTTGTGTACGGGTTATAATCATAGCTTCCCACAACAATGTTACATGTGACATGCCACATATTGTTGTTTTCATAATACATTCGACGACTCAGAAAAGCTACCCAGTTAGTGTGTGAGTGTCTCTGTACCTTGATATCTGGGATGATGCGCAGGAAGCGGAACACAATCAGCATGTTGATCAAACGAACCATCTCCCACAGAGACATCACACCTTGAGAGGAAGGGTCCCTGTGGTGACACACACACACACGCACACGCGCACACACACACACACACACACACACACACACACACACACACACACACACACACACACACACACACACAGAAGACGATTGGCAGGTCATTTACTGATTAAAAATTTGACGTTTCTACAATTCTTGGAGACTTTTGTCTCCTGCCGCTACAAATTCTATTCCTGTGTTCAGCTAATAAGCATTCTGAGCCTTTCATGAGCAGCTTCTTCACTCCTGAACAACAAATCCAGACAAAACATGGCAACTGCACATTTAATAGGGTGCAGTCGGCAAATTGAATTTGGCATACACGTCCACCTGGTCTCATTAGAATCTGTTGGTCAAAGGTCACAAAATATGTTTTTTAACATAACTCAAGAATCATTTTGACAATTTCACACAAATGTCTGATAGGATGAAATGATGAAGTGATGAGAATTTGGACAGACAAGGATGTAAACTACAACATGACCGGTCGGTGGAGGCACACAGCCGCAAGGCGACAATTCTAGTTTTCACTTGTTTGGATGTCGAGTTCAAATATCCAACAATCTTTCCCCAGAATCGCTGCCTCCACCTTCAAAGGTACGGTTGGAGTGTTGGACGTGTCTTTGTAATTCACTTCAATGTATCCTTCAAATCCGGCTTACGTTTGATCCAAAGATGTGAAATCGCTGTCTGTTTCTAATGTAGAGATGGGAAAGAAAAGGCTTTGTGCTCCAGCCTCTGGGGGGAAAGTCTCTCTAGCTATTTGTCTATGTTCTTAGTAGATACTTTTATTTTAGATTTTGTCTTACATGTGGATTTCTCTTTGTGTGAATGTTTTGTTTTTTTGTTGTGTTTTTGGTTTGTCCGTACTGGATCTTGCTAAATAAACGTTTGAAACACAAAACTTGAAACATTCCTGCGACTTCACTATGAATCATCATCGACAAACATTCACTTTAAAGTCATTAGAAGAAAACACAAACCTACCACGTAGAATAAGGAAGCCTGTAGGTGGCAAATATAGTGATCTGTAGGACCTGGGGAGGAAAAAACACATAAGATTAGTGATGAATGTCACAAGTGGTAACTAAAGCAACAAAACAAATGTTCACGAGACCTTTCGCTTCATAAAACCTGCAGTAACTGATCTTTTCGGCCACTAGAGGGCAGCAGATACAAATCCAAAGGTTACAAATTGACCTTTCGTAACCTTTTAAGATGCTATGGTGACAGTTGCTTATTTACACATCCAGCAGTTACGGAGCAACATGGTTATTCATGTGGTGTTTGTGTCCACCAACGGGCAAAACAATATCAATGTCATTTGTCTCTCCTTTTTTAATTTGCATATGAGGGAGGGTTGGGCAAATAACAGGAGGGGACACGTTACAACTGAGTAAGGTCATGCAATTTTCGATGGTGAGCTTTTCGTGTAAATGGTGCAATGTGCAAGGTCTGGCCAGGATTTTAGTTTCAGACATTCAAATAGTAAAAAAAAAAGAAAAAAAAAGGTTCTCCTAAATACAACAATAATAAAGAGTGAGTGGTGAGAGCAGGCAGTTACCAAGAGCAGCATGGTGAGGAAGCAGTCAAAGATGTTGTTACTGTAGGACAGGTACCCTTTCCATCCGAAGGCAAAGATCTTCACGCACACTTCAAACAGGTAGTAAAGGATGAAGCACAGGTTGATGATCTGACGGTGGGACAGTGGAAGACTGAGGTCAGTTCATTTAAGAAGTAGGTTATGGTCACAGTTTTAACAGAGCTGCAACGTTTTAGACCATTGGATGAAGCGAATGACCTGCTGAGAACCAAACAGACGGGAAGGTCGCCACGGTCACCAAGGTCATAATACTGAAAACGCAATGGCTTTCATCAGCGAACCACAGGCTGGGTCACCAGTGTGTGACCTTATCTGGCGACAGATAGCGACGTAACGGACAATTAATTCAAAAGAGCCCTATTCCGAATTTAGAGCAAATCTATGACTGAGGGATTGCCTCTACACGGTTCTCAACATGGCGACGGCTGAGCCGGTGCTAACGGAGCTAACGGAGCTAACGGAGCTAACGGAGCTAACGGAGCTAACGGAGCTAACGGAGCTATCGGAGCAAACAACGGCAACAGTGCTGAGAGAGCTAACGGTGTTTACTTAAGGGGGGAACCAGAGGGTGGGCCCTTTGTCACCCGGTAAACCGCTGTATGAGCGCAGTGAAGAGCGGCGGCCGTTAGCTAGCCCGTGGGGCACACGAACAAGGACTCACATGCATTAACATGCACGAGCGGTCGGCCCGGCTACGTTGACAAAGCACAGAGAGGCAGACGGGGAGCAGCTTCACTTTCTGCGCAGGTAGACATTAGTCCACTATATCTTCACATAGCAAATAGTTGTTTGCTGCTATGTTAATGCTCTGGATGTCGTACAGAGAACCTTTAAACGCAAATCGTCGAGATCATTACGTCGAGGTGTCGTGTTTGACCTGATGGTGGTGCGGGGAAAAAGATTAGGGGGTTGATTAGGAATCATCCTCTGTGGACCATGAACATCCGTAAGACATTATATGACTGTGTTCACCTCGATGATGTAGTTGTCTCTTTCTGCTGTGGACTTTTCAGCATTCAGCACCAGGATGGTCTGAAACACACACACACACACACAAATGTAATATTGCCATACGGCAGACAGCGTGTAAGGGTGTATGAGTATTTACATGTATGCATATGTGATTGTGTGTGTGTGTGTGTGTGTGTGTGTGTGTGTGCAGCTTACACATATGCAAATGACATTGGCCAGTGCCACCGCGTTGCCAAGTATCGTGAGAAAGTAGTGACTGAAGAGCACCTGGAATCTCTGCAGGACCGGAGAGTTGTACTGGGGCAAGGGAGGGTGCTGGAGAAACACACACACACACACACACACACACACACACACACACACACACACACACACACACACACACACACACACACACACACACACACACACACAGTCAGCAGCATGAAACGGATGTCAAAGTGAAAGGAAATGTTGAAGCAATCTCTGAAGCAGCAATGCCCCTCGTGCACTTCTCTACCTCCTTAATGCGATCTTTGTCCAGTTCATCAAATATCTTCCTGAACTCCTCTCGGTCCATGTGGCCCACATCGGCATACTTTTGCACCTCCTGAAGTTAAGGGGAAGAACCAGAGGACACATCCTCTCATCTGAATGTGTTCTGATGCCAAGATTATGTTATATTAAGATAAATATGTTTTATATATATATATATATATATATATATATATATATATATATATATACCATATTGCTGGTGTATGATTTATTATTGTAATAACTTAATTGAGCAGATTTATATCTATTTATTATTTGTTACATTTTGTTTTACAAAGTTAGGAAAGCAATGTTTAAAACAGGCCTGATGTTGCCTTCCAAAGTAAAAAGCGTCCCAGTCTCTTCCACCCAGTGAGGCTAGTGAGTGTAGAGAGCGGCATGGTGTCGGCTCTGACCTTAGTCATGGCCTCTCTGTAGTAGCTCTTCATCTGGACCCTGGACATCACCTTCAGCACCAGATCAACAGCCACATGCTCCCTGACCAGAGAAAACAAGACACCGTCTCTTTCCGCTCAGTGTGTATTGGTGGGGGGGATATTCTGAGCGGTCCGCACCACCGCAGGAAACCACCCGTTTTACTGTGAACCGCGCTGACATTGCTGCTCCCCTGGAGGTAGCGAGCAATGCAACTTGTTCAACTAAAATAAAAGGTGCGTGTCTCTTACTCAGCAGCCTGATGGGCTCCCCGGCAGCTCAGGACTTGGAAAGCAGCTCGGATCCCCAGTCGTCTCCTGATGATGGACGTTTGGACCGACATCTGGACCAAAAACAAACACGATCAGAAAGATTCCCAGACTGCACCCTCAAACGGTTCCCTTTAAGCATTTCCCATTCTTATTGTGGGCAATGCACACTGTGTTTGTCTCTTGCCTTCTCATTGCTCCGGTACAGATAATGATGCCTTTGAATTTGTAATATCTGAGGATGTATATTGTCGGAACGCTATAATTTAGACTCTTCCTGTTTTCCAGAAGATGGCGGTCACAACTCAACTACCTGTTCCACGCACTTCCTCAAACCACAAACTTGCTGAGGGTGAGTATATTCAAAGTGAACATCAAGTCATAATTCATTTTCACATCACCTGTGCTTGGTGATGTGAAACTGGAATGAAACTTTGACCGGCATTTAATGAGGACTTGATGCCCACTGTGGTGGAATACACAATTCATGCAAGATTCAAGACTCTGCTGGAGGTTTTTTGTACATTGTACAGAAATCAGTAGGAGCAAATGGATGTCTAAAAAAGGTATAAAAAATACAGCTCAGCAACACAGACTGCAAGAGAGCTGTAATGTATAGTAACCATGATTTGTAGTAATATTCTCTTAAACATGCTAAACCACTGATATAAAAAGTAGGAAATAAAAATAGCTGGCTATCCGGGTGGAGTAAAATGACTTAATTCCTACTATTAATATTGGAACTTCATATTAACGGAAGATATAAAAAACGGATCTATTGTTATGATGATTCCCATCCCGCCCGCTGCCGTCATCTCAAATTGACTCCCATTTCGCCAGAATCCAACAGAAGTCTCGAGAAGAAAAAAAAGAGTCAGCGTTTACTACAGAGTTTGCACTTGTAGAAAGTGAAGTAGATGTACCAGAAAGGCAAAGCTTTTAAAGGAAACCTTACATTTTCTTAATTTAGGTTAAGCACAAAATCATTACTCAATACTGGGCGTATGCTGGGGCAAATGGAACATGTCTGATGACTGTCTTCCACTGCCAGGGCTCGCTTTTTCCCATCGACACACCTACTTTTCCAGCTGGGAATAATTAAGTAACAGCAGTCATGATTCGTTTGGTAAAAAAAAAAATGAAAATTGAAGCCTCACATTAATGCTGTCTGCTGCATCCAATCGAAACAGACTGAGCTTGTAGTGTGTGTTTGTAAGTATGCATGAGTGGAGCTGTAACCGCTGATGAAATGCTCCTCAGCAGCATGGCGCCGTACGTGCAGTGTGACTCACCAGCAAATAGCCCCTGAACTGGTTATAGATGATGGCTGTCAGTAAGTTCATCAGGCAGTAGGTTCCTGCCAGGAAGCAAAACAAATCTCCTCTATAAAACAAAAACGTCACTCAAACACATTTATTTTGCTTTGAACAGCAGCACAGTGATCTACTGTTATTAAATGTCACTTTAAGGGACAGCTTTGGAGAGACGATGAGGAGCAGCGTACTGCTGTGGACAGGGGGCAGCAGCTAAACATATTTTAGACACCGGGAAAAAAATCAATATCATTTTACATGCACGTCATATTCTAAATGTTTTTCATCGCTTTACCTCGCAGACAGACAGCCCTTTTTATGACGGGGAACTAAAGGCGTCATCTAGGCTCTCTTCAAAGTCATTAGACTCCATTGACTAAAATTTGTCATTTTTACCTTGCAGAACATGGGAGCTGCTGGTGTTCTGCTGCCTCCGTCAGTTAGTCCGCTCGTGCTATCGCGTCACTTTGGTGAATCTGAACCAGCCCTTCAAAACACCAAAGTCACACAGTAGCACAAACAGACTAAGCGATCGAGGCAGCGGAACACCAGCGACTCCTGTGTTGTTGTTTTCTTTTCATAGGAGTCTTGTGACATTCTAGAGGACATAGTTAGCGGCATCAGTTCCACGTTGGTAGGGGCTGTCTGATATTCTAAATATAGCGTACACTTAAACAGCTATCGTTCAGCTGTCTAAAATAGGTTTTGCCGCTGCTCCCCGTCCACAGCAGAACATTGCTTTGATCCTGTGCTGGTCCTCCACCTGCTGGAGGTAATACACTGACGATGGAGAAGTACCTCGTGCAACCCCACTTCAAAACATCCGAACTCTCCCTTTAAAACCTCGGCACCGACACGGACGACGACGATCACTGCTTACCAATCATGCTGAAGGTGATAAAGAAAATGGAGTAGGCTCTGTTCAGGGAGTAGGCCGGGATCATCACTGTGACAGGACAGAAGACAGGTTGAAAACAGGGCCATCACATAAAACGAGGCTGGTGTATCATGGGAATGACGGAGTACCATCGGGGTTGTTGGCTGTGGTGAGCAGCACCAGCAGAGAGGTGAAAGAACTGGGCAGGTCTCTGAAATGTAACCTCCACTCTCCATTCTTCTGTGGATCCTGAACAGAAAACCCAGAGGGGGAGTCAGTTGGTTAGGTTTGATACTTCGTAGAAAGAAGTGTGGGCTTCTTGATTAATGGACGTATTAATGTATGAATTAGGTCTTTAGTTGGACATGTTTCTAAGTGAGTAAATGAGCACCTACTGCAGCGCGTGATGTTAGGATTCCAAACCACTGACGATTTTAAACAAGTATATCAGATATCCACCAACACTCTCTTCTAATTATATGTTGCTACAGGCAGACATATTGAATAAACAATATTGTGCTTGTTTTGTTTTAAATGTACCATCATCCCCGTCTAGACGAATGAAGTGAACCTCGGGACGGAGCGCTCTGTTCCCGGGGATGGAGTTCTGGATTTCTCTCTTGTGCCTCACTACAAATGTTGGTGGGAACTTTGACGGCCTCAAACCTAATAATGTGGCTTCATACACGCACCACCTTCCTTTCTAGGTCTTAAAACTTTTGCTCTTGTTTAAACTTATTTGTTATCCTATCCATCCAACCTGCCCATTTTTGAATTCCCATCAATTATTCTCCAACTGTATTTTTAAATGATAGCCTGGAGTGGTGTTTTTTTGGACAGTGACCCTCAGCTGTTGAGTTGCCATCACAGTCTGGTACATGTCCAGACACACACACGTCAACACAAGCCGGAGCGTCGGCAGTACGGTACAGTCGTGTCTATTTAGCAGGGCGTGGCGTGACCTGAACTCACCTCACTTTTAGCAAACAGCAGCATGCCGATCATAGTGAAGAGGCACAGGTGGAGCGCCAGCAGCAGGATGACACTGCACACACACACACACACACACACACACACACACACACACACACACACACACACACACACACACACACACACACACACACAGGGTGAGGGTGAAGAATTACGTAAACATATAACAGATTAATGCAATGGCCGTCAGTTTTAATCATTTCAACTTTAACACTGAAAATACGTATTTCTTTAGTTTTTTTTAATGGCGGGTGGCTCAAAATACTACAATACCCACGAGCCCTATTATATTTATTATATTCCTATTTATAGAAAATAATCTAGTCAGCGCCGCAACACTTTCCGGATGTCTGCTGCTGCAGTTTGTAACAATATACCGATGATCCAAAACTGACCCAGAACCTGAAAGTGAACCGATCCAAGCAGCAGAATGTTCGTCATCATACTTTATGACGTCATTAACCTAAAAGAATTAAATTAAAAAAAACTCAATTTGAATTAAGTGATTCAGCGGATTAAATGAGTCAGTCTGTTTTTGATAAAAACCCTTCTTTCTTTAATGACTACAGCTCGTCAGTGCGTTCCTCTGTGTGCAGCAAGCGGGAGAGCAAACAAGTTTTGTCTTGAACTGTTTTTGAAGGCGAAACGCCAACAAATATGGATTGAAGCAAAAATATTTCGTTAGATGTCGTGAATTTTGGAAATTATTACATCTATCTTTTTTTTCAACACCTTTTGATTTTTGTCTTTTAAAAACGCTCTGGAGTGATCGGAAATATTTCGATCACACCAGTTAGAGACAATCATACGCAGCCACCACTGGAATCTATACAAATAGTTTAATAGTATAATACTAATAATATTAGCCTGATCTTTATCTGCAACTATGCAGAAATCCTGCTTTTAAACAGAATGGATAGACTGCTCCACAATCAAATGTTGATTTAGAATTCAAACGTCAACGTTATGAATGAAGCTTCCAACTGTTCGCCACGGCCCGAATAGTCTTTTAACGTTGGCGCCTGAAATACCTTCAACAAATTCAGAGCACCAAACAGAACCTCCAAACAATGCTTTGGCACTGTTCAAGATTTAACATTCAATGCATTGTTGGAACTCATACGCGCTCCTGGACTCTGTGACAGAATCAGGGAGCGGAGAGTGATACGGTCCAGGTGGTGCAGTCAGACTACATCACCGTCAGCCTGTGGCCACATTAAAGGGAAGCAGCGGGCCACTGACAGAAGTGAGCCAACTGCATTGTCGTTTCACTTTGTCCAGAGTGTTGAGCTAACCCCTCAGCTCCCCCTTCCTGCGCTAACGATGGCATTTACTTTTGCTGTTGAGTAATTAGTAATGGAATGGAATTAACTTTTCCAATAAGCACAACTGAAATAACTTGCCCAACGCCGTTACTCATCCAGTTTGCTGACTGTATGACTCATTTCCACCTGAGCTGTCATTACACAAACAAAGACTGGATTGTGGCGGCTGAAAGCACCAATGATTTGTCCATCGCTATTAGTATTAATGTTGCTTTTGAGCCAACAACACTGACGGTGGCCCTCCAGCCAAACAGACAGACAGCCAGCATGCTCCAGGGAGGGATGGAGACACACAGGGCCCCTGTCAGTGGCCCTTCAGCCACACATCATGCTCCAGAGGTGAAAAAGGCCATTAAAGTGGATTTAAGTCATTAAAGTGTCCAAAGACAGCCAGCCACACTGCTCCAGGGCAGGATGGAGGGACCCAGGCCCCCTGACACTGGCCCTCCAGCCAGCCACACACCCAGCCATCAGGCTCCAGGAGTGGAGGAAGACACACCCAGAGACAACACAGTGGGCAGAACAATGGAGGAGGGAAAAAAACTTGCGAGTTCCAAGTCCTAGCTGAAGATGGTGCAGAGAAATACCTCAGAACTTCAGGCAAGGTATTTAACAACCCGGTCGCCAGAGGAAAAGTTTGGCATTACACGTTTCTGCAAACCTTCGGATACGTTGAATCTTGACCTTCCTGAACCAAAAGTACGCTCCATTTCAACATTTCTACACACGAGTATATCAAGGTTATAGTGTATTAATCCCTCCTGGTGCTTTAGTGCTTTCAAAACTGCATTCTCAATTAAGTTTAGGTATAGGCAACAAAACTACTTGGTATGGTTTAGTAAAATATTATGTTTTGGGTTAAATTAAGTACTTTACTTTTGGTTTTGTACAGGATATGAACATCAATCTCCAGGACTGAAGTCCTGTGTTTAACACATCCATCCAGCCTAACCGAACCCCTCCTCCCTTCGTGGACT
This sequence comes from Ophiodon elongatus, assembly GCA_016806645.1. NCBI lineage: Eukaryota > Metazoa > Chordata > Actinopteri > Perciformes > Hexagrammidae > Ophiodon > Ophiodon elongatus. Next base: position 393,234 of record JACSYO010002165.1, read on the forward strand.
TGCGCAACTTTGATTATTTATGATAATTTCAATACAAACATAAATCAGGACATAAAAACTCTCCCTGGCAACACGTATGACAATGAAGTTTTGATGCATGGGAACAGAATGTTTAGGAGGCCAGGCTGGAATATCAAATGTGACAGAGAGAAACCATAATTATAATTTGATATCCGAGTCTGTCAGTGCTGTTGGGTGTTCTCAAACACACTCCCTCAGACTGTCAAAGAAGATAAAGTTACACCTCTCATAAATGTGCCTCAGTTACCAACAACTCTCTGAAGACGCTAACGATTACACTGTAACTGCATGTGGCGATGAGCGCTGATCTTTGTGAATTGGACTGTGTTTGCAATGAGGCTCTTTTGCATGGAAAGGGGGATGAATGTCTAAATATTACTGAATTTAAATACTGAACGTACAAATAGCACACACGCATCAAATTAGCTTGGCAACGCAGTTAAGGGTGAATTTCACTCTTTGGGGCTACTTTAAAACTCACACGGTTTATCTTTGTCTGATTAGTGCAGGTTTATCAGCCGCAAAAGCCGCACAATCCTTTTGGGTAATTCGCTTCCAAGTTGTAGCATACACTATCTATAATGAATAGCTTAAAATACGTTGCATAGGGTGATCATAAATGAGGTGGTAAAGATCGACCATCCAGGGATCGTCATTTATTCTAAATAGAGTACACTTGAACTGATATTGATTTTTTTTGGGGTGTCTGAAATAGGTTTTGCTGCTGCTCTCGTCCACAGCAGGCCATTGCTTTGCTCCCGTGCTCGTACTCCTGTCTCTTTCTCCAAACTGGTGGCGTGCTGACCGCCACCTACTGTAGGTAATACACTGACTACACATAAGCATCTCGTACAACCCCACTTCAAAAGATCCGAACTACCCCTTTAAACCAATAGTTGTTTGATATACTTCATACCTGGCAATCTCTGGCAGAGTCCTCTTGATGCACTTCAGTGTCTTCTTCATCATGGAGGAGTTCTGCAGGAGGAAGAACGGCCGGAGGAGTCGCCGCACTCTGAGTCTCTGATTAGCAGAGAAAAGACGGGATCACTTTTTTGAATGCAGCGTGGTCATGATTCATATCAATATCAATTGTATATCATATCAGGCCCTTCCTAACACAGAATATGTCATGGTTGAAGTCCTTGGGAGTTTTAACCTGGCAAGTTAAACTCACTATATTTTCCTGAGCTTTTAATCACGTTGAACATTAGATGCAGTCAACAGACACAACTTTTATCCTCACTGTAATGTAAATGTACAATATGCAACAGTTTGTATCATATACCTCGCGACCAGTGTTCCTTTTCCTTTCCATATCTATATTGAATACACAGAGGCAGAGATGCTATACAACCATAACTGAACCTTAATTGCACCTTCAGGCAAACTAATTTGGCTTTAACAGATATTAGATTTTGACTGTGAGACCTATGTTTATCTTACAGAAGTTATAATGTATTATGTTTAAAACACTAAGGCCACCAGTGAAGTACTGTAACAAAGGGGTTACTTAAAAATATATCAGAATTTCTTTCTACTACTCAAGGTTATTACAGGAGCCATCATTTGACATTGAGGTGTCGCAGACCTTGTGGTAAAGAGGGATCAACGGATTCACCATAATCTAATGAGTCATATGACACCACTGGCTTCGCCCTAACTGAAAACCTGCAACTGCCTTCAACAGACAGTAATGTTAATGCCAGTCAGATGATCCGCCATCAATTTCAGAGGGTTAAAAGTTGGCCAAGTAAACCAACTGAGGAGGTGGAACCTTGCATGGTAGCCCCTCCCTTCAGTGTATGAATGGGTGTGAATGGGTGAATGATGACAGGTAGTGTTAAAGCGCTTTAAGTGGTTGGAAGACTAGAAAAGCGCTATACAAGTACAGTCCATTTATTTTACTCGTCTATTTGACTCTAAATGGACCATAATTTACTAAATGAACATCATGCTGTATTGAAGAATACTTTAAACTAGTCATTGAGACCATAAACTCATGTTTACAATGTTTACTGAGGTAATAAATCAAGTGACAAATAGGGAATATTTTCTCAGACTTCTATAAAATAGGACTTCTTTTTGCAAACCAGAGGAGTCGCCCCCTGGTGCCCATTAGAAAGGATGCAAGTTTAAGGTACTTCCGCATCGGCTTCACTTTTCAGAACCGGAGGCTTCTCTAAGCACACCACACCAAGAGAAGCGTGACCGAGGAGGACGGCCTCACCTCATCACACGCCATGCTGACAGACAACATCCAGTCGATGACGGAGAATGAAATGACCACTGTGTAGGCGATCAGCCATTTGCTCTTTCTGAATTCCTCCCAGCCAATCAAGTAGCCCTGCGGACAAAACATAAGGAGTGGAGCAGTGGTTCAAACGGCCTAAAAATAAGTAAAGAATTATTGAAATGTCTTCCACCCTGGCTGTGCCTACCTTAACGGCAAGGTCAAGAGAGAAGATGAGGAGGCAGGCCATCTCGATGCTTTCGGTGAAGCCGCAGGGAGGCTCCCAGGGCGGAAAGCGATGCCGGGGGTCCGAGGATATGGACAGGGAGGACGGGCGCTCCACGAACGCCAGCAGCAACACCACCGCGATGGTTAGGCCCAAGCCACTGGTGCAGGGAAAGACGGGTGAGTGGATGGACAAGTGGATGCAGGATGAAGGGATATCAGAGAAAAAATGGCTTTGAACGAGGCCCACCACTAACTTTTAGAAGTGGTTGCCAGGTTGGCAACAAGCATCAGCTTTTTGGTTGCGGACGTGGCATTTTTCGTCACCTTATATTTTGAGTTATTACTGTGACATGTATACATGTCATGTATGTCATACACAATTTTTCCGTCCAGCTCAAAGATGCCAGGACACCTTGCGAGAATTTCCCTTTTGTTCATTAGGTCCTTCATCAGTCGAATCAGTTTGCACACGTTTGTGACGCTGACAGGTTAGTCGACTTTTTCACCCCGCGGCCAAACAACGCCGTTGTTTCTAGAGCAGCGACAGGGGTAAACAAACCTGCAGGGTTGTCACGTGAATCTTTGGGTTTCAGGATACGACTGTGACGGCGATGTCTAAATATCACTAATGTAACAAATAAACAATTATTCACTGTTTACAGGTGAATTTGTATGCTGCGCTTGTCCTTGCATTTTCCAATTTTTTTTGGGATGCCTCCGATAAGTGTAATGGCAGCTATATATGTATATATATATATATATATATATATGTATATATGTATGTATATACACACATATATATATATACTTACATATATATATATATATATATATATACATATATATACATATGTATATATATACATATTAGGGCTGTTACAATATTACATTTTCACGTCATGATTATCGTGATGGTTATCGCAATATAAAAAAAATCATCTTTAACTTTGTTTATTGTGTGTTTCGTCTCTTTTCTGGCATATGGTCTGTGACCATCACTGTACAATAAGAACACTTGGACAGTGACAAGGCAACCAGATGAACTGATGAAAAGAAAGAAATCACAGAGCCTAACATCTGCCATCTGTACAATGTCGTGGTCAACTCAAACTAAATCCCTTGTTGGGAGCAGGGGACATATATTTACACGATATTATCCTATGTAGGTTATCAACATGGTATCAATATTCCATTTTTGATCACAATGTCAAAATTAATCAACAGCTTAATTCCTATAATGCTTCTTTAGGTGTGGCTCAATAAATAAAAGATTTAAAAAAATGTAGATTTGAGGACCTCCGTTCATGTGGAGAGAGCATGTGCTCACAAGGTCTATTAGTAGTCTTACTGTCATCGGTTATTATCTCTCATCCCACTGAATGTCTCTGCCTCAACACCATCTCGTGGTGGACACCTCCGGAGATATAAATATCAGAAGTGATCGAAATTGTTTTACGAAAACTGTTAAAATCCCCTTTGTTCTATTTCTGAGAGTAAGAGCACGTTTGAGACACTTTGAGCCGGTTCGGACCGAAGTACTGTACTTCTTCTTCTTCTTCAAGACGCTTCAGAGTTCTTTTTCCAAAAGTGAAGTGTGTCCGGGGAAGGAACGTGTTGAAAACTCAAAATCTCAGCATCGTGACATTTGTCACGGCAGGAAAAAGCACAAGTGTTACCAATAACATTAACGACGCCTCTGTTCCATCCTGAAGCAGCTAAACGAAAGAAAAAAAAACAAGCATCTGTACCGTGTCGGTCCACGCAGACGTGTGGCCCTAAAACGTTAGCTCATTGCAAACATCCGCTCGGGTACAGTTCCATCCACAGGACCGAACAGGTGTTTGAAAGGCGTGAACTCACCACTGGCATATCCTGGAGTAGTACCATCGATACAGGCGGAGTGAGCGGGCGTCCACCCGGTGGTTGATGGAGCGGTACTACAGGCGAGCAGACAGCAGGAAGAAGACAGTAGTCAACGCGTGATGTGGTAAAAAATTATAAAAGACTTTTTGATAATCTAGGGGCTGACTTTTACAGTGTTCCTTATTCGGTGAAGTCCAACGACCTTATTAGGGAATATTTCTACTTGCTATAATCTATGGCAGACATTCTTATCCAAGACACCTTACGGTAGCGTGAATTGACGAAGGAGGATGAGCGTGGAGGACATAAGAAGGAGGTCCAAGCCGTAACACAGTGTGGTACCGTTTACCTCTTCTTCTCTTTAACAAAATGAGGAATAAGTCATCGCACGTACCTGTATGGCATCCTCGATCAACACAACAGCTTGCTGGATGTAGAGTTCCTCAGCACCTATGGACAGCGAGGAGCGTGTGAGTAACAGGACCATCTGAGCAACACGGAACACCTTCACATATCTCAGGACTGTGATCCTCTCGGCCGCGGACCCCCTTCTCGCAGTGAACAGCTTAACATGGTTCCCCGGGTCTCAGACGAAAAACAAAACTGTCCCCGAGATGAAAACATAAAAACTGTGCCTGAGAAGAGGCTGTTGTCTGTGGAACTGGTTGGACTAAGAGCTGAGGGGAAAGTGTGTTCTTTCTCGAGGCAAAACTGGGAAGTGCTCTGGTAAAGGTGTGGCTTGTTGTTCTCACAGCTTCCTCAAAGCCCCCAGGTGGAGCACCAGGCTTTGAAGCAAATATTAAAACAGTGGCCAAAACCGTGGAACTACAACTTCCAGGTCTGTCACGTGATGCCATTGGGCCCAAAAAATGTTCTTTTCCCCATTGACTCACATTTCGGAAAGAGACGTCAGTAAATCAGCAGATTAAAAAAAAAAAAAAATTAAAACTTGATAAGCCCTTATAGGTCCTGTAAGTGGTAAAATGCACTGATGGAGTCAGAACACAACGCGTCACACTGTGACAACCAAACATAATACTGCATATCTTTCTGATGTCGCCACGTTCCACTGTAACACAAGACGCACACCAACATGCTTTAGCGTAACTTACAGAAATAACATTAGCCTAAAACTGATACTTGCAGCACACGAAACGCTAGGCAAACTTCCTGGTGCCGCTCTGAATGGGGCCCCGCCTCCAACGCTATATCCAGCACTCGTTATACATCCATGGGTTCATCTCTAATCAAACAACAAAACTCCCGACAAGACACTGGATACTTAATTATTTAAAAAAAATAATGAAATGGAATGTTAAAGTTATAAATAAGGTATCACAATTTGAACCATTCATGTAATATTTTGGTGAGCTTCATGGATTATTGGAGTAATTACTTGACCAGCAGAAAACTAATTGCTAATCATTTGATAATTTTTCAATCAGAAATCCCTAATATCTATGAGTGTCACACATGAAGATTTGATGCTTTTCTTTGTTCGTAAAAACAATATATTTTGGGTACTCGGATAAAACTGGTAATTTGATTACCTCACATTGGGCATTGAGAAACTATAATGGCCAATTTTTTTTTTGCAATCTTTTCTAAATACTCTTGAAGAGAGTTATATCAAGAAATGCCAGCCGGTGAGCACCTTTCTTTGGAATTAATAAGACATCGTGTTTTGGGTTCAACATCCATATAATACATCCTGCATGAGGCTGAGGTTTGCTTTTGTTTGACCTTTAACAGTGGTTCTGAATTAGATAATGTGATGCAAAAAGTGGGAGTGGTGTTAAGAAAGTGCAAGTAGAATTCAGATTTGGTGATATGTTGACAATTGATAAGCTATAGACAAAGCTTTTCAAGCAAATCGTGTGGCGACTGGCTGAAGAACACAATTGTATAAAACAGAGCCGTGGCTCAACACAAACTTCTAAAAGCGGGGTCAGCTTTAGGTTGCCAAAACTGAAGACACGCTAGCCGTTTTTAATCACCTCATATTTAGAGTACTTGAGATACTATGCGGTGAAACATCAGCTTAATAATGTAAGTGTGACATACAAGCTTTACTACACTGCCACTGATTGGCAACCAAAGGCACATAATTCGTTGCCCATTTCTTTAGAATGGCAACCCTGTCACACAGCACCAGCCTGTTCCACAGCTGTCAGGCGATTATGTTCAATGACTAACTTTTCCGTCCAGCGGTTATACAGACAGACGCGATGACTCAGTTCTGGCCCCACACACACACACACACACACACACACACACACACACACACTTGGTGCTGCTGACTCAATGCTTCGCAGCAGGATGTGTCAGAGTTGGTCGGCGGGTGTCACTGACAGGGCAACACTTTAAACGGCTACAACACACTCGGCCGACAACCACATCGGCACGGTGGACAAACAAGTGTGAGTTGCACTTCTCACACTCGCTGCAGCAGCAGTCGAGATAAAAGAGAAACTGTCTCAGAAAACCTATTGTGACACTGATAAAAGCGCTAACAGTAACTATCCGGCAGACAACATTACAATAAATAAGATCTATCAATATTATTCTGTCATATTTGCCTGTATGGCTCTTAGGCGACCAACAGTATGTGACAGAAATAGCTAAAAAGATTCAGATTTATGGAGCACCTTTAAATCTTTAACTTTTAGGTTGAGGATTAACTTAATACATCAACATACATACCTGTAGCCATTTCAAAATGTTGTGCCACAAAACTGAGCATGAATAACGTTTTTATTATTATAAATTACATCACTATTAATATAACCTAATACTTAAAACATTGAATTATCAGTTATCAGATATTGGAATAAAGTATAAATTCTGGGATGTATTGGTGTGTATACACAAGCCAAAAGGGTGCAACAATTAAATAAGATGGTCTTTTAGTTGTTGTCGCTATGCTAGCACTTTCCCTGCTTCCCGTCTTTGTGCTAAGCTAGGCTAGCACAGATCAATCTCTATACTGGACGACCAGACATGACACTGATATTTTCCTCTGTCCGTTAGGGAAAGAAAAGGATTTCCCTCAAACATTGCACTGTTCCACACTCTCGATTACCAGTGGTACTGGTCGGGTAACACGGAGGAGAAACGATGAGCGCGATGGCAGTACGGTTAAAAGAAAATCGACCAATGTGGCTCTTCTGTGAGCGAGGTAGGGAGAGATCATCTTTTTTCTTTTCTTTTTTTATGACAGCAATACAATGAGCTGCAGTGTTTTTAATTAAATCATATCTTGTGCAGTTTTATGGCCGGATGAGAAATATTTTGGCCGGGATGCTTCAACTTTTTAAATTGGTTTACCAGCCATTGGCAGACGGACCGAAAAGTTTAATTTGGACCCGGCCTGGGTCTCACAAGACGCATCACTGCTGCTTTAATTCTATTAGACGTAAAGAGCACGACAAAGGGGGCCCTCACTTCATTTGCACAACAGTTTACTCTCTTGTGAGTGGAACTAAACAGGTCAAAGCTTGAGGAAAACAATGTATCTTAATCAGTATTATACACATATATATGCTTTTCTCATTTTCTTGGCTGAGTTGAAGAAAGGTTTAATATCAATTACACTTAATAGATTCCGCTCTCACATTAAAATCGGATGTACTGATTGGACATCATGACATTAGAAGATATAACCTTCAGCTCTGGGGAATTGTGACGGGCATTATAACAAGATTATAACATTTTACATTCCACTCCTATTAGTTAAGAACAGGACACTGAAGCTACAGTGGACACAGGCTCACAGGATGACGGGGGAACCGTGCAGCAGGACATTAAGTAGTTACAATTAGCTTAGTTGCAATTATATCAACTTTTATTGTGACACAGCAGCACACAAAGTGAAATTAAGCCTGCATTCATTTAACCCATCCGAGTATGAGGATGGATATGCAGCTGTTACCATGCTGTGGCCCGTGAGCAGTTTGGGCATCTGGTGCCTTGCTCAAGGACACGCTGGCAGTGCCCAGGAGGCCAACTGGTACCTCTCCAGCCACCAAGCTTGCACTTCTATCTTGGTCCACGTGGGGACTTGAACAGGTGACCCTCCAGTTTGAAAGGCCAAGCCTTCACGGACTGAGCCGCCCCAATATAAAGAGACAAGGGCACGATGCTGTCAACCAGGCAGGGCAGCAACACTAACCCAAAGCCCCAGACCCTTATGGGCCCCGAGAGATACAGACTCACGGTGTTCGTGGTTTGTGGTAATTAGAAGGGGATCCGTATCAATAAAGAGTTGCTCCCCGGACACTTAGAGGATGGGACAAACACAGAGGTCACATTTCATATAGTATCTATATGTATTTTTTTTAATTATTATTAAGGCTTTTAATATGCTTACAGGATGCATACTACTGTATACATCTGTTTAATATGAGCAGTTGAAGGTAACAGGATGTACACACCATGCCTAGAGGTGGTGATGGTGGTGGTGTCATTCTGGACTCACAGTTCATTTTTGCTGCAGGGGCCCATAGGTGGGTTTGACCTGTCATACTGATAGGGACTATTTTCTTTGCATAGGGAGTTTATTTTCTTAAACCTCAAGTATAGTATATTTTGCTGATACTACTCCCTTATGCACTTTTATTTAATTATTGTTTTAAATGGGCCTTTAGAATATTCTTCCACCCCCGAACAACAAACCACCGACCCGAGAGAGCCACAACCTCACCCTCCTCCACTCACCTGAGTCCCTCTCGACACCGCACGGCTGCCCGACGACGGCGAACGACCCCCGTGCACTGCTCTGCCGCGGGGCCCCTCCGCGCTCTTTGCCCGAAAAGGAGCCATACTCCTCGGAGGCTCCGTTCACGCTCCCGGTCAGCAGACCGTGCGTTTCCATCCAGGAAATCTACGAGTTCTTCGGCGGGCCCGCTCCGGCACTGTGAAAGTGAAAGTGTCAGTTCGGCGGGCCACTGGAGTGGATTCAGCCCCCGAGAGGAGAGAGTTTAGTCCGACGGCGGCTCTATGGTCGGCTCTATGGTCAGTGGCAACTCAAACGTTACATAGTTTTAAACGGCGCAACAGCCTGAAGCTTAGGGCAAGGGGAATGTCCTCTTTTTTAGGAAGTCGACCCTCTGCGCCGCTCCACCCTCCCCTGTCCTGTCCTCAAAGTATCACTTTACACAGGCTTTAAAAGCAAGCCTACTCAAACTCCACCTACAGTACGCTGCACGTGCTGCAGCCTACTGCGGCACAGTGGCGCGAAGAGCTGCGACCCCAAGTCACGTGAGAGGACAGAAACGTTCAGTGTAAAACTACTGTACGACATACATGTCCCCAAAGATTAAAAGTTCGGATGCACTTAAACGTCTGCGGAGGCTGGTGCACGTGGCACTGTGGCGCGAGCGTGCGCAGATGGCGCGCGAGCCTAAGTATAAACACAACTTCACAGGGTCCGTCTAAACGGCGGTGTCGTTTCAGGTCCCGCAGTTTCAGGAGCCCCCTTATTCACGCCCGGGAATAAGGTCCACATTGTGTGGGAACCGCTGCTCAGGTGTCAGGCATATGGAAGCCCATTACTGTCAGGAAAAGAAGAAAAAAAATGAATGAAAGATTTAAAATAAAAAACATAACAAATATAGTCCAAAATAATTACATATTGACTCAAAATTGAGTCATTAAAAAAAAAAAAATGTTGGGGGATAATATTTCTATTTTTTGGTCAAAAGTATGCGATAAAGTCAAGTGTTTGGCAGAGTGTGTCAAACCTTTCACCTTTCACATTATTTTTGATTCAGTAAATCTCAGTAATCTTCAGTAAATGTTTGATTTCCGTCATAATCTTAATTTTAAAAGTAGAACTACTAATGACTATGGATAAATTATTAATCTGCTGATGATTGTTGTTAACGGGCCAATTTGTAGCATTTTTTAGCGACCTATTATCAGGATGGAATATAGTATTCACAACTATTATTTTCATTAGTGTATAGTCACCTGAAACGAAGAACTGCGTCTTAGAATGAGCCCTACATCGGTTGCGGACGTCCTCTTCACGGAGTGAAGCCCCAATACATCGTCCGCTTAGAATAATTCATTTTGTCATTAAACTTTAAACATGTACAAACAACATCTTAAAACTAATTTAATATGTCTTTTGGAGTCACTTTATTTCAAACCCTCGACCTCCCGCAACCCCTCCCAGACAGTGTCTCACTAACCAATGGCATTAAACTCCAAATACAAGCCTGTGTGATCCAATAACCTCAGTGTCCCAGACATTGGAGGAAAAAGGTCTTTCACGGTCTTAATCTAATCTGTTATAGTTTAGTAATAATTGAGTACCATTAACCTTTACGGAAGAATGTCCCAGGAATAAAACCTCCACCTTTATTTGGAACCAGAGGTTGAGTGAGAGGGAATTTGAAACAGCATCTTAATGTTTCCTTAGTTATTAGCCTAAACGCCCCCTAAAAGAAAACACAAATCACTGGACATACCCATGTACAGCATGTTAGGGTGAGCGTGGGCAGAATGTGCATTATGAATATATTAGTGATTCAGAGATACGTGCACAGCTCATACTAGAACTTAATCTACTTCCCTGTCGTAATAAAGATATTATAATGGCTATTAGCTTGTCATAGATAAAGAAAACTATTCCTGCAGAGGCCTAATCTAACAACTTTGCATTGGATAGATTTGCATCCCCATGGGACCTTAAACAATAGGCCCACGTCTGTTTTATTACCGTATTCACATGCTTGTATGCATATTTAAATAGATTTAAGAAGGGATTTCTTCAGGGTCAGTATGGAAAGGGGGAGTGATTACAGTGACCAGCAATCCTTAAATTCACAAATCGACACAGGAGTATAGTGATAAGATAGACGAGACAAAATCTGAACCTATATTTAACCTCAAAATGAATGAAAAAGAAATGAAGAAATATTGAATGTTGTACTGCCGTTTTCAAAAGTCACACTAGTGGCATGGCTCTGAGTACGGCAATGTTGAGATGGTTCAAAGTGGTGGTAAGACTTAGGTATCTCAAAAGCTATTTTATGGATTGCTTTGGTATTTTTGTAAAGACATTCATGGTGCCCAGAGGATGAATCCCAATTACTTTGTCAATTCCCTGCCACCATGAGGTTGACAATTGCGTCTTCGATCGAAACATCTCAACAACTATTGGATGGATTGACTTTGGAGTTTTAGCACAGACATTCATGGTACCCAGAGGATGAAGCAATGTTGGCAATGTCATCATCAGGCATACATTTAAATGTGTACAATACGTTGACTTGTGACCAAATAACTGCAAAACTACTAACATTCAGTGCCAATTAGTAAATGCTAGCATGCTAACCTGACAAGAAGGCCAATGAAACATTATCAACATATTGACATATATATAGATATATATATTCATTGTTATCATGTGTGGATGCTAATGTTAGCATTTAGCTCAGAGCACCACTGAACCTACAGTAAGTACAGCCTCGCTGAGACACAAGCATGACTGAATACTCCTAATCCTTTGGGATATAAGATAAACAAAAAATATATGTATTTTTTAACTCCAGATCTGTAACCCCAAAGTATTTTTTCAGCAAAATTGGAGCATAAGTTGTTATAAAACCATAATGTAAATATCATTTTTTTGTGTCGCTATACATTCAAAATAAAATGTGATTTATAAGGGGATAATTGCTTTAAATAAATCTGTAGTCAAACATACAACCATGGATTTGACAAATGTGGAAACTAATCGTTATATATATTGTATGAATGAATATTTATTTGAAATACATTTCTGTGATTATACAGAGGCAAATTAAATTTCACTGTTTTTCTTAAAAGGTATACAGATTAAAAACCCTGAAAAGTTAAAATTAGAATTAAAGAGAAACCCATCAAACATGCTAATAGTGCAAATAACTGCATATATATATATATATATATACACATATACACATATATATATATATACACATATATATATATATATACACACATATACACATACATACATACATACATATATATATATATATATATATACATATATATATACATATATATATACACACACGTATAGATATATATACACGTATATATATATATATATATATATTGTAATTTAAGGGCCACAATATGAATATAAGCTCTGTTTTTTTTCTTGATTTTAACACCATATAACTAATATGAAATAAAAATATATTCACTATATCACATACAGGATAAATCAGACATCAACTTTGAAAACCCCTGCAGCGGCTTTGGGAGTTATGAATATTATTTTTATTTTAGTTGGTACTAATCACATGCAATGTAAAGAGAGGTGGAGCAGCCATTATTTCCTACGCTGGAATTAAACATGTTCCATAGTTTGCCATAAATGAATGCATTACTGCATTTCACATGGGGAAGGACATCAGATTCTCCCCAGCAACGTCTGGGAACGAGAGCCCGTGTAAGATTTGTGACACTGAGGTAGAACAAAGGTTCGATTTAGTCCCAGAAAAAAAGGATTATTTCTCCTGCTTGGCCCTGTGCTCGCCAACACAGTGCAGAGTATTTGGCTTTACCGACAGCGGTACACAAATTCCCAAATAATCAAGTCTTTTGATCTGTCACAGATGTGGATTTTCTCAGGACCCTGAAGACCGTAGGCCATTATTGCTTTGGGGTGTTATGGGGTGCCATCTGGGACACCTGTGGGGAAGGAGGGTGAAACGTCAGTGTGAGGGACCGAGCTGGCTGGCATGAGGAATCACGGGTGGGTTTTTCCAAAAATATAGTGCACTCACAGAATCTCTTGACTAGTATCCCAACTCCTCACCAGAATTTGGTGGACACTTGGTAGGTTCCAATTGGCCACTTCCTGCATTTAAAGGTTCTGCTTTAGAGGGCGCATCCTTTACTCCAGCCTGCCAGGACGTCCCTCCAGCAGCAGCAACCAGCAATGGAACCCTTAGTAGTGGTATCTTAAAAAAGAAAAGAAAAAGAATTGCAAAGGCAAACATATGTCAAGACAAGATAAGTGTGACCATACAGAAATGAACTAAAAACCCTCAAAAAATAATTTGCACAAGGTCAAAAAGTAAAAAAAACTACTAAGTGTTAACTATAGGTAACTATATTGTGTGCAGGAGGGTTACCGACATTTAAATCAGCTGTGTTGCAGCAGGTGCAGCCATCACACTCGATAAAGGTCCAGCTCTACCAAATACTATAGACTATGGGGATGGATGACTGAGGATTAACGGTTCCTTCCTGTATCTCTGCGGTGGCAGTGAAGTCCCTGCATTACGGCTACCTGGTTGTCGATGCACCTGAACTGCCAGGTCCAGCGTGTGTTGTAGAGGAAAGGTCGGAGGTCAAAGCGGTTGTCGTCGGGGCTGTAGCTCTCGGCGTGGTAGGACGGCGTCACCGTGGTCATCTTGTGGCGGTTCATTGAGTACATCCGGAAGAAGTGCTTCACCTTCTGGGCCACCTGGGGAGGGGAGACGACACGCTGTTGTTGCGAGGTCAAAGTCTTAAAACAGCCGCTAAATGCACGATATCCACCATCGGTGTTCAAAAGACACATTTTGTAATGTTTCAATGTAGATTTGCTGAAATCTCATTCAACTTTTAGGCACATCACGTCATCGTTTTAAGATCCAAGTCACCGTCGGGCCTTAGAGCTGTCACTCGGTACTATTAGGAGTCATCAGCCCAACATCGATCAGGGCTCTCCCCTTATCAGATTTTTCACTACACGATTATTGTAGCCAAAAGAATTCACGCTACATTATAATTGCGATATCTATAAAAAAATGTTTTTAAATATAAAATAAATGATATCAGTTGAATTCCCCGTAACTTGTTTTTGTGTGTTTTTGGCAAATTAATTACACTCAAAATACAAGCGTAGGGAGGTTGAGCCAGAGTCTGTGGCCATAAATGTATAAATGATTTAAGAGGAGTTGGATTATTTACACATTATTATCTTGTGTGCTATTCATCAATGACTTTTTTTTATATCATGGTTACACTTCTAAAAATAACACAAGTTAAGTTCTATTCTTCCATTCAACAAAATGGAATAACACAATTGTCCAAAACTAGCAGATATTTTCAATATAATATTATATATAAAATAACAGAATGTATCGACTTATGTAGCCGTTACTTATGATTATTGTAATAAAGCCACTTTATAACAAGGGGAATTCCATTATCGCAGAATATTTGAATAGTATTGAGTAAGTTTAGTTACAGTTTAGTATAACAGTAATATCTTAATAAATGTGGGCTAAACTCCTAATATTTGCCTGGTTTACTTCATTTTACTTTTCTTTGACTGTATACAATCACCTGTTTTGTTTTATCTGATTCTATTCCAGTAGAAATAATTAAATGTATGATTAGTCTTGATACAAGTGTGTCTTATAACACAAGCTAGGAGTTTAATTCATAGAAAATAATTGCAATTCAAATTTTTTAATCACAATATTGGTCGGAAAGAAATTGCAACTAGATATTTTCCTCAAATTGTTCATGCCTAAAATAATCCCAAAAAACAAACAAACAAAAATCCTGCCAATATTGCCATAACAGATTTGTTGAAAACCCTGCTTCCACACTTGGCCTGAAAATGTCTCTCCTGCATTTTTCTATGGCTGAGTTTATTTGTTTATGTTTTTAAAAAGGACATTATTCCTCGAGTGTAGGATTACACTCTCTGGCAGACTAGCAGAATAATGGAACTGACCTCTGCGGGTGAGAGCGCGTCCTTCCACATGTGAATGAGTTTACAGAACATACTAAAGGGGCCGCACTTGGAGATCTTCCTCAGCCGTCCGATCACGGATAACTCGGAGTAGGTCAGCCCCATGTCTGCCTGAGGAGGGAGGCGTGAGGCGGTTAGTGAAAGTCTGGTGAAAGTAGGAAAAAGGATGACGAGAAAAAAAGCAAACGCTTTACAAAAACCAATACTGTTGTTCGGCCCGTCGAGCTGACCTGGGATGTACAAAGAGGGCGCAGCTGGCGGGGAGAGCTAGCGATGTACGTCCGTTTTACAAAATAAGGTGTTAACAAAGGGTATGTACAAAATACATATCTGGAAATACGATGAATTGGATTATATTCACCAGAAGTATAAAACATGTTACCATGTACCTTGTCAATTCAAGAGAAAGTATCACTCAATTGTGTAAGAAATGTCTTTATTCTTAGATTTTTGGGTTGCTGGGAAATATTTAATAAATAACTCCTGACAATGACTCAGCTCTGACTACATAGATGTTGAATTAGTTTAGAGATTCCCTGGAAGTGTACGATTCAACTTCTTTTTACCCCCATTGACTAGTGTTTAAAAGAAGTGGTGTTCCCCACTTCCTGCTCCCCTTCTTCCAGCGCTCTTGCTCAGAACTCTGCCTTATTTTCTTACCTCATCCGTTTGCGAAACCTGCCCGTCTGTCAGCGGCTCCAGCTCGGCTGTGGGCGGAGCAGACAGGATGCTGCAGAGGAAACCAAAACCATACGAGATGCTCCGTTTGAGGCTCGCCGTATATGACAACGTTTTTATGAAAAGACGACCGCTGCATGAAACCTGAGCATACTCACGCACACATATATACATTAGCGCCCCTATCTCACGCGGGTGATGCTGGTGTGTTTGGCTCATTTCCCGTGAATCCTAGTGCTACTTTCACTTCTACCTCTGAAGGTTTTGTGTTTAGTGAAGAGGGTAATATACTGGTGCTGATTCCTGTTTCAGCCTTTTACTCCTTCCACCTATGTTCTGAATACTAACAGGTACATTACCCAGTATTTCCAATCTCCCCAAATGTCTGTCAGCGGACCTCACCCTCTCAGAGCGGTGAGCTGGAACTGCTCGACACAGTAGAGCAGGAAGCTCTTCAGGTCCGTCTTGCTGATGCCTCCTATGGGGTTGATGTCGGCGCTGGAGCAGTCGTACTTTGTGAAATATCCTGTCAGACTGAGCAGGAAAGGTTGTTGTTAGGCTGCAATTATTCTCCACTGAGGAAGCATTTATCTTTCGGTAGTTGCACTGCTCTCGCGACATTCACACGCTTTGTTCAGCAAGATGATCTTCACGAATGAACACCACTTTTATGATCTTTGAAGCGTGAATGCAATCTGCAGAAATAATAAAGCAAACGTTACGGCAATAAACGCGACCATCGCATAAGCGCGACAACGCCGTTGTAGCGACTTGTCAATCACAATGTAGCCCCGCCCTAAAGCATACTCTGCTTTATGGTCTGTTTGACTCTAAATGGACCATAATTTACTAAATGAACATCATGCTGTATTGAAGAAGACTTGAAACTAGAGATTGAGACCATAAACTCATGTTTATAATGTTTACTGAGGTACAATCAGACTTCTTTTTGCAACCAGAGGAGTCGCCCCCTGATGGACATTAGGAAGAATGCAGGTTTAAGGAACTTCAGCATTGGCTTCACTTTTCAGAACCGGTGGGTTGCCGCCTGCTTAAGAACTGGCAACACGACTGTCGGCCAAAAAGTTGTGTTGCAGTTTATATCAAGTGTCACTTTAGACAAGCACCAGTAATACCTCTCATCCACGTTGGCTGAGCCCAGCACCAGCAATCCACCTGGCTTCCCCCGGGCCCACAGACCCAGCTGGGCAAACAGGTAGGCCAGGACCATCCTGACTCGAGCCTGGGAACACGCACACACGCACACACGCACGCACGCACGCACGCACACACGCACGCACACACACAGACAGGCAGGAAGTGAATACAAAACTGTCTGCAGCACTGATAAAAACTAGCATAAAACCATGAGTGTGAATGAGTGTTGAGTGTCGTACCTGTACATTCTGAAGAGCCAGGTTTTCTCTGTGGCTTCCTCCGTTGACACGAAACTGAGGCCACCTTCCAGTAACCACTGAGAAGATACCTAGAATGCCTTTCACTGCCATGTCTATGTTGATATTCATGTGTGTGCTGCAGACAAAGAGATGAATGACAAAGGATTAAAATATTTTTTAATTCAAAGCAGCTCAAAGGACAATAACTCTGAAGTATCCCTGTAAAGCCTACTTTTCTGGATAAAAATAAAATAAGCATCACAATATGGCCTATATTCATCATTATTTTACCACAGAACTACAAGGCCATTGTTCTATCCTGCTGTACAATATTTGTATCCACACATTATTGATTAATTCACATAATTATATAATATAATTATCAATAATAATCTACTATACCAGATCGATCTGGATTATCAGAAAAATACACTTTTATCATTAATATTATTATTGTTTTTATTTTATTTACATCTGTATCCTCATCTATTATCTTATTTTATCTTAAATTTAAAGAATTGTAAACAAAATATCGACTGATTGGGGCCCATTACAATGTAAAAGTGAACTTATCAGAGCTCTCTGGAGACAATTCATGTGAAGGAGACAGTTTCCTAATGACCTCAAACTTATAGAGTTGGCATTTCTGTACTAAAAGAAATACACTTACTATCTTGTCAAGAGTTAGATGAGTATGGATTAAACAAACAACATACAGTGTGGTAGTCAGTGAGTTTAAGGTGTGTTAGCAAGTGTATTGTGAACAGAGCCAGACCTTTCCTCCTACTTCCAGCCTTTATGCTAAGCTAGGCTAATCACTCCCGACTCAACCACCAACACAATAAATCCGTCATAAACTCGTTGGAAGTTGGATTCATTGTCCTTTAATGTCAAACTGCATGTATGTCTTTATATTTTTTTACATACCGTAGTATGCTTTACTTTTTGTTGCCCATTGCATACAATTCATATATCTTCAAAATATGTCTTCATAAGTATCTTTTTTATTTCAGTCTTGCCTCATGATCCTGATTGTGTTATAATTGTAAGCCCGTATTTCCATAATTTATTTCCACTTTTCATGTGCTGCGTTGTACCATTGTTTCACTCGATTCTCACGCTCCTCAAACAAAAAGCCCTTCAGGTTAAATCCCGCCTACCTGCCGATCTGATTGGCCAGGCCTTTGGCCCTGCTGCATGTGTCCGCTGAGGAGTTTTCGCTGGCCATGTAGCAGGTGGTGAAGATGCGACCACACAGCTCCTTCGGGTGCTGAGGACGGTAGGAGTCATCCCCTACCACTCTGCGGACATCCTCCAGTACCTGGCTGTCTGATAGACACGGAGGGGGAGGAAGAAGAGGAGGGGGAGGGGAAAAGAAAAGATTACTGTTTTTTTAACTTCTGTTTCATGAGAGTGAAGAGAGACAGGAAAGATGGAAAAGGTGAGGCGGTTGGCACGCAACCAAGATCCAAGGCTGGATTCTCAGGCTTATAAAAAACGTGGTGATTCTCAACGTATCCTACTATATTACTTTTATCACTGCCAACAAATCTCGTGAAAAGATCAAACCGACCGTGTTTTCGTGAGTCGCTCAATACTTTCTTACTTCCCAACCCTGTCTGTGGCTCTCGATACAAAGCCCAGACCTCACAAGTATATGGTTACATTTTTTGGAATTCCTAAAACAGTGAGTCACTGTAACTTTTACCAGACGTTACTCAAGCGGGACGAAATAGGGCATTTGTTGGCTACGGTGGGTATTTGTGGCAGCAGGACAGTGTATGTGGGATTGAGAAATAAAAATAAAAAATAAAATACAATGTGTGTGTTCATGGTAATGAAGCAACAATGTTGACAGTCATTGATATGTTTTTAATAGTGGTCTCAATATTTGCTGAGAATATGGAAAATATAGAATATTACCACCCTTATGCCTTAACAAGAGCATGTGTCAAGAGTCACATTGAGAGAATTAGTGTGTTTACAATAAACTGAAATGAAAGCAAACGTGATGTACTCACTGCCGTCCTCTACAGCCTGGCAGAGCAGCACGCACATCGAGTGGACGATGCAGGCGGTGGAGGAGCTGTCGACACCTCCACTCAGAGGCAACAGGAAACCAGCCTGGGACACAAACCAGAAGCATCACAAACACCCCAAGTCAAAATCGAAACAAACCTGTTTTCTCTGCTGAATCAGTTTGGCATCCTGCATAAATCCTTCAAACACATATTGTAGACCCTTCTGTATGCTTCTCTAAAGAAATAGCTTTTATGTTTTTCCAAAAAATGTGATATTTATCCAGGGAGTGAAGTTAGTGACAGTGTGGGCCCCAATGGTAGCTCTGGCAACTTCACGGAGTAACATCAGGGGGCGGGGCTTAGCAAAGGGTCAACTGAGACACGCAGTGTGGCAGCATGTGTGTGTGTTCCTCCTCACCTGTCCACTTCTCCTCAGGTAGTCCCACAGCCAGCAGGCCGGCCCTAGACTGAACAACACAGGTGGCAACTGCTGTTGCGATTTCTGCACTGGGTTTTGTTCAACTGGCCCTTTTTAGAAGCCACTAAATAGTTTTCTGCTAAGAAAAAATACATATTTTGTACCAAATGAAATGCATGTATTTGTACCTGATCTCTTCCTCTGGTGAATGGAAGTGCCATGTTATTGGTTGGTGGGTAGGGAGGTAGACATCGTTACCACTGGATAAAGAAAAGTCAACTTTGACCCTGTGGCAAGGTTTGGGTTCAATTTCCTACAACAGAGAAGTATGAGACAGAGGAGATGGCAAGACAAAGCATGTAGTGGAACATACACAACCATCAAACAGTGATCAGGAAGCGGAGAAAGGTGTTTTCAAGCCATAGTTCACCTTGAACCTAGCAATGTGTGACTGTCTAACTAAACCAACTAAAGATGCTAGAAAGTAAAGAGAATTCAAATGGAATATGATTTTTAAGAATGAAACGATCTGGGAGAACAAAAGGGTGAATATTTAATACGTTCTTTAAGCTGCATTAATTGTTTGTTTGTTTTTTGACAACCCGGGGGCAGCGCAACACAGAGACAGTGTCCGTCTGCTGTTTGGTGTTGAGCAGGTAGTGCGCAGCGGGTTTGACACCGAGAACAGCTGCCTGTCGCTGGAAACAAAACAGTGAAGACGTGGGCCATGAAACCAAAACATCGAGCTAAAAGAGGCTGAAAAGCTCTGTAGAGCTGAGGGGAGCTGCAGAGTAGGCTGGTAATTCTCTGTGGGTTTGCATGACCCATTTCACACACAGTCATTTGATCCATTGTTAACATAAAGATAATGATTGGTGCAGCTTTCATTTTTTATTTTTTTTTGTCTTCGGGCTTTGTTCAAGTGTGTTTCAGTGGCATACGTTTGATGTTACGTTAATAAAATTGTTTGAGTTGTATTGTGCACACTTGAGCAGTTCTAGATTGTCGGTCCTGACTCAGTTCTCTCCATTTCCACTTAAAAGCATGATTTGGGACTCGACCTCTAATGGCAAGAGATCCAACATGGACCTAACTTAGCTGAGAGATATGTGTCTCAAGAGAAGCAGACTCACGGGTCTGTAAAGAGAGAAGCCCCTTCATCATGAGAGCGGGGCCCCAGAGCAGCCTCTGTTCCAGTCTCATTAGCTGTGGTATGTGACATACAAGAGTCAGGCCTGCTATTAACCCAGGGTCACTCAGCCACACCTTACATACTATACAACCAAGGCTTTTTTTTTTTTTTTCTTTTTTTTTTCTGAAGACAGCTGATGCTAAAAGTCTCTGGGGGCAACTCCTTACCGTCAGTATATGTTATACATAGTAATGCCATGATAAAGCAACCGTGTACATCAAAAAGGTTGGAGGGTGATGCTGTCTCACCATGTTCGGCTGGCACATTTCCCCTCGGTAGCTACGCACATCCTCAAGGTCAAGAGTGGCTGTAATCACCTCCTACAACACACACACACACACACACACACACACACACACACACACACACACACGACAGTTTTGGGAACATTACATTGACTTACATTAATTTCCTGGAAACTTACCCTAAGTACTGGCCTAATCCCAAACCTTACTCTAACCTAAACCTTAATCTTAAACTAAACCTGAACCTAAACCTTAAACTAAACGAAAAGCTTAAGCTTAACCCAAACCATAACCTAAAACTAACCTTACACCAACATTACACCAAGTCTTCACACTAAAATGTAATGATTTATGTAATAGGAACATGCATTTTGTCCCAATAAGGAAGGCAAGTCCCCAAAATACGGGTAAAACACGCCCACGCCCGCCCGCCCGCACACACACACACACACACACACACACACACACACACACACACACAAAGATCTTTCTGTGACAAAGGAATGCTGTCTGTCTAACTGTATGACTTGCTCTGCAACACTTACCCAACAGACCCGTACACACAGGAAACACATAAACCCATTCTTCTGTCCACGCCTACAATAATGTCGCTTCACACCTGTCGTTCATGATTTCAGACTACATAGAGACTTATTTGCAGGTAAGTATTGAGCCCGGCCTGGTTCTTTTCACGTCCATACCTACCACATCTAAAAGAGAGAACTGTGCTCCCTGTGCCACGATGTCTCCGTTGATGGCCAGCATGGCACAACCATCATAGTAGACACGGTCTCCATCACACCCCCGCAGGTTGGCATAAAGGTAGATACCGCCACCCTGGAACAACACCAACGATACACTCAATGCGGTCCTGATTTTAGTCAGACTATTGCATTGTTCTAAGAACACAGGATGTTACGGACGCACTATGTCCTGTATTGGTAGTGTAGCACTGCCCTTTGGTGATCTGTTGGGCATTGTATGTGTAAGTACAGGTGGGTAACAAAATAAAACAAAAACAAATCATAAAGTTTATGGTAAGATGCTGGTCGAACTGAATGTGTCTCATTTTTTTCTGACCAATATTGTAATTGGGATTTTCTTCAATATCTGTGAATCATACTCTTGACCAGTATTCGTTTTCTACATATTGTACTACAACATATGTTTCTACCAGGCACAGTCACAAAGTGTCCTTGTTTTTATGTGAATAAACCAGCAAATATTTGTGGATCCTACGGATGCACCAATACAGATATCGGGCCGATACTGACTCAAATATCTTGATCAGGTATCGGTGACAATGGGGCCGATCTATTAAATTCGATTCTATATGTATATACCATATACATTCTATACTGACAGTTGAATTCCTGTTTAAGTTTTAATCAATTTGTTGATGCATTAAAAAGGTTTACAGTTGAATTGTAATTCCTGTTAATTTTGAAGATTCTAAATCAGGTGTACAATTTTTTTAATTTGTAATAATGAATAACAATTTTGTTTCACAAAGTTACGAAAGCAAGGTTTAAATCAAGCCTGATGTTGCCTTGAAGAAATGATGATAAAGAATGATCCCAGCCTCCTCCTCACAGTGGGGCATATGGCTATAATTATTAAACACCGATATCGGATCGGTATCGACCGAGATCAAAAGCCCAGGTATCGCCATCGTTATCGTGACTGTAAAAGTCAAATATGTGCCTCCCTTTGTCGACTGCTGGAAGAACCCAACAACCCGCCGGCGAGTTTTAAACAAACTGCTAAAATAACACCATTTGTCATGGAACGAGGCCTCAGTGAGTAAAATGAGACAGGAGCAAAGAATGCCTTGAAACTGCTCGGGGGGTTCAGAGGGTTAACATTGTACCTTGATGGTGGCTGACTTGACCAGGTTGACTCTTTGGTCAGCTTTGCGGAGCTCATGGTGGCTGGCAGACGAATTAGTAAAGATTTCAACCCCATCCAGACCCATCTGAATATGGGGGCTGATGAAAAGAGACAAAAAAAAAAAACAAGGTTCAGTCATCAGGTGGTTTGGATTGTTTCAGAAAACTACAACACCCCATGCAATGCGCTCTTATCCAATCCTCTGTTGCTGTGCTGTACCTTTTGGGGTTCCAGAGCTCCGCGCACATCTCAGTGCCAACGCAGGTGTCCTTCGTGGACAGCACACAGTCACCGAATGGGACTGTGTCCTGATGGACGCAAAGAAACATGGGAATAAAAAAAAACATTGACCATCTCTTTGTTTATGTTTCCGGTGGAGAAAAAAAAGGCTAGTCTTAGTCTCAAAACACAGACAGTAAAAGTTTTTATTTTTTATTACCTGCCCTGTGACCTCCTGGATCATTCGAGGTAGAAAATACTCCTCCACCTGCCTTAAGGAAACAAGCAAAGAGACAAGTACTTTCACTAAGCCCATCTTGAAGCTGTTGTTTCTCTACACTGGACAACATTATAGGTAAACATGTTTTTTTAAAGGCCGCTTCAGTGTTTTTTTTACACATCACAAACAGTTTACTCATCATGTGGAGCACTAGTTCCACAGTTTTAATAGATGTGCTACTGAGAAGGGATTTTTGCTTAGAATTAGCGTTCTGTGACCTCCACGTCCCGGCCGAGCAGGGTATCCGGAGGTCACAAAGGGCTGCAGAGAAGCGGACTCCTACACCCCCCCACAGGTCCACAACGTGTCGCGTGTGAACGAGTGATGACTGACCTTGACTGCTTCCAAGTTGAGAACCAGCGCATCTCTCTGTAGACCCCGTAGTTGGCCATCAGCATTTTAGGTCTGATCAGAAGTATCTTTCTACAGGATGAAGGACAAATGCTCAGTGATCAAATATAATGTGTCCTGCCAAGATATATAAGGTGTAGGGCAAAAAAAAAAAACCACGTCATCTGAACTGGTGCGCTGACGTACCTGTTGAGGAAAAGGACCCGACAGTTGTAGCGCACATTATGATGCATGATGGGCCTGAGGGGAACAGGATGTTCCAAGGTTAGATTTAGTAAATACAAACTCTCACTACAAACGGTCAGCTGAAATTCTAAAGTGTGGGCTGCAAATGTGAAGAGTGTCCAAAAAATTAAAACTGATTTAAAAACTTGAAACATTTAGAGTCACAGCCAGACTGAATACTGCTTTTGGGCTGGTCCGACGGTTTGATGGTGATACCCACATCCCCACGTCACAGATGATGTCCTGGGTGGCAGGAGACTCTAGAAGCTTCCTCAGGACCTGTAAGCTGTGGAGCAACGTGTCCGACTCATAGAAGTGGTCTGCGCAGCCATAACCGCTGTAAAGTGAACAAGAAAGGTCAAAGTCAAACTCTGGCAGCATTTAGCGTCTAATAAAGGCTCTGCGCTACAAGGAGCTGGCAATATCGTATTGCTGCTGCTCCACTTAGATCACACTATGACATTTCAATGTGTTAATACACTCATGTCAGTGTGAAACCGTATGAAGCTTTTTCTCATCATACCATATCTCCAGCTCTGGGCCCAGTCTGTATTTGGCTCCATGAGCTTTAGCGATCTCAATACCTGCAGAGAAACACACAGACAGACAACAGGCAGGATTATTGGTATTGTGACAAAGAAATACTGTTGGTTGTGTGTGCATTGACCCCCGTGGCAGAAGAAGATCGCTACAGGGTTCCATTTGGGCCAAAACTACGTCACATGCTCAACTGTCAAATGTCGACTGAACATGTGACAAAACATTTGTCTATCTCTACTCAACTTTGAACTGTGCTGTTGTTGTTATGAATGTGGTCATGATGTGTCGTCTGACTGTTGTTATGAATGTGGTAATAATGTGTCGTCTGACTGTTGTTATGAATGTGGTAATAATGTGTCGTCTGACTGTTGTTATGAATGTGGTAATAATGTGTCGTCTGATTGTTGTTGTGAATGTGTCCATGATGTGTCGTCTGACTGTTGTGTTGTTTTGTCAGGTGAGCCATCGGCATAGACAATCTAATTGTCTCCACATTAACATTACTCATGTGACGTAAATTTGGCACAAATGGAACCCCATAGTTTTCGGTTCCTCTCGTAGAGGTTTTCAGAGATTCGATATTGCACTTCCACAAAGTTAAGAGGCTCATGAGAGGTCGATTAAAAAAGATCACAACCGTGGCAGCAAAGGCAGAGATGTCTTGACGTTTAATCCCTCGTGTGCACTGGTCGAGTTTATTGGTAGATCAACATGAAAAGTTGTTTTTGTGGCTTCAACTGCACAAATCACAAAAGTAACTGGTGCTAATGTTCATTATCTCAAGAGGGAAAACTCTTGAATTCGCTATGAGCTCCAGTGACCGACCCACGGATTGTACAAGGTGCAGAGCACTGGACCCAGAACCCCGTGAGGCTTGTTTTAAGGCAAAACGGTTCACACTGCCACTGCATGTTTATGGCTGTTACATGCATCGTGAGGCCGGTTACCAGGCTCTGTGATCAACACTTCGGTGATCAGTTTGAGTTTCACTGTGGGACTTGGTGACTGCTGCGTGAATGGATGACTTTGGGTGGAAACTGGATCTTTTTCAGAGGAAACGGGTCTATTTACATGCTCCTGAGTGGCTGACCAATTACGCTCAATAAGAAAGAGCGAAGCTACGCCCGTTTACGATCGGCTCATTTCACTTCAGATAATGAGTGTCTGCTGTGTTTTGAGGAAACCGGTTTTTTTTTTTTGTCCATACACGTTGACATTATGAATAAAAAAAAAAAAAGCAGAAAGCTACACCGTCGCAGAAGTTGCCGTCCGTGACACCACTGTGGTGGCAGTAATAGTCCGACTTACTCTTCACGATTCTCTCCAGGTTGCCGTCAAAGTCCAAAGCCCACTGATTCAACGAGCAGGTAGCGAGGGTCACTTTCCGTCCCATGTTCTCGGTGGACAGCTGGTGCGTCGCGTGAACTAACCAGGCGGACGGGAAAGCTAATGACACGGTATATAATGTTACGGTGTATAATGTTATGGTGTATAATGTTACGGTATGTTACGGTTGCAGGTTATAGCTAAATACTGCAGCTATATCTTCCTGGCTGACATAAGAGTCACGTGGAGTAGACTCGACCTGGTACGACGTGTAGTACGCCTGTACTGCTCGTCTTCTTCTAAGACGCGTTTAAGAATACTTCTTCTTCTTCTTCTTCTTCTTCTCTTATTTAGGCAGTTAAGTGGCTTCTGAGCACATCACTGCCCCCCACAGGATACAGGAGGCATTACTTCAGTCACCGTCCAACCGAGTCTGTTCCTGACCTGACCTTGCTGGATCTGTTTGATGTGTCGTTGCCCGTCATTGTTTATTATTTTACGTTTCTTACAGAGTGTCTGATATTTTAACTACCAATGCCAAAGAATATCCTGTATATTGTATTGATTAGCAGAGCTGTTGTTACTGTCTACTGTTTCCTGCACAGGTAAAAAAGAAATCATGGAAATCATGGAAGAAGCCTGCACTTGACTTTTTAAAAAGTTCAAACGAATGAGATAAATGACTGAGTGAATGCTGAGGAGGTTGCTTTTATTCAACTGGTGAAAATGTAGTGCAAAACATGAATAACGGTTGTTGTACTAAAACGCATTTAACGTATATTCGGACTTTTTGTCGCATCTTATTTAGTTGTTTAAATCTACAGCCTGCAAGTATATGTTTAGTTATTTTGATAGTTTTCTTCGACCATACTTTTTTTCAGTTAAAAAACTAAGAATTGTTTAGATTTAGGGAACAAACCCACTTAGTTAGGTTCTGACAAAAAACAGCATTGGTTGGGATTGAAACTACATAAACTAAATAAAAGTAAAAAAGACACTGTCAACTTTTCTCCTTTTTGACAACAGCATTTTCCACCAGCGGCGCTGGCAGCGTTGTGTCAGGTAGCCTGTACTGCTCCTCTTATCAGGACAGCGAGACCCCGGACAATTTAGAGTTACAAACTAACCTCTTTGGACTCAAACCCTCTTGCTGTGAGGCGACGGCGCTAACCACAGCACCACTGTGCCGCCCCAAGGTGGAAACAGCAATAAATCATTCTCTGTATTTTTAATACAACTTCATTCAATACGACTCAGATCAAAAGGAAGGAAAAGAAAGGCAAAAAACTAAAAACAATCAAAGCTCAAATAGGAATGGGTAATTAATACATGTATAACATTTTTTAATTATGGCCGAGATTGTACAGGTAGCATGAGTCACTGCACGCAGTCTGTGGGTGTGGCAGCTGCACTAGGACGGCCTGAGTGGGAGGGGCCCCCAACATCAGGACCGGAGTGCTTCATCACTGCTGCTTGTGGGGTGGAGGGCTCCATTACTACTGCTTGTGAGGTGGAGGGCTCCATCACTGCTGCTTGTGAGATGGAGGGCTCCATCACTGCTGCTTGTGAGATGGAGGGCTCCATCACTGCTGCTTGTGAGGTGGAGGGCTCCATCACTGCTGCTTGTGAGGTGGAGGGCTCCATCACTGCTGCTTGTGAGGTGGAGGGCTCCATCACTGCTGCTTGTGAGGTGGAGGGCTCCATCACTTCTGCTTGTGAGGTGGAGGGCTCCATCACTGCTGCTTGTGAGGTGGAGGGCTCCATCACTGCTGCTTGTGAGGAAGGAGGGGTCCATCGGCGCCACTTGTGAGGTGGAGGGCTCCATCACTGCTGCTTGTGAGGTGGAGGGCTCCATCACTTCTGCTTGTGAGGTGGAGGGCTCCATCACAGATGCTGGTGACACACACAGCTTCCGGGCCGTTTCAGCGTCCCATTTAAATGAAGCCGCTGCTCCACAAATGACAAAAAAACAAGCAGCCCGCTTCTTAAATGTTCCTTCAACAACACTGAATCCGATGGCATTTAATGTGATTTCTATTGTGACTCTTGTGGCTTTAGCGAACGTCTTTAAAAGGAACCTATCTGTCCCGTTTGTGAAATCAATGTGATTTAAGGATCTGCAATTCAAACGGGTCACATAGGATCCAGAAGGGGTTTTCATCACGTTCCACACTAAAAACATACCTTCAACTCTGGCGGCATTCTTCCTCTCCCTCGCCCTCTCCCTCGCCCTCTCCCTCGCCCTCTCCCTATTCCTCTCCTTCTCCGCCTCCCTGTCCCTCTTCCTCTTTTGGCCCTGCACAAAAAACAAACACATATCCCGTTTTCCATCAAATACCAGCTGACAAAAATCTCCTTTTTTTTTTCTTTCTCAGCTCTGGTGCAGTGACGCGAAACACGCGCGCGAGGGCTTGTGCTTACATAGTTGGACCCGCAGGTCCAGCCGGGGTGTCGCAGGGCGTGCTCTAGCTTCTCTTCGTGGGCCATTTGGAAGTATTTGGCCTGCTCCTCGACCGTCAGCGACGACCACTGTGGACAGAGGAGGACGGCACGCCGTTAGCGCGCGCACACAAAACACCAGCGTAAAGACGTGCTAACAGACACGAGGGGCTGGGTTCTGGTCATGAGGCAACAAATGAACAGCACACTGCAAAGATGTGAAGGTTCACAGACTTGGCTGTAGACAACTTGATGGAGTGTGTAACGCCGAGGGTCTCAAGCATCCAGAGCAGACACACTTACCATCTGGCCCAGGACTTTATTCACGGCTGCACTCCCTCTGACCCCCTCGGTGCTCAAGGCCTCGACATTTGCCCTCTGCTCCTTCATGAAGACCATGAAGGCATTCGGGGGCCTCTTCACGTATGGCCTGCCCTCCTCCTGCTTGATGTCGAGCTTCCTCTTACTACGGGGAGAAAAAATAAGTAAGAGCTCCTGTCAGGGCTGTGCAAAACTGTGACTTGAGACTTGTTCGTAACAATATTGACGTCGGCATTCTGGTAGACAAATAACAGCGGGAATTGAGAAAACAGCCGCTTTACATTAAATACGAGATGATGTTCGATGATGAGGCTGGCTTATTTGTGGCCACAGATCATGTGACGGTAAAACAGAACAAAAAAAGAAATGTACATTTTGACCAAAACTGTGAGAGAAAAAAAAAAAAGTACTTTGAAGTGGAGGCTTCCGGTGGAGGAGGGGCACAGACGGGTAGAGCGTGGCTGTGTTCTTCGACCAAGTACATCTGTCCATCCCTACACAGGTAAAGAGAGTCCGATTGGAAAATAGAAAGAGTGTGTGTGGGCGACTACAGAAGCTCGAGGTGTAGCACTCGAGGTGCTATCTTGTTGTGTGCGTGTCACTTACAGCGCTTGAACAATATGCACATTCTGGCAGTGGCAGAGCGTCAGCACACACACCACATCGAAGTGCTGGAGAGACAAACACACACAATGAGACCGGCTGCAATGGCGTCTCCGGCCCACCAGGTGTCAGGATCCCTGGTGGGCTATTACATGAACTGCTTGAATGACATCTGTGGAGTCACATCACGTCTACAACACACACAGGTTACTGTTGAGGGTGACAGGGGTCAGGAGTGTGTATTCACATGAAGGTCCGGAGCAAAACGCTAAATATGGGTCTAATTAATGCATCCATGATGACAATGAGGCCCGAGTTGATTAAAAGGGAATTTTAGCTGAAACAATTGGGCGAAATAATATCCGCCTTTTATAGTTCTTCGTATCTAAATGTGTTCTTTTGGGCTTCAAAGCGTCTGCACAAATAACCGCAAACTCCATTTGGTAGGGGACTGATGTGGCTGTTATTACTTAATAAGCCACTTAATTACCCAGTCACTTGACAGCTCGACTCCACTGGGCTCTCTTGAGTTATTACTTTTAAATCCTGACTAGTGGTACAGTTATTAAGTTTATCGATCAGCAGCCTCACACGTGAAGGCACAACGGAGCTTGAACTTCAAATTGAACTTCTTTTTCTTTTTGTTTCTCGCATTGTTTTGGCATAGAGCATCCTAGATGTCGATCTGCTCCCAAAAGACACCTGTCCCCTCGTCTACTCTCGGCCCCTTACCTGCATCTGTCTATATGCACCCTCCATGTGTACTGGCTGAGGCTGGGCCATGATTTCCAGCCGCCCGGCAGGTACAGGTGGAGGAGGAGTGCTGTCCACTTCGGTCAATATTTCTAGCATCGTCGCCAAGAGAGTGGGGAGCAGCTCTCCCGCCTGCATCACGGCTGTAACGTGCTCCAACTCGGCACTGAGGTCCATCGTGGTGGCAGAGATGTGCCGTGTGCAGCTCGTGGAGGAAAAGGGACCGTCTGATTCCTTCAGGTTTGTTACTGGAGCCCTGTCACACGGGAAGCTGCTTCGGAGACACAGCTACGGGGAGTATAGCGTTATATATTATATATATCATATATCAAATCATACTCATTCAGGGATGTATTGCACGTTGTAGTTCACTAACATTCATGTGAAAAGTTGGTGCTACTTGGCAGAAATGGATTTTACATACAATTGTGATGCTTTGTCTTGGATTGAACTACCCCACCACTAAAATACTAATTTTTCTGCCACTTATATTTATATTTTATTGTTTATATATTTGCAACTCTTTTTTTAAGTTACTTTGCAGATTTTCACACACAAAACTCCTGTTGAATTTGCTCCATTACTTCATATTACTACTTTATTACTTCATATTACTAATTCGTTACTTCATATTACTACTTTGTAATATAGTTACTTCATACTACTTTGTTACTTCATATTACTACTTTGTTACTTCATATCACTACTTTTTTACTTCATATTACTACTTCGTTACTTAATATTACCACTTTGTTACTTTATATTACTACGTTGTAGTATTAAAAAATATTGCGTTAACGTTCACTGCAGGAGTCAACTGAGTTATGTCAAAATGTACACAGCTAACCTAAACCTCAGACTTAATTCTCTTCAAATACACACACTGGGTAAAAAAAAAGACAAAAGAAGCTACCTATTTAAATACTTACTTGACTTGTAATCGTCTTGAGGTTTGGATTTGTCCACTTTCTCCGGAGTTGTGCGTCTCTGAACGTGTCTGTGGTTCACAGCTGGGAGTCCACAGGTGAAGTGAGCCGGTCCTGCTGAGAGAACCCGCATTGGGCCTCCGAGCTGACGCGCGCTCTGACGCACGGTAATTTAAATATTCGGTTCTTTGCTGCCATTCGCATATTGTTGTTGTTGTTGTTGTTGTTGTTGTTGTTGTTGTTGTTTTTTACAGCTTTCCCCCCTGAGCAGGTCATAGAGTTGATCGGTAACAGTGGTGGAATGTCACTCCTTTTATGCTACTTTGTATGTCTTACGTCACTCCACTACATTTCAGAGGGGGGACTTTTTACTCCGCTACATTCAGATTATTAATACATAATTTTAATCAAATAATAGTGCGATGTATTTTCATGGATTCAGCTACATATCTGCTACTTTTGCTTTATTATGCACGTATAATGTAATGGTTATGGCCGCATTTTCAGCTTATATTCAATGAAATAATTACTGTGTGATTTGGCCAATTTGGTAACAAAACAATGTATCGATTACTAACGCCACCTTTTGGTATTTCTATTCAATGCTTTACTCATGTGCCACAATAATTAAATGTTTTGAGTTAAAATATCTTAATTCGGGGGCTTTTGCCAAACAATTTGGGATTAATGTGATTGTGATTAAAATCAGAGATATATTCCTGCCGCCCCTTAAGGTCTCAATGCCACCCTGTGGCCACCACACGAATATTTCTATAAATCTGCCACGACAAAGCAGGTGGATCAGAAAGTCAAACGTTATTTCCTGCGTATTTCTCAGTGGTTATACATTCTAAAGCACAACTTAACGCACGCAACTCTGCGGGAAGTTGCCGCGTTGCCGTATTTTGAATGAATGCAGCCGAAAGCTCTGTGTGTGCTGGTGTCTGTGTCAAAGCCTGCTTTTTTGACCCAGGAATGACTAGAACAGAGCAAAATAAGGTGGAAACAGACAATACAGGAAGAGGGCAGGTATCTGTAGATACAGACACATACTAATATTGATGATTAAAAGAGATGAATTTAGTTTTTTAGGACATTTCTACATATTATACATTTAGCATAGGCTACAGTTCTTCAGTAGATGTACTTACTGACTTTTCAACCACCACGTCCCTATTCTAACTTACTTTGGGATAACTTCAACAACTAAAACGTTGCACGCGGTGGAGTGCAGATCTCTGACCAGGTGTGTTTGCAATGACCACTGCTGTATAGGGGTGTACATCTTTATATGTGCTCATCATTGTCTTCAGTGTCTTCAGCGTTAATTTCCTGCATTGCCGAGGGAGACGGACCTTCGGTTAGCGGCTGTTTCGCAACCCATTAACACAGCAACCTGTGTAACGGCAGCAAGAAAAAGTTTGCAGATTCTGCGTGGAGTCCAGGCCGTCCAGTCTCATACCCCCCGGGTCTCGGGTTTGTGCTGGCTGAATTCAAGCTAACTGCTAACTGAAGGTCCGGCTCTCGGAACTGCTGCCCACTCTCCTTCCTCCTTCCAGGGAAGTGGTCTCCTAGCAGCGATCACTAACTGTGACTGTCTGCTGTTAGCTGTTGAGCAGGTAGTGGATAGTGGATAGCTTCTTTTCAGCCAGTTGATGAGAGCTGAGAGACTCAACCAAAAACAAGTCACAAGCACTAAAACCAAAACAATAAGCTGAAAGATGCCAAAAAGCTCTGTAGGGCTGAGGGTTCCAATTCTCGGTGGGTCCGCCACTACAAGCAACATCTTTCAATAATTTATTCATTAATTTATTGTAAACGTACCAGCTTTTTTACATACCATATGAACATAGACTTAATATTTCAACTTTATGTCCAATATTTTACATGTGCCAATAGTTTAAAAAAGTAAAGAAAAGGCAAAGCATTAACAAAGTCACATTCAAAGGATTGACATCACTATGGAGAGCTATTATTAAGTAAGTAATGGACTTTATTTTTCTACAAAACATGCACTTGGTGTGGACAGTGTAAATGGGTGAAAACAACATCTTGTCATCCGTTACAAAGCTAAGGGGAGGTCATAGCCATTGGTCAGAGCTGACACAGTCAGTGTCATTACACTACAATCACAAACAGTGACTATAACCGTCTGGTGCTGGAGAGAAAAATGGCGCCACTCTAAGTTTCCAGCTTTTTCCCAGACATTTACATCAATCACCTCTTACATTTATATAACCAGCAGGGTGTTTTACGAAGAAACATTGCCAGTAAAGCCAGACTTACCTCAATAAATCTGTTTTTTTTTTAAGAGGAAATTCTGTCTCAAAGAAGAGGTTTGGTCAGTCCACCACTTTGGTGAACACTGAAATATCTCAACAAATATTAGATTTCAATTGCCTTGACATTTTGTACAGACGTTTATGGTTCCCAGATGATGAATCCTAATGACTTTGGTGATCCTCTGATTTTTCATCCACGGCCACGAGTAGGTCAAATTTTCACTAATTCAGTAAAATAGACCAAAATCTACTGGATGGATTGGCACAAAATGTGGTATGGACATTCATAGTTCCCAGGTGATGTATTCTACTGACTAGATCTTCTCTAGAGCCACCAGCTATTGGACATTTGTGGTTTAGAGTAAAATGTCTGACAACTGTTGCACTGAATTCATGTTCATACTGTTATAAATTTGGTCATCCTCTGACTTTTCTAAGCCATCATCAGGTCAAAATTCAAATATGTCCAATACTTTGGTTTATGACCGGATATCTGCAAATTGATTGAGATTCCAATCAGCCTCGGCTATACTTTCACTTTAGTGCTAATTAGCAAATGTTAGCATGCTAACATGCTAAACTGGAACGGTAAAAACGGAAATAAATACTTGCCAAACATAACAGGTTAACATTGGTTTGTAGCATAGGCTACTGCCATTAGCAATTAGCTCAACGGGCCACCGTGCTTTTAGTCTTACACTATAATTCAATTAGATAAAAGGTAATATGTTTGACCCATGGCTGCAGTCTTAGTGAAAGTAGCAATTTCACCATTTTCTCCCATGCAAATTAAAGAAATGAAACAGATACCCAGAAACAACACTATCAAAAGTACTGGAGACACAACCAGTCTGAAGATATTAAAATTATACTTTCGCCGTACGAAGGTTATAATGTCACAAACCAAGTATTGTAGCATCATTCAACTGAACTTTTCTTCCTAATACTCATGTGCCGCTCTATTGCTGGGAACATCACAGTTTTGTCTTTGTGTTTCCTTCAATGATGTGACCTGTTCTTGATGTTTCAGGTCAGCTGTTCTCAATCCAGACTCTGAATTGGCTTTATGAAACAGCTTAATCCTGGTTCAGTTTGTTAAACTCATTCAAGAAAGGCTTTTCACAATAAGCTCTGCTTCTCTGAGCCTTTTTTACAAAACACCTTTCTGAAGGATGCTACAGTTTCTTTACAAAACAAACATCATGGCATCATGGCATCGTGGCGTGTAAATGTGGTTAATCTAAGGCCAAAAAGATTCATGCTGCATGAGAGGGGAGGGTGCAGAAGACAGAATGGTAAATATGCTTTTGTTCACTCAGGGGCAGTCTGTATTTTAAATGAACACATGTTCCAATAATCCCTCATGTCACTCTCTTTCTCTCTCTCTATCACACCCACACACTCACACACATTCCATATGAAATAAATAGCAATATGTACAAAACTTATACAGTATGTAGGTACACAAAAACACATCTACACACAATACACAACTTACATGATGTAAACAACCAACAAAATGCTTAGCCCTGTCATGTAAAAATGACGTAAAAAACAAAAACAAAAACAAACAAACTATGAAATGTTCTACACGGATTCCAGCATTAATCGAGCTATGTCGGATCTAGACACAATCCAGATACGAGTCATTTTAACAATGGCGTCGTAAAGGTGGTCGGTGTGTTCCCAGACGTCACATTGCTCTGGTTAAATCTCCACTGTCTTATTAACAGTCTTAAACCCTTAGGACAAAATCAAAAGGCAGTAATCAAAGGATATCTCCCATATGAGCCCACAGTTGAGAAAAACACGATGCTACCTTTCTTGTTCCGGCGGCCTATCGTTCCTGGCATGCTAATCATCTTCCTCCCACCACTACCTCACCTCTAAAGTACCGACACAATGAATAGCCGAGTTCTTTGTCAGACAAAGTGTAATAGAAGGCAAAGGCAGTATGTAGCAAAGTCCAGCTGCCTTGATGAAAGACAACCAGATCTCCTTTGACAGCCTCCTCAAATGTTCAAACACACAGCTTTTGGGGTAAGCAGTGTAGGTAAGAGTTTTAAGTTTAAGTTTAAAGTTACGATGGTAAGACTGGAAATAAATTACCCTAAGAATCATTCATGCTGGAATGCCACAAGAAAATGTAGGCGGATAGGTTTCACCCATACAAGGGTCAGGCGAAGATCTGGCTCAGTGTCCTTCACTAGTTATGCAACATGTTCTCACTCCCAACTTGTCAAACACAGACGCTTGGTCAGTGGACCTACGCTTCAAACTATGACGCTCTAGGTACCCCTCTAGCGGCAGTTTTGGACGTGTCAGGGACGGCTTGTCAGTTTCCGCACGTTACATACCTGGCAATCTCTTAACTCATCGGCTAGCGGTCTGACAACGTATAAGCCTCTGGGGACAAGGGGTTATATTTTTGGGGTTCCGGCGTTGACAGCGGATATGCTCGTTGTTTAAAGTCTGAATAGCAAATTGAGATGCCAGTCTGGAGTTAGAGTTAAGAGAAAATGTGTCCTGGTTGTTTTACTACTAGCAAGTTTAAAAGCTAATTTTACACCAATAAAAAGCTAAACCATCATCAGATGATAGCCAGTGGGTTCCGAGATTGCATTTCAGCCAGTGCGTTCTTCCTCTTTTGGACTGTTTACCTGTATTCAACCACAGACTGACGTTTGCAATTGGTCAATACTACATGGGCTACAAACGGAAACCAGAATGCTTCCGATACCAAAATCTTGTCCCGTTGGCTACAGATTCTGCCTATGAATGCAGAATATGTTTATAGACATTACATGATTACAGTTACAGGTGCGTCCAATAATGATGTGGTTGGGTTTACATTGGAGTTAGTTGAAAGCCCTGTGTATCCCATTCAGATGCTAATAGTTGCATCTGCGTGTTGGAATCAGATGGCGAGGGGCACTGACCAAGAGATGGGATATGACGAGTTAGAAGTGAGAATTCTGATACACTTTGTCAAATTGATAACAGAGTTGATAAATTCTGCATTCATAGAAAGACTTTGACCATCCAAGATGCTAATGACGCTATGCCCCCCTTTTGAAAGAGGGCATTATTGAAGGACAAATCTGGTTTCTTACAATTTGGGTCTTATTTCAAGAACTCATACTTATCTTTCACACCTGACCTATGAACCCTAAGGCTTTCCCCACTAGGCAATGTGTTTTACAACACATGACACACATGAAAGCAGACAACTCAGACTATCAGAGATAGAGAGAAATATTAGAATACAGTGAAAATAACCCAACACGATCAGACCCACGACCATAGACTGGATATAAAAAGTGGAAGGAGTCAACGTGACGCCTCCCATTGGTTTGTGGACTACGGCATCTTGGTTTTTGGCTGTTGCCATCTTGGTTGTTTGCAACCAGAAGTGACACGAGAGGGTGGAGCTAAGTACAACAGAACACTGAATACGAAATTTAGCGTTCAGAATAGGTGACGAAAATGTTACAACTCCCAAACTGGACAACGGCTTGATAGCAACTTGTCAATCACAAGTTAGCCCCGCCCTGAAGCATACCATCTTTTATAGTCTTATTTTACTCTAATTGTGACCATAATTTAGGAAATGAACATCACACTGTATTGCAGAAGACTTGAAACTGGCGATTGAGACCAACAACTTATGTTGACAATGTTACTGAGGATATAAATCAAGTGATAAGTATGGTAATTTTTGCAACCAGAGGGGTAGTGCCCGGATGGCCATTAGCAAGCATGCAAGTTTAAGGCACTTCTGCATTGGCTTCACTTTTTCAAAACCAGAGATTGCCTCCTGCCCAAGTACCAAGGTTTACGCAGGAAAATGGCCCCAAACCAAATCAAAACTACACTGTTGGGACTGGACCGGTTCAGATCAGGTTGCAGAACTCTAAACTGCAGCATTGATGGTTTGCCAAAGTATGGTTGAAAACTTAAGGTAACAATTTTACTGTACATCTTCATTGTCTCTTCCAAATAAGTTGGGTTGATCTAACGGTTTGTCGAAGGCTTGTCTGATTGTACAATAGAAGCCTACTTTTGAGGGATGTTGCCGTGTTCCCAGATCTCATTTTTTAACTCAGTGAGAACAATGATATGATTACTGGTAGAATTTATGGCCAGAAACTCTTAAAATTACATCCAAGTAGGAGTAAATTACAATTATACCATCTGTCCCCCAGACTAGATTGAATGAGTGGAAGCCAAAACAGAAAGATTAGAAATAGGCCATGTATATCAAGCTGAAGAAACTTTTACGGAACCAACTACTTGACTGCTTTTATACCATCATAATTTTAGAATTTCTCTTCCATTGTTTGTTTTTTCCCTGTTTTCACATCATGGCTCTTGCGTGGTCCAAGTGCTCCTTGATGAGCCAAAGTGTCCTTCAGGTTGGCCCAAATATTCTTGTCATATGCTCAATTTCCGCTCTTGTATGACCTTCGTGCAGAAATTAACCCTAAACCTGTGAGAGGAATAGATGACCTTGTATTATTAACACCCCTGCCCTTCTGAGAAAGTCTGTGAATGCCAATGTTGGAACAAGTTTTCTTTCCTGTGTTTCAGTAGGGAGATTCCAATTCAGTGTTCAGACTTTTGTCGCTCTAGTAAGGGTCATATGTAAAGACACTGAATATCAGTTATTGGCAGGTTCAATCCAAATTAATCATCAGTACGGGCTGTCTTTTTACCTCTACACTGTAAGTCCCTCTTCCCCTTCTAACTCTAACCTAAGAAAATAACAGAGTTGTGCAAATATAGCTCAATAGAAGCATGTGGCTACTAGGTGGTGTAAAAGGATACTTCCCAGAAAAAATCTGAAGCTCTAATGGTGTGTTCACACCAAACGCGAAGCAAACTACATACACAGTCAATGCAAAGACGCGGAAGGATGCAAATTTGTGCCGGGCGACGCAAATGATGCGAATGATGGGAATGCCAGGAGATTCGCATGACTTTGTGTCGCAAAAGCCTATTGGCTTCCTCTTGTCTTCACTGACATCCTGACATTGTTGAATCAGAATTGGAGGAATAAAATATTGTATCTGTGGGCACAATGGTACCTCAGATTTGTACAGGGACTCTAAGTGTAAAAATGTATGTGTATAAACCATTGACTGTCTATAATCTAATAATGTCGCTGCCGTATTAATGCTTAGATGATGTTAGGAATAGCTACTACAGTATGTTAGAATAGCCAATAATTGATAGATACAAAGTCCATTCAGAAAACAGCCATTTAAAAAGTAATTGGCTTGTCTTCTTGCTGAATTCAAAACGTTTTTCAAAATCTGCATCATTACATAGTCATTTCGGCATCCATTTTGTCCAATTATTGTAATTAAACCACAGCAAAATCAGTTTAATTTGGGTTCATAGTGCTGTATTAAACCAGTCAACGTGTGGCTTGCTAGATACAGTGAATACAGCCCAATGTAATTATGAACCCAAACACTATGTTTGGTTTTACAATGTATCTGGGAATTCCACAACATGTACAAAGAAGCAAGAGTGGTTATTTCTGCCATGTTTGATGAAATGTTGGTATTTTCATAGGGTTAAGCCCCCTTCCTCTCCGGCACGTCGAGTGCGAGTGACGAGAATAAACACAAATGATCCCCGCGGCGAAATTCGTGCAAGTAACGCAAGGCTAAAACTCACTTCGCGTTTGGTGCGTACGCAGCTTGAGTGCGAATATCCAGTTTAGTACAGGAGCCAATCCAACGAAATGAATCCAATCACAGTTTCACTCCGAGGTTCAGAACCTCAGCACAGCACAGATCCAGTAACTGCAAAGTCACATCAGTTATCAGCAAAATCAAAGGCAATAATCCAAACGCGGACATACAGTGAAATTATCAAGTGTTCTTCAGACAAGTGTGTCAGTTGGCATTGGTACACTGGGAATCCTTGACGTCAGCGTATTTCCAATGATAGCACAGTCCACGTGGTGCTATTAAGGCACCATGCAGTCCCGGTCCACGCAGCATTCAATGTAACACACTAGGCCTTATTGACGTTTATCCCATGGCAGCCATTTGGAAATTGTCACTCTTGGGGTGAGAAACTCAGGATTGAACATCATTCACAGATTCCGCACTAAAAATCGACGTAGTCTACCCAGGTAGCTTTGAAACAAGATCAATGCTTTCCACCCTGCCTCCGAGAGTGGCCATCCAGAACAAGTGGAAACTCTTAGACCTGGTTGGACGACATATATAATTACGTGGTGGTTTAAAGGTGCAATCTGTAAAATCTGGCCCACCCGCTCCAAACAAATAGGGGGCAGCATTTCTCCTCTACTACTGGGTCGATGCTGTCTACATTTAAAGTCCTCTGTTATTGAAAAATAAAAGCCAACTTTGTGTTTACTGTGCAACAAACTGGGAGCTGAACGGTCCGTATGCGCTTTGGTAGTTTTTTTGATTAGATCCAGACTGGCAGAAATAAGAAAACGACTTGGAGACTACTACACCGGAAGGGGAGCATGCGGCAGCTCCGGGAGAGGTACTTTCATTTAGTAGATTTGCAGAGTTGTAGCAACTGTAATTCAGCCAGTGCAACCCCGGGCTGACTGATCCCGGGAGACTCCCGAGAGTCAGTGTGATCGACAAGCCCTCGGGGCAGCTCCGCTTCCTCATCATCTCATGTTGGACTGAAGTGCAGACCGGACGCTACAGTGACTCACTATCGCCTCTCGAGGTACAAGTGGTATTACAAGATAGGATGGGTGGGGGCTAGCTGGTTAGCGTGCTCATTTCAGCAGATATCTCTGCAACACAATATGTAGACTTCTTTGCACACAATGTCACCGCTTCACGTTCTGTTGATAGTGTTTGTCATTTTAACCATTTTCTTTTTTTGGAATAACTTCTGGCCAGATCCTACATATTGCACATTTAAATAATAGGCAAAACATGCCAATTGGCCAGAGTTTCTCACCCTGAGTGTGGAAAAACGTCAAGTACCCCCCACCCCCCACCTCCTGTGGAATTGTAGGAGCTGCAGTCATGTAAGGAAGCTCTATCTCCTTGCAGTCTTTCGCTGGATTTAGTTTTCACTTCCTGCATTCAGCATGGTCTGTTGGCCAGTGTCAGTCCTGCCTACACCATCTCCTGTGAGGTGTAACGTTGGGCTGTAAAACTTACATTAGGAGGGGACAGTGTGTGTTTCTTTCAGTGTGTGTGAATTGTGTGGGCCTGCATGCATGTATGCGCATGTGTTTTATTTGTCTCTTCGTCTTTTTCAACGTCCGTATCTTCTTCCGTGTATGTGTGTGTGTGTGTGTGTCACTGTCTGGGGTACGTGGGGTAGTGTGTCGGTGATTGTTTGTGTATGTGCGGCTGGGACTGTGCATGTGCGTTTGCCAGGGGCAGCGTGGCGTGATGGTCGGGAAGCAGGCGGGTGGACAGCAGGTCGTCCTCTGCAGCGTCACCTACAGACAGAGGATAAACACGGCTTTTACTTTCGAGGTTGCTGGTACTGTAGATGTGTCTTTATCACTTTGGACAGAACCAGACTAGCTGTTTCACCCTGCTTTCTAGTTGTTTCGCTAAGCGAAGCTAACCCTGTCCTGACATGAGATTGATATGGCCCACTCTCAGAAAAATAGCCAAGGAACTGTTGAACTATTATTTTAACACTGAGAAACAATATATTAATCTCAATTAAGTCTGAGAAATTAAGTTTTGTATTATTCTTGGTGTTATCTTTCTTTTTTTATGATAGCTACAGGGTTTTACACAACTCAAACCAAAGGAACTTTTTTTCCTTTTATGAGGAGCTGTGAATGACATCACTGGTAAGAATCACCTGTTAATCTAACGCCGTACACACTCTGCTTTACTTTTATTAAAAGTTGAATTTCAGTTTCTATCTCAACCGTGACCAGATTGAAAAGTATATTTAAGTGAAAGAGGCAAAATATACATGAGGGTTTTTTTCTCCCGCCATGTTTGTGCTAGCAAGTTTGTTTGGAACTAGGAAATTAGGTTTAAGCACAATAGCAATAGACTGAGAAATGAGTTGCCATGCTTTTGAACTACACATAGTATGCAATAAGCTACATAAGAAAAAGAATAGATAAAAAAATGGTCTGAAGGTCTGTGTAAGGGCCTACCACTGCCATCCATGCCGGTCTGGTTTCCAGTGATGTGGTGCCAGTAGACGGATCGAGGCAGGATGGCGGTGGGGGTGCAGGGGTAAGAGCCAGGCTCTGAACCCATAGACATCAACTGGGAGACATAAAGATAGGAGACAACATCAGGAATCAAAAAAAGAAGAGCACCGTAGATTCGTAATTTCAATTCAAGTATGAAGCACTGCAATTAACAATGTCTGCAAAGATTTTTGTGATTTCTTTTTAGCACTGCACTCCTGGAAAGATTATCACAGGAAGTTTAAAGGGATAGTTCAGATATTTTACGAAGAGGGGTTGTATGAGGTACTCCATAGTCAGTGCACCTACAGTAGATGTCGGTCTGCGTGCCCTCAGTTGGAAAAAACAGAAATGAGTGCCAGCACGGGGACAAAGCAATGTACTTAGGTATTTTTAAAGAGTTAGTTCGGATTCACCAAAGTCATACAATAGCAAACCGAGGCAGCGGTAGAAACAGCAACTCCTGTGTTCTACGAGGCAAAATCACTTTTTTTGTCAATAAAGTCCTGTGGCTTTGAAGAGAGCAAAGATGGATATAATGTCTAGAGTTCCCCGACGGGTAGGGCCGTCTGACGGCAAGGTAAAGCGGTGAAGATATTCTAAATATAGCATACTCTTAAACTGGTAAGGATTTTTTATGTGTCTAAAAATATATTTTCCTTAGCATTACATTGGTCCCTTCTGTTTCTCCAAACTGCTGGCATGCTGGCCGGCATATTCTGTAGATAATACACAGACCATTGATAAGTGCCTCATACAACCCAACTCTTCTTTGGTAGAGAAACGCCACAACTTTATGTTTATAATTTGCTGCAGCGACAGTTTTTTTTTTACGTACTTGCTTTGGTGTGTCTGTGCATCACATAAACACAGAGAAAATTACATTAGAAATAGAACGTAAATACAAAAATGAAACATCATTATAGAACAGAAGAAAATTACCACAACACATACTATTAAAAAACTGTAATCCTTATAATCAAAGCTGCATTAGCCTGTTTGGGGCCTTGGGCGAAATGTTGTTGCTGGGTACCTGTTGAACATATTATCACCTGATGGTGGTGATATGGTGAACATGTTCAGTTGGCTATTTAGACATCCAGCAGACAAAAAGCAACATTAGCATTCATTTAGAGTCATATTTCTAACCACCTGATAGATGTAAGACCACTATTCACTCTCTTTTAGCTCTGTTTTGGTCTCCACCACGCTCTAGCCAGGCTCTCACCCTGCTGTTCTTCTCCATCTCCAGCAGGACCTTCTTGTGCTGCTCTGCGATAGCCAGCGTAGAGGAGTGGACCCTCTGGTAGATCTGCTCTCCTTCTCTGGTCTGGAAGGTGTAGAGGCCTTCACCGCTGTCACACATCCTACACATAACAGCAAGTCAGCGTGAAGCCAGTGTGCAAAACAGCACAGCACAGAATGGCCAATAAAGTATAATGGAGGATTGTCTGGAAAATCTTAATAAGCTCCTACTCCCTCTACACTTAATATAAATGATTCAGTGTGGGATCTAAGGGAGTGATTCAGTGTCCCCTGACACAAATGTAATGGAAAAACGGAAGCATTGTCAGTTTTAAAGCCGTTCCACATCGCGTCCAAACCTAAATTTTGCTGCAAAAATGCTAATGGAACTAAGTTCCCTTGACGGTAGTTAATTTGGGTCGGACCAAAGAAAGACGTGATACATTGGTCCCTTTTAGTTGGCGTTCACACTGACTTATTACAGACTAATAAACTAGGCATGCACCGATCCAACTTTTTAGTCCCAATGGCGATACCTGGGCTTTGGGGATCGGTCGCTACTGAGTACCGATCCGATACCATTAGTTCATGTAATAAGCTGTATGCTGTAAGACTGGCATAATTATTTTGTGTAGGGCAACATCAGGCTTGACTTAAATATTGCTTTCCTAATTTTGAAAAATAAAATGTAAATAAATAATAACAATAATAAATAAATAGATATAAATGCACTAAATTGTAAATTATTAAAATAGTGGTATCCAATACCAGATCGGCCCATTGCCACCGATACCCGATCCAGCTATTTGAGTCAGTATCGGACCGATATTTGCTATCAGTATTGGTATTGGTGCATCTCTAAATTGCACACAAAGTCATTCACAAGTTGACCGATCTCGGAACCTCTTTGGTTATCGGCCTGACGACGATTTAAGGGTCAGGATTTCCTCTTCCAATGCGCCGGTTATTCGATTAGCAACTTGAGACGTGGGAATGTAGTTGAGTTGAGAGACGACTTTTACGACCGGATTGTTTCACGAGCAGTCAGTTCACAGGCCAATAAAGAGCTAAATCATCATCAGACGATAGCCGGTGGGTTCCAAGATTTCATTTTGGCCGAGGCGTTCCCCCTCTTTTGCTCTCCACAAGGACTGTTTACCTGCCTGCTTCCAAAACCAGCTCAAATTTAATTGGTCAATACTAACTGGACGACAGACACACTACAAACCGGAACCAAAACACTTCCGATCACCAAAGTGGACTGACAGGTAACTCATTCATTGGACGGGTTTGGTGATGTCAGCATGCATCATCACCGCTACATGCACCCACGTGGCGAAATTAAATTAATTTGACTCACAGGAGCACTTTACTGGACCTGATGCTTGTATTTATGTTGTCTGGTGTCACACAGAGCTCACAGAGAAATACCTGTTTACAAGCCTTATTAGTCCAGAATGCCTCGTATTTCAGGCCGACGGGACAAATAAAGAATACCGAAAGACAACCGATACATCAGAAAGTATGAAGCAGTTCAACAGAGGTGTATTGAGCTTGTCTTCTACTCTGTGTATTTTAACAATTAAAACGAGTCAAATGTAGCGAGCACACGGTAACCATACTTCAAGATACCACAGAACAAGACGCCTTCTATTTGACCTATTTCTACCCGCTTGTCTTTATTGGTACAATCAGCTCAACTAGTAATAATCACATCAATAACCGGGCATTTCCCTGTGAGCTCTTTGGAAATGGTAAATGGACCTGTACTTGTATAGTGCTTTTCTAGTCTTCCGACTACTCAAAGCGCTTTTAACATTACATGACATCATTCACCCATT
The DNA here is from genome assembly GCA_016806645.1 of Ophiodon elongatus. Classification (NCBI taxonomy): domain Eukaryota; kingdom Metazoa; phylum Chordata; class Actinopteri; order Perciformes; family Hexagrammidae; genus Ophiodon; species Ophiodon elongatus. Next base: position 437,706 of record JACSYO010002165.1, read on the forward strand.
CATACACTGATGGGAGGGGCTAAGGTGCCACTTGCCCATCAGGAGTAGATAACATACATACTCATTCACACACCGTAGGCACAGCTACGGGAGCAATTTGGGGTTAAGTGTCTTGCCCAAGGACACGTCACATGGGCTAGCGGAGCCGGGGATCGCCCCATGTTGTGTCAACATTAATACACACATCAGGTCCAGTAAAGTGACGCATGACCTGCTGTCAGTCGATCAATCTCATTTCCCCACGTGGATGATGATGCAGGATCACCAAAACTGTCCAATGAATCAGCGTCCGGTCACTGCGTATGAATGCTTTATTATGTTCCTTGTTTTTTTGTTTGCAAAAAAGTCAGTCAACTTGTCATTTCCGGACCACATGACCTGAACTACAGGTGTGAAAGGGACCCGAGATTCATGACCGACAAGAGACAAGAACAAGTGCCCCTCTGCACACCCTCAGTGCTCTTTCACAGATGACTTAACACGTTGTACTTAATACTATTATTACATTAATAGTAAACTAACTCGTTTCAAACAGTCTGTTTCTACTAGGTTTTAGTTCACGCGCATTTCTGTCTCCATATTGTGAGGCTAGCAGGACGCGTTAGCTTCATGAAATGAAGTGGCAGTGCACGAGCTGTAAATGAATACACTACAAACGAGACACAGTCTTTGGGGTGACGCAGTACAACACGCCCACAGACAGAGGGCTCTCTCGCTACACACACACTCACACACACACACACACAAAGTGACACCTTTATCTGCATCCAGACCCAATCATAGCTCGTCAGGTTTTATCAAAGAGGAGGAGATAAGAAGGTCGGACCCAGCATTGATTCATCGTCTAATCTATTCAATCAATCTCTTCGTGGACTGAGAGCGAGAGAGAGAGAGGTATCCTTGGACTGACCGTAAGCTCACTGACAAAGTGCACACGCACACACTTTGGTTTCGAGTTCCAAGAAACGGTTGAGTGTTTCATATAAAAAAGGTAATTTCTGTGTTTTTCCTGTTTTATTATGTTTTTGCGTCTTAGTGGAGACATTTAGTCAGTTTTTCAAACTGGTCCAGTGTTGAGGGAGAACACTGCAGACGGCTGCCGCTAAACTGGCAGCGACATAATCATATCGCACCGTCAATGTGCTTTATTATTGTTTGGGATCGTGTCATGGGACTTGTTGTCGGAAGATGATGGAAACGAGTGAGAGCTTATGCTGCTTCTGATCGATCAGATCAGATCTTAAACTCAAGTGAATCACTCCCAAATGTGATAATTTATTTGTTTTCTGATTCCCCATCGGGTTAAAATATATGTTAATTGTTGACCCGAACAACAAAAGGACCACAAACAACTTTCTTCATTTATTAGAAAGATTTGTCTTTTCATGATCACTTTTTTTATTATTTTTTTGAATATAATTTATCGTGGCTGATCGTTCCTGAGCTTCGTCGTTTTTTCCTGCGACTAAGACGCAGGAAAAAGACGAAAGTGAGGGAAACGGAGATGCAAATAAGAGACTTGGGACGGACACAATGTGACGTGAAATTTCAGAACAGGACTTCTCCGAGCGAGACGCACTGTAACAAACAGACCGGATGAAGCGAAGAGGAAAGAAAAATGGTTTTGTTTCTCTGTAGGGTTCTTTCCATAATGTTGTCAGACACCTATATTAACAATCTGAGCCTGTCAGTGGCAAAAACAAGCACTTTTAGAGGACGTACATTGCAAGTGTTCTCCCTCAATACCGGACCAATTTCAAAAATGATTACAACAGGTTGAAAAATACCAAAGTTGCCCTTTAAAAACCCATTGCTATAACAAAATCTCAATGTGTGTAACCAGCATGTATCTGGGGACAGTCAGCGATCAAACATCCCCCCCCCCCTCCCACCCTTTCCTCCCCCAGCCATCCCATTCCCCGGGCTCACCTCCCGGCTTCGAAGGTGAAGCGGGTGGCGTCGCGTCCGTAGCGCCGCAGGGAGCAGAGCGGCCAGGTGACCAGCTTGGTGCGGGGGTTGTGAATGTCCCACAGGTAGATGTTCTCGTGGGTGATCTGCATCATGCACTCCCCGTAGATGTCCAGGTTGGGGCAGGGCAGGAGGAACACGTTGAAGCGCTCTGCGGGGGGGTCGAGGAACAACAGGAGCAAAGTCAGGGGCGTCGGCGTAGTTTGAGTTGCTTTTAAGATTTTAGATCTGGGCTGGAGGCCCGACGCTAAACCACAGAGCTGCGGGGAAATGTTTCACTCTGTCTGTTTGATTTTGTGTGTTTGTGTGTATGTGAACTACCTGTGTGTTCACACTGCACTCCAGCAGCCAGGAGGTCCGGCTCTCCCATGCTGATGTCATTGAGCCGTGTCCCCAGACACTCGATTGACAGCGTCTTAAACCAGTCCTCTGCCTCCAGCTCTGTGAAGAGAGAGAGAGGTATCACATCTACTAGAATCAAGAATCTTGGAAGAAAGAAGTCCAATGGTGAAATGACGACCTCTTCTCCGAGCAGAAGTTTTAAGACTAATGATGGAGACTGGAAACAGGTTGATCCCTCTCAATTATTTATTAGTGAACAACACCTAGATGGACTAACTGTGCTCAGCTTCCCACGGTACACCTTGAAATGCTCCACATATAACGTACTTCCCAATCACAACGGCAAATTATGCTTTTTACTTGTCTGTTTGCGTACATATTACCCAAACGAGACACGCTGACTTTTAGGCGTTGATAGGTGTATTTGGACTGAGCTATGCTAGCCGTTTCCCCCTGCTCCCAGTCTGTATGCTAAGCTAGGCTCAACATGCCCCGACCCCAGCTCTTCCAGTTCTTCACCCACAGGCATGAAATGGATATCAATCTTCTCGTCTCACTCGCAAACAAAGCAGCGTATTTCACACAATGAAGCGCTACCCCTTAAACCTTTTACTAAGTGCCCCAATTTTTTTAATAAATTGAAATACTGTAAACTAACCGTTAAGGAACTGAAAATCACCAGACATCGCACAGGGTCTGGTGCAATAACAGTAAGAATGTATGCTCAAACTTGGGTGGAACGCGGTTTTGATCCAAAACCGAGACTAAAAGACAAAGTGGACGGGGATGTGTGTGTTGCAGTTTGGTGTTGAGGGGAAGTTTAGGGTCGAGTCCTGACAATACAGAGCTGTCAATCTGTTTGTGTGTGTGTGTGTGTGTGTGTGTGTGTGTGTGTGTGTGTGTGTGTGCATGTGCGTCCATACGCTACCTGATTCACAGGTGAAGGTGCGTGCGGTGTCGTCTGTAAACACAATGGCCACCGCCTGCCGCTTGGTATCTCGAGGCAACCGCGTGACATTCTTGACGTTGCTAATCTCTGTCACCTAGGCAACAGGTCAAAGGTAAAATGGTTAACAAAGTTGATTTTAGTGTGTGGAGTTATTTTTCAGCATCAAGTATTCCAGAAGCAAAACTATTGTTGACAATTCTCCAGTTGTGAAATTTGTAAAAATAAAATGAGGTGAGGAGATTTTTTGTCGCATTCAGTCTGAAGACAACTTGATAATGGTAAATGGACCTGTACTTGTACAGCGCTTTTCTAGTCTTCCGACCACTCAAAGCGCTTTCACATTACATGACATCATTCATCCATTCACACCCTGATGGCAGTGCCCATCAGGAGTAGCTAACAGTCATACAACATTCACACCGTAGGCACAGCTACGGGAGCAATTTGGGGTTAAGTGTCTCACCACTGAGCCACAGTATAATCAGATTCACTAAAGTGTAATTAAATTATTTTTAAAGTATTTGGCTTATGCTATATTCACAGTCTCACCTAAGTTCTAACATAATCAATTTGTATGTAGTTCTGAGCCAGGACAGGTGAAGTTGTATAAACACTGACAAATTCCGCATTGGGAGGAGGTCGGGGAGGGACAAGTGGGCCTAAAAAAACCACAGGACTATCATCCAGGAGAACGCTGTTCATGTGCCGTGTGAAACCAAAAGTCAATGTTGACTTTTTTGTCATTATTATTTTAACCCAAACCACAACCTTTTCCTAAACCTAACCAAGTGGTTTTGTTGCCTACAAACTGCAGGGGCTTGCACAGGTGCACTGATCCATCGTGCTGCTGAACATTCGTAGGAAAAGGCACAAAAAATCTTCCGTAAGATTTTGGCAAACCGAAATTGAACAGAAGTTACCATATTTGGAATGTGGAGGAGTGACGTTTAGATGCCGTACATGTCTCTGGTAGTGGCGGCGACCTGCCAATCACAGTAAGCCCGCCCTAAAGCATACCCTGCTTTATGGTCTATTTGACTCTAAATGGGACCATAATTTACTAAATGAACATCATGCTGTATTGAAGAAGACTTGAAACTACAGATTGAGACCATAAACTCATGTTCACAATGTTTACTGAGGTAATAAATCAAGAGAGAAGTAGAGTCATTTTCTCATAGACTTCTATACAATCAGACTTTTTTGGCAACCGGAGGAGTCGCCCCCTGATGGCCAGTAGAGAGGAAGCAAGTTTTAAGACACTTCCGCATCGGCTGTTGCCGCCTGGTTTTCTCTTTTTATGGTCCCCTTCTCTCTCCCTAAAATTCCTGTTTCCTTCCGCGGAAAAGAATGGAAGGAAAAATGTATTCTTTCTCATTTAACTTCAAGGACAACTCAGGAGCTGGCCACACGTGCCATTTTCTAGCTTTGTCGCTTGCAGTGAGAACACAGAGCCAGTTCATTGGTTTGTATGAAATAAAACTACTGTCTTGTACAAAAGGGAAACCCTCTGTGAAACCTCTCATACGTTCTATAATTGTGCTTATAGTGAAAATACAAGAAAAAAAAGATTAAAAAAATAGAGCAAAGTCACTCTGCAGCTTCCCTTTAAGCCCCCTGGCGTGTTGAAGGACGTTAAGCGGAGGAGTGTGAAAGCAGAAGGTCAAGTGAAGGAGATGTGGTGATGATGATGATGATGAAGAACAAAAGACGAGTGAGTTCTGAGAGAGACGGAGTGAAGAAAAAGAGAAAAAGAGGAAGAAGAAGGATTGTTGATTCTCGCTGAGCTCAGAAGGTCTTTTAAGTGAAGGCTGACTGCTTTCATTGATGTCAGTGTGTGTCTCTCAACTCTTTAGCTTTGGTTTTCTCCTGCAGAACAGAGAAAGCTGTCACACACACACACACACACACACACACACCTTCGGAAAGGCTCTGATGTAGGCAGACTTCTCATCAGGGTATTTCTCCAGACGACGAGGTCCTTTGCTCGATGACTTCTTGAACACCAGCCAGCAACGCCGATAGATCTGTAATATAAATACACCGTTTTTATTAAAAATTATTTAATATTCAATACTTCTTTTGTTTTTTGTCAGAAACAACAAGTTGACTAAAACCCAAACCGTATGTGACAGAACCAAAACAAGTTAACAAGCCTCTACTAACTAGTAACAGAAAAAAGTTCTACACTACTACGACTGTGTGTACAGTACATTATGTAATATGTAGTATGCTATATGTGGACTTGCTGACATGATGCAATGTGTGTTTACCTGTTAATCAGAAATTGATTTATCGTTAATTCCTTTACTAAGCTGAGAATGACTGTCACACGTAGAAAAAGTCGTGAATAATAAAAACCTTTAAAAAGAAATCCATCTCAGCAAAAAATAATATTGGAAAGTCAACACCTAAACAGTTACAAGAGTCTGTTGCCAGCGACCTACGACTACAAAGCCTGATCTATTTCCATGGCGATGTGTCAGCGTTAAAAAAAGCCTCCACACCATAGACTGTCTATAAGAAGTGGACGTAGTCATCGTGACGTCACCTATTGTTTTTTTTGGACTGACGTTATGAAGCTTCGAGTTCAGCGATTTCTCCGTCACCATCTTGGATTACGGCCGTCGCCATGTTGGCTTTTTTGCATCCAATGAACAGAAATTACCATATTTGGAATGCGAAGGAGTGACGTAGCGACGCCGTATATGTCTCTGGTAGCGGCAGCGACCTGTCAATCACAGTAAGCCCGCCCTAAAGCATACCCTGCTTTATGGTCTGTTTGACTCTAAATGGACCATAACTTACGAAATGAACATCATGCTGTATTGAAGAAGACTTGAAACTAGAGATTGAGACCATAAACGCATGTTTACAATGTTTACTGAGGGAATAACTCAAGTGAGAAGTAGAGTCATTTTCTCATAGAATTCTATACAATCTGACTTATTTTCGGAACTTGAAGAATTGCCCCCTGCTGGTCAGCAGAGAGAATGCAATAAGGCACTTCTGCATCAGCTTCACTCTGCACTCTCCTGCTCTTCACATTATCTTTCTGGTATCGGAAAAAAAATGCTCTGGTTTGTTGGTATTTCTTGAAACCATTCCCAATAGTCTTGGGTGGCGCTAAGCACGGGATGCAGCGACGGTGCCCTTTGCGAAATAGATAGTGCAGATAGCGGCAGGGGAGGAGAAATGCGGGCTTATTTCCCACAGTCTACATCCGGTGAGATTAGTAGCAACCAAGTGAATGCAGCATTAAATCACACTTGTGCCCGCCATACTTTCAGCGTCATCATAAATGTAAAAGGATGTGGTCTGTAAGAGGCATTATGCTCGCGGTGATTATAACGTTCCTATGGCACTTCCATCATTAGTCTCTTTTTTTCAACAGTTCCGTCACGACAACAGTTAATGCAGCCTGCAGAGCTACGAAGACAAACCCAAGATTTTATAAACCGTAGTTTTCCTTGAAGATGCTACATCCTGACAGAGCACAAATATAGCACCTATTGGTGATGTCTAGTGAAGAGTATTATTATAAATTTAAGACTATGTAATTATTAATAAAATGTATTCAGTATAATACTCCATTTCACCGCTATAATTTTGAAACTATGTAATTAATAAAGAAATGTTTTCAGGATAATACTCCATTATACCGCTATGATTTTGAAACTATGTAATAAATAAAGAAACGCATTCAGTATAATACTTCACTGTACCGCCATAAATTTAAGACTGTAATTATTAAAGAAAATGCATGCAGTGTAATACCCAATTGTACCGCCATGATTTAGTGAGGGACGCTCGAAATGACATTGAACGCACCTGAGAAGGTCACGTGCCTGGAGGCGTGGTCATAACGGCGCAGTGAGAAGGACACCGGAGACTTTTGTTTTTCTCGGATGCTAATGAGACCCCCCCAGTCCCCCACACAGACAGGGCGGGGAGGTTTTGCACATCAGACTTTGCTCCAATCACCAAGAAGAACGCCGCTGTGTGCTGGCTGAGCACCAATGGATATTACTTACTTTTTTAAGCCAATGGGATGAATTCACACCTTTTCTGTTTTCTATATATATCTGTGTGCGTCTGTTGCTCAGGATTCGTGGGTGAAAGCGAGAGACGGTTAACTGCCCAGCGGGCTGTGTATTGCAGAAGCCGGCGAATCCTCAGCTGAGACATTGTACTCCGTATCACAACGGCCTTTTTACTTTATTAAATATGCTCTATTATAACTTTCGATCCAAGACGTTCCTTTGTTCCTCCGGAGCTTCTTCAGAGAACACAACACTAGTTATGGTGGAGTGATGTCTACCTGATCAGAGAATGAAGTCGATCTCCCTCTGTGTGTGTGTGTGTGTGTGTGTGTGTGTGTGTGTGTGTGTGTGTGTGTGTGTGCGTGTGTGTGTGTGCGTGTTTGTAATCAGAGATCCTCTGGCTTCATGACACTCTGGACTAAGATGTCAAACTGAGCTCAGATGTGCAGAAATGAAACCAACCTCTTTTTTTTCTTCTTTTTATCAGCACTTGGAATAAGTCAATTTCATGGGTTTAAGTTGAGGTAAATCTGCAAGGCTGCTGATGCTGAACTAACTTAAAGATGAATGCATATGAAATAGGCGTGGAAAGATAAACAGTCTAAATGCCTTTTGAAGCAAGGAAGCTTAGCGGCATCTTTAATTGATAAGGTGTGACACCTCCTGATAAATAATTAGACTGAAGGACAAATGTGAGATGAAGAGGGAAAGCTGACCATTACTCAAAATGCCCATGTATCCATCCGAGACTACTGCCGACGCAGCACTTCAAGGTTACCACTAACGCCATGTCTGGGGTAATATAATTTTCTTGCGCTATAATGTGAGCGAAACCCCTCTGGAATATGAGGAACTCCAAGCTGTTTCGCAGCTTGGAGTTCCATCTTTGAAGATGTGAGAAGGGAGCAATTAGCACTTTCTGTCGTCTCCCCCCACGCCCTTCCCCCTGCCTCCTCTCTTTAACTTTACTTAGCGCTGCTCGCAATTTGTCTGCAGAGACCCGATTACTTCAAACACAGGATGGGCAAAGTGATATCGGGGAAGGAGAGATGAAGGGGGAGGAGGGAGATGGATAATGTGGAGGAAGACAAGTGAGAAGAAAACATTTACTAAATGCCATTTTCTAAGTCTGATTTAAATGTTTTTCTCTTCTGTGATTATGACTTTAAAACAAGTTCCTTTTTTTTTCATCTGTGAAACAGGTCGGCAAAAAGGTTTTGGCAGGTAAAAAAAACGTTTGGTCTGCCTTTGTTGTTGTAATACTCTTGTTGGCCACAAATTAAGAAATTGGGTGCAAATAGAAAAAAAACACAAGAAAATTACAAAAACATATAAATCAATTTGACCACACGCACACACATCATTTAGAAAAAAACTGCAGCAAATAGAGAAAACACTGTACAGAAAAGTAAGCATAAAACTGACAATAAATAAAGTGCGTTTCCTTAGAAAAGTGAAATACATAATCAATGCTTGATGAACAGTAAATCCGTCCCTGACTGTGTTGAGGCTTCGTTCATTTCATTTTTGCAATGTTATCTACTAAACCCTATAGCTAAAGCCAGAGCTGGACATTTAACCTTAATGTATGCCTTAAATTATGGACAAAGTTACAATGCTGCTGTTAATGAAGAAAACCCCTTAAATACGTAGTCAAATTCAATATCACTTTATGTACTACTGTTCATGTTATTGTAAGGATGGAGAAATTAGAGTGAGAGCTACACCACGCTAATTTAACAGTTTGGGGAGTGGTAAGAATCACATTACACACACGGAGAGAGAGAGAGAGAGAGAGGAGAGAGAGAGAGAGAGAGAGAGAGAGAGAGGGGGCATTATAGCAGCTGTGGTAAATTGACTTACAATTAAAAAACCCATTACATTTTGTCAAAGGAAATACAGAGAGGCTGTAGGGAGGGAGGAGGAGACAGAGAACAGAACAGAGGACAACAGCAAGAGATAATGAAGCAATAATGAAGGAAAGAGGAAGGAATACAAGACAGTGTGTGCTGATACAAGACTGCAGAGGGTGGCAGGGGGAGGTTTGTATCCGAGAGGGACCGGGACTAAGAAGATAGGGTAGAAAGAGAGTGGAAATGAACAACCCAGCTGTTTCCTCTCTATAATACAAGCTGCATAACATTGGGGATAAAAACAATAAAATACGTCACACATTTCAAATGTCTACATGGATAACAAGCCCTAATACATAGCTGTTTGATAGAGGTAATATAAATGGATCTTGTGTGTATGGAAAGCGGTTTACTTGAATTGCCAACTGCAAGACATGACAACTTTATCAGGAAGTGAAGTGTGATTGTTAAAATATAAATATGCTGTGAAATATGTCACCTAGCTCCGAACCCTGGTGTTGGAGAGAATATATTGGTGTTGTGCAGAGACGAGGACTTGGAGTCAAGTCACACTTAAGTGGCACACACAGTGATGTGAGTCTAGAATTGGACTAAGACTTGAGACTTGACTCGGCTTGCCCCTCAAAGACCTACTTGTGAAAAAAATACTTGTGAGCATCTCTTTGTTTGACGGGCAGAGGGATGTGTTAAGTTAAAGTACATTATGAGCTGTCATTAGTTGGAGAGCCAGTGTTATACGGTACGATTTTAATCTCACTATTATTGAAAAATAGGTTGCAGTTATTGTTGTATGCCTAATGTTGTTAGCAATATTTTCCACACCCTGAGTAATGTTCTATCCATTTTTAATACGGTTATCTACTTTAAAAGGAAAGCATTCATTGTGTTTTTTCCTAATTGCATTGCAATAACCTGTTTAAAGTGATCACATACCAAACAACCTTATCAAAGCTGATACTGTATGCCAATAGATAAGGAGGGGTGATGTAGCACATGCTTTCCTTAGATATAGGTCTGCCGTGTTCTGGTATGCAGCAAATTATAGAGCGTACTTTAATTGGGCTCGGAGATTTGAATTGGACTTTAGCTCAAAGACTTGAACTTGACTTGGACTTGCCCCTCAAAGATTTGGACTTGCAAAAATAACTTGCATTTCTGGTGTTGAGTCTTATTTTAGTTTTGTTTCTCTTGCCATAACCGTGACCTAAAAATAACTTACTCTGAACCCTAAACAGACCCTGTCGGTACTAAAAAGCTAAAGTTAGTATGTAACTACAGTTATGTGAATTCTAATGACCACCAGATCTAATAACAATGGCTGAAACTACCCAGTCTGCGTTGCAGGTCGCATGATGCGTACTTGCCCAAAAGGGACATTTTCCCACAACTATTTTAAAATAAACAGCTGTAAAGGGATGAATACAATTTTATGATATTCACAAACACACCAAATGACTGCATTCAAATTATTTGATCCATTTGGTTCAAACCCAATGTGGAAAGTCTTGAGTAAAATATTTTCATGCTTCATGTGAGCCGGCAGGATTTCAGCGGGCTTGACCAGGAGAAGTCTCTAGCACACATCTAAAAAAGTAGATCTATGAGCAACTTCATAAAGAGCGATTCTGAATACAAACACTGAACCATACAATAAAAGTAATGAATAGTCCCTATATATTCATATATTCAGAGTGAGGTCTGTAGATTGTGGACACGGATGGGGAGACAACCAAACTCAGGTGCAGACTAAAGCAAACAAACCCAGAGTCCAAACAGCTGTTTGTGCACTGGCACACGGTGTGTTCTGAAAACCTTTTTAATATTAAAAGTGGAATATACAATTACAGAGACGGAGAAAGAGAGAGTGAACAATGGAGGTCGGATAATTTACTTCTGACCGGCTGCTGTTTTCCCCCGGAGAGCAATACGTCATCTCCCACGCCACCCCCCTGCCGCCGCAGTCACCACCCACCTCCACATGCTGCCACGGCAACCAAACCGTCCCGCTGCCACAGCATCACAATCCTGCTGAGCGCGCATTTCTTCATCAGCCTATCTGACGTAGACAAAGGGAGGTGGTGTGTTTGCGTGTGTGTGTGCGCTTAAAGGTGCAACATGTAAGATCTGGATCGCATTTCAGTTTAAAACATTCAAGAAATGAATAAACATCCTCAACTGCCTGTGAAAAGGTTACAACTTGGACGTTATGCCAAAAACGTCTATGTATGAACTTTCTTTTTCCAATTTGTTAACAATGATGACGTAAGTAAGTGTTTACAATAGCTTGTCAAGCCTTAACCACCGAAGATTGCAAATGTACCCTCAACTAATTGACTTTTCAGATCCCTGTGTTATTAGTGAGTGGGTAGAGAACATTAGCAAATTGCCCAATATTTATTGGCCAGATATATACATGTATTTGTTGGAGACACAGAGTGTGTAACATGACACCAGCAATAAATTACAAGCATACAAGTCACTAGATGCTTCCAACTAAGTTATCTGTGGTCATGTACAGAAGGTCAAGTACAATGGTGCTACAACGCAAGCATATTTTATCAGTCCAGTGGAAGTCAACACATTTATTTGCTTACAGCCATGGACGCCAACGGTGTTTTGGTCTAACGAGTGACCATATTTACAAGTGACTCTCAGTCGAATGCGTCCGCACTTTAAAAAAAACCCCAAAAAATGCGACTAGCCAGGAGAATGTCTCGCATAGCCAGACTTATCTCCACATTAATGTGTCAGACATTACTCCAGAGATTACTCCAGACATTACCATTCTGGTATTCGGGAGAAATAAGCTCAGATAGTGGAAGGGGAGCAGACCCGGCCGCAGACATAAATCCTTGGCGGACATTTGACTTCCATGCGCTGGCCCAATGTCAACACAATAGGCGCCGCTGGCACACACGTTTATTGATCAGGCTGACGACACAATTATAAGCACATCCTCCCGATGTATAAGCCTACGAAGCATATGCACGTCGAGAGAAGGCTCGGCAGCAGCCCTGGTCGGCTGAATTTTCACTGATCTGGAAAAAGGTTGTAATATATTTAGTAAGTCAGTGGAAATGCAGCCCACGTGGCTGCAGGGAGAGACACTGCTGCCGAAGGAGCTGCTGACTAAGTTCACTCTTAGCAGCAAGTCGCCAAAAGGGTCTGAGTATCCTGACATAGCCAATTAGGGATGTCACGATATGAGGATTTTATTAGGGGATACCAATACCAGCTAAAATTCCACAGTTCTCGATACTCAATCCGATACCATGGTAAAAAAAAGAATAAACATCTCCTTCAAACAACTGTTTTTATTCAAGTATCTCGCCAAAAACAACATTTCCGAGATTATTTTTGGACACATCATGATAACGTTACAATCTACCATACCAATACAAATTTCTACTGAATCAAGCTTGAACAATGTCACTCAAAGCGATGTCCACTGACGTTAGGTCCGTTATTTAGCCGTGCAGGACTGTGCTGCCCACCGGCTGCTAACAGCTAACGTAACTAGCTCTCATCCAGCCGACTACAACACTGATTCGTTGTTCACAATGTGGTACTATCAGCGAAGGGAAACATTAGGCTGCGTCCCCGTGACACGTCAATTGGGATTTTACTGCCTCCATTCATATTTTAATGCATCAACGTTCAAATTTTCAGAATGTTGGCATCGACTTGGTACCAAAGTATCGGTTCTTGTGACATCCCGACAGCCAGTTGAATGCGTCATACACATCACAATACTGCTTCACTGCTCACTGCTCACTTCCACTGTAACACTCCAGTGGCAGCCTTCAATGCTGACCACTGACAACTGCCGAGTGTCGAGTCCAGGTCCGCCACACAAACTTTTGCTTAGGTGCCTTCCTCTAGTGCATGTCGTTGGTGGTCTCGGAAGCAGACAGAAGCGCCTCCCTCCTCATCAGCGACAGTGCCCGCCAATCACACAGGAGATCGGGGTTCAATTCCCAGACGGTGGAGGCGAGCTGCCCAAACAAGTGCGACCTATTCCTATCTGATTAGACACATCTTTCCCTGAGCAGGACAATCAGCCTTGGGCACGGCGGATCGATGTGCTGTCGCAGTGCCTCTGGGAATGCTGCATCCCGCTCCGCCCGATGTCCCCGCGGACGTCATTAAAGATTGATCTGATCTTATCTCACCGGCTTCAGTAAGCTTCAGGCCGCCACCTCTGCAGCAACGGTCCTAACGCCTGCAGAGTATGACTTCTTTCGACAACACTGGCTCCGTAATAGTCTGTCTGCTATATTTGGCAATGACTTTGGCCTGCTCCTCTCACAGAAAGCAAGGTCAGTGCGAACAGCCACCAAGATAATGATTCGGAGTAATCACCTGGGCGCTTCGCTTATCACTTTGGAGGTGGAAAACGCAGTCGGAGTCATTTCAATAGCTCCCATAACCATTCCATCATATGTGGTGGGCCCAAATGTTCTGCGCATCACTGAGCAACTGCTAATGCATTATTGGCATTGTTGACTGGGGCGACTGGGGCTCAGTGCTAGAACAGATCATCCTTCAATCAGAGGATCGGCGGTTCAAATCTAGTGCTCTGCTAGTCCATGTCGATGTGTCCTTGGGCAAGACACTTAACCCGAAGGCTGTGCCTGCGGTGTACGATGGGTATGAATGTTGAGGACAATGAAGAATAGAAAAGCGCTATACAATTACAAGTCCATTGAATATTGACAGAAGCATTATCGGTATGCACAGCAGGGTGAGGAAATCGTTTGCATCGTGGGGTGTGGGTCATCACTCAATGATGTTAATATGTTTATTTGCATCAATCCGGCAGAAACATATTGGGAAATGTCACGCTAGATCAAGTTGGCAACCACAAACTTTTATCATGAAATGTTAATTATTTTCATTTTGCGTTGCATGGAGTGCCAAAAATCGCAAAACATATGTTCTTTAAGATGATACTTTAAAAGGGTTAAGTCAGAAAAAAACACTTTCTACATAAATCCAGCCATGCACAGATTTTTACAGTTTCATTTGACTTTCCTGCCCTCTACATACATTTGAGAAGGCACAGTACACAGGTAGGGACATATCCTAATAGGAGTACAGTAGGAGTGAAAGAGCGAGATGTAAGGGATATCTGACCTGATGGCAGATATAAATAACATCAGTCAACTGAGTATATTATAATTCCAAGCGTAAGGTGATAGCTAACCTGTGATCATTACTCAGAAATGTCATTTAATCAAAAAACTTTAGCACTTTTGTCAACAAAAAAAAGCAAAATAGGACATCAGCTCTTTTTTAATTTTTAAGACGAGCCAAAGTTTAGTGAAGCTTAGCTGTTCTGTAATCAGTCCTAACATTTCTCAACTTCAACATAAGTAACATGTAGAATAACATTTATTCAGCTTACGCCATCCCCACCTCTTTCCACGAGTTAGAGAGCACATATACACACATGTGCCTGTCCCATTAAAAATGTCCGTACCAACATTAACAAACCCATGCCCTTTTCTCTCAACAGATTGAACATCATCATCAAGCCCTGATTTGACACTATATGGTCTTACAAAATGGATTTGGGTAAGATGTTTGCAAAAGCTATATTTATTTTTATACAACTAGCAATCGCTGCGTAACATAAATATGTTTTTTTTGTCCAACTGTCACTTGAACATGGTTGCAGGCTGGGACTTTTCCACTAGGTGGGGTAACAGCCCTATAGGACACTCTGTGTATTTTGGCTATTTTCTGTATTTTTAAACATTAGTATTTTGAACGTTTTTTTCTCCACTGAGAGTGAATATTGTGTTCTGGATGTTATTATCATACTGTCGATGATGTGTCTGTGTTTTTGTTCCGGTGCTCTGAACACATCTCTTGGAAGCTCTTTGCAGGTGGCATGGAGGTTTCCCTGGAACCGCCGTTAGTCAATAACCTCATATTTGTATAGTTCATGAAATGTACCCGTATTCAGGAATATGAAGCACAGTACTACAGACATTCCCGTAATCTTACGTTGCAATAATATCATCAGCAAATTGTTGCAAATTGTCACTGCTCCCAACTAATCAACATTTTATGGGTGTAAAATGTTCCAGTTATTTTTAGCGTGCGTTGTCAACCAATCAGGGGCCACCAGGAAATTTAAACACATTAGAAGCATAATGCAGGAGGTGCAGCCATAATGGACCAAGAAACATTAACACCTGACTGATTCTGTCATTCTTTTTGGAGGGACAGTCTTGTGTAAGTATGTGCATATATGTATCTGCATGCAGACGTATATATGCAGAGGGCCTAAAGGCACAGAGATGCTGACAACCCAGTGTGCATGCATTCACACATTCATAATACATGAGAATTTTCCTATAATTTCTGACTGGTGGTTGGTGGACTGTGTGTCAGTGGGGTCATAATGTCATCTCATCTCACAAGTTCATCGTTTCCTTCACCAAACTTCCATTTGCTGAGATGACAGTGTTATGGCGCATAAACTGTCGACGTAAGAAATGACCATCGTGCTGCCTTCAGATGCCTGATGGAAAATGTCAGAAATAGAAGCCCAGTGCACATGAGCACTCTGCATGAGGGCATTGTAACTATTTGATGTGTCAGGTTCCGTGCTCAAACTGGCATTTCTCCTCACACTTTCTTTCAACATCAGTTGACGTCAAAGTGGTTCCTGAGACTCAAACTTCAGCACTGAGTACTTTCATCAGAGTGAAGGTTTGGCGAGTCAGCAAAACTTACTGGGAAACATTACCAGCAGCATACTGAAACTACATTTATCCAAACAAGATATGGAGTCATCATATACAAAACTAACAGGAAACCTGTACTCCATCCAGCAACATCCTGAAGATAAATCTATATAATAAAATATAATATTTGTTTCATTCCTTGCGAGCGCGTTGATGGCCTTTCTATGATGCGACTGGCGCAAAACCAGAAAACACAAACTTCCGAGGGTGAAGAAGAAGAGTCATTTGCACGAAGAGGCTTATTGAAAAAGTAATGACTTCATTTGAGCTCTCGCTTGTTACTATTCAACAACTGGCCCAACAGAATCCAAAGCATTGCACATAGCTGCAAAACAGGTTACCTCACCTCCCCATCACGCACTTCAGTCTTACTGGTTTTTATATGAAGTAATCAATAATCAATAATAATGCTGGAAACAACCGCTCAGCTGCATGTCCTGGGTACAACTTTATTTGTCCATCTTTGACATCCCTAATTGTAGCCTTTGTTTTCCTCAATTGCAAAGAATATGAAGCCATTGTCTTCCCCATCAGAGCTATTGTAACACAAACCCCAACAATGATTTTTATCCGACCTTTATTAGCAACCAGTTAGTATTTGTTTGTGCCCAAATATTATTTGAGACAAGGCAACTATTGGAATACCAGCTTTTATTTGAGAATTTGCAGTAATCTTATATTTCTTTGGATATTTCTTAAAACAAAAACAAAAACATTAAACTCGGAAGATGATACTGTATTGTTGCAGTGCACCATAATGAAGTCCAAAGCTATATATGTCAAAACTGAGCAACCTGAATTTGTCTTTTAAAAACAGAGAAAGAGAGCACCAGATGAGGAGAAGCAGGGGGAGGATATTATGTGGAGGAGCAAGGAGGTCAAAGCGCCTGCAGCCAGAGCGGTGCTGAGAGGAGAGGTGAAGCTGAATGCCAGATCAGGGGAGCTCAGACTCGATAGTGCTGGCTAACCTATTAGTCTCAGAGGGCTGCTTACATAATGATGCCTTCAAGGCGTATAAAACACATTTACAGGTTCTTTAGATGGAGCAGAGAAAACTGGATGTGGCAGGCTGAACTGTAAAAAGATCATCATGTACTTTACTTTTATCCTGTTTTTTTAAGTGCACACACTTTTCACAATGCACATTCTTGCAGGCCAGGGATAAGAGTAGGCCCTGGAACAACTTATCGGACAACAAATTGGCGCAAACTACATTATCTACTTAAGTCCCGTTTCACACTAACAATTTTAGATTTTTAGGGGATAATCCTAACAGTTTACTTAGCTTCAAACTAATAGCTCACTTAGCCTCAGGCTAGCAGCTCCCTTAGCCCTAGGCTAACGGCTCACTTAACCTGGGACTAGGAGCAGTGGGAAAAGACCTACTGATGAAAACATGTATAGTCTATATTAGCTAAATGTTTGGATTTGATAATTAATGCTAAGCCTACTTTTAAAGCTACACTAATTGCTAATTTGATGTTAAAAATGTAATGTGTAATGTGTAAGGTGTCGCTTGATTAACCCTCAGGATTTATCACCCAACTCTGGAGTTCCTCTCAGCTTTATGGAGTATTTTAGCATATTTGAGCTCATTGCTATAGCTACTTTTAGTGAAAAACTTTGATCAAATGGAGGGGAAAAAAGGTGTAAGGAAGAATTTAGAGACCAGCTAGTGAACCTATTGGTGCAATTAGAAGCTAAAGAGACAGATATTTCCTTCAGGAGGTGGTGAAGATCAAAACGGAGCTAAAAGGAGACAGGTGGACACAAACACAACTCCAAGTGAATGATTTCGCTGCCTCATGTCTGCTGGATGTGTACATAAGCGATTTTAGTCTAGTACTACACACCTGTGGTTACACAGTCTTGTGCATGCGGCTGAGTGCAACAACTCGTGAGTCGATACCAGACACCGAGGCGGCACTGATCAAGCGGCGGTATTTGTCGAGGCGGGAGTGAGACGGGTTGCAGAGAGATTGACGGCCTGAATCACAGTAGCAGCAGTGCTAATTCAATTTGACCTTCAAGAATGACCCATCCGAAATTGTGGACACAATAAAGCTGCCACATGCTTCTCTGCAGCCCTTAAATCTAACCCACTTCTTCCGTGCATTTGCCGACAGCTAAAGGGATCTTAATGGAAATACTCTCTCCAGTGTGCATGGTCGTGAAACTTATTGTCTCACAGTTAAAGATAAACAGAGACCGGAGGAGGCGTCTGAAGTGTTGTATCCTGCGTGTTAGCTGAGCTCTCACCAACGCCTGTGTCGTCTCGAAGTTTACTCGGGCCTCAGGCGATGTCACATTTAATTCCAACTGTGAGACTCTTCCAGGAGTCCAGGATGTTGCGTCCTCTATTAATCGAAGTGAATAATTTACCGTACATTTCTTTAAACATAACGTACATCTGCCGAGGAGCGAGATCTAGAAAGGTATTAAAGATAAACGTATGCTCTCTCCATATTTGAATACGCACCACATCTAAGGAGTGTTCAGGGGACACATAAGCACATGGACAGATGGTGAGAACACAACTCGCATATGCTTTTAGACTCGGTGCCTATCAACCATCTGTGTGCGGTGCATTGACTGCATGCGTCATCAGTGGGAGGTTGGTAAAGGAGAGTGTGGGGGTTAAGAAACCCCTGTCCCACGCTGAGAGGCTGATCAATATCAATCTCATCAATACTGAAGTTCACTACGCTCAGAGGACTGGGGTAATACTAAAGCAGGGTGCGAAAAACAGACCGTTGCGTGGAAGCGTCGGAGTTCCGTGGGTACATCAGTGCATGGGAGGTTAGCGGGCAAGTCAGCGTGCGCTTGGATTTCGCATGTCTGGGGCTTTTTCCTCTGGCTTTGTTGTTTCACCGCTGAGGTAAATTAAGCATGACTTGGGTAGTGTATCTACCGAGCCTTGAGGAGGACCTCAGCTGTGCATGTCCTCTCTGCCCTAAGGATGCGGAGACTAAGTCGGGTAACTCCCTTGTTACCTCTCTTTGTGATCATGCCCTTGTCTCAACCCCTGTCCCTCGCCTGGGTTTCCCTCAACACCGTGTTAACTCACTGACTGAAGCTGCTCCCCCTCCAGGGTATCCAGACAAGTCTGAGGCCTATTAAGACTTTGTTAATGCTGTGCTGAACTTGTGAATATATCACCGATTCAAAAAACCAAAGCGAGCACAGCCAGACTGTTTTTCCGCCGTAGTGCTGCACTTGTAAGTATGTTTGCATCAAGTAAGGATACATTGACTACATATAATGTGAACGTTGTCGCTAATAGTAGCGTGTGTTTCCATTCAATTGCCAAATGAATTTTGAGCTAACTTTTATAATGGTCGCAAAAAAGAAAAGAAATGGGGAATTAGGCTCATTTTAGTTAACTTGTTTGGAGCAAATAAACTCGGCTACAGCGTAGTTTGGTGAGACGTTGGTGCGATCGGCTACACATGGCAGAAATCCACCAGAAAACAGAGTTGAAGAAGTAGAGGTTGCGAACCAGAAACAGCATTTGTTTCAAGTTGGCAGATGATAAATGTACTTGCAAAGCGCCTTTCTACTCTTCCGACTACTCAAAGCGCTTTAACACTTCATGTCATCATTCACACCCATTCATACACTGATGGCAGGGGCTATCATGCAAGGTGCCACCTCCCCCTCAGGACTTACTAACCTTTCACACCCACACTTACACCCGGAGCCACAGCCTGCGGGAGCAATTTGGGCCCAAGGACACGTTGACATCTGATGGAGGAGCCGGGGGATTGAACTGCCGATCTTCTGATTGGAAGGACCTGCGCTAGCTCTGAGCCACGGCCACCATGGGTTAATTGATCTTTCCTGTCAGCTAGTATTGGCCCATGTTTCACACTGTCCAGACAACAGGAATAAAAAATGAAATCAATGACTTTACGAAATAATTATTCATTATTCAAATAATAAGCAACTTTGGGAAAAATTCAAGGGTAAACCTATTTAATGCAGCAACCAATTGGTCAAAACTAAAAGAAGAATTACAATTCCAGTACATAATGTATATTGTATAGAAACAGAATTGAATTGAATAGATCTGCACCATAGTCACCGACACTCGGTCCAGCTATTTGAGTCAGTGTCGGACAGGTATCCAATATCGGTGTTGGTGCATCCCTTTTATACTAATAATTACAGCTAAGAGGCTAACATTAGCCGTTTTCCCCACTTGACTGTAAGTAATGACATTCTATATCAAATTACTTGAACACTGCAATAAGCACAACATGTAAAAGGGAAACAGAAACATTGATATAAAAAAATAAATAATTAATTACTGTAAAACCAGTAAGGAGCTTTTCATATCCAAAGCATGCCAGCTGCATTCCACTGATGCCAAACTGTCCTTGCTTCACACCACACATCACATGTATGGGCTGACTGCTGACAAAACTGGCACATGGAGAAGATGGAATAAGAGAGCAAATGAACAAGGGCAACAAAAAAAAGACAGAGAGAGAAAGAGAGAGAGAGAGAGAGAGAGAGAGAGAAGAGAGAGAGAGAGAGAGAGAGAGAGGGAGGAAATGACAGAGAGATGTGGAAAATAATGACAGAAAGAGAATTGAATCAGCGCTCTGGGCAGAAAAACCGCAGAGGGAGAAAAAGAAGACACAGAGCAATTAAATGACAGGGGCAGAGTGAGAAAAGGGGGTGGGAGGGGGGGCTGGGGGGGAAATGAGATTTAAAAAAAAAAAAAAAAGTGTTTGTGTTAGTGTTCAAACCAAAATGTGAAAAGATTCCCAAAGAGAGAAACTGTAAAAGTCAAATTTGCTTCGGTCCAGTTAATTCCACTCCAAGCTCAACGGTACAGCAAAAAAAATGAGTTAATAACATTTTTATATGTGTATTGTTTTTAAATGTAAAAAAAGACACTGGCTGGGCCAATCGACACCATTTTCCTGCTCATACGTTGCCCGTATTTGCGGCACATTTTCAGAACTCCTGAAACTCATCCAAAAGTGACAAGAGAAGCTGAGAAGCCAGATAAAAATGGGCAAATGAACAAAAGCGGTACAGATTAAATGATGGATGACCGAAAACAATCGTCGGCGTCGAAGCCAGGCGGTTTTTCTAGCGGCGATCCAAAGCCCGGGCCAGGGGGAGGACGAGGGGACCCGGGGGGACGGAGCTGTAGTGTCGTGTCCCAGAGCTGGATAACCCAGTCGGACTTCATGCCTTTCTGGAGGATCGGGTCTACATTCTGCAGTGTCGCCTCAAACAAAGGAGGTGACATTTCTCCTTTTGTTTCCTCCCCTTCAGACACTGGAAGATAAGGGTTAGAAAGTTATGGAATTCACAATAAGTCGAATTAGAAACAACAGTTCTCCCCCGGATAGTTGTGTTCACTGAATCGGAGCTTTAATCGTTTAAAGGGGTGGCAGTTCAATCCCCCGGCTCCTCTTAACCGCATGTTCAGTGTCCTTGAGCGAGACACTGAACCCCAAAGTTGCTCCTCGGGCGTTTCACAGCAGCCCACTGCTCCTAATGCTCCTAATGCTCATTAGTGGTTCGTCATGATTAAAAGTATTGGACAAATTAAAACGTTGACCTTAAGATGGCACCACATATCAGAGGAGGGGGAGGGGCATGGGGGGGGGTGACAGGGGATCGCCAAAGTTGTTACAATTCATCCTCAGAGGAACATGAATGTCTGCACTGAATGGCATGTATCCAATCCAAAGTCGGCGAGTCGTTCCACAAAAAAACACTTAAAACCTCACGGTAGGCACTGAAATATGTCATTAAGACACATTGTGCCTCATGGTATGGTGTAAAAAGAGAGAACAGCCAACAGTGAGGCAGATATTTACGAGTTAAAATGGGTATGAAATAAAGGATCGTTCCATTCTGGCCATACGGGGGTGCTGAATGTCAGATTTTGATGTAGAATTGCTTGGTTGCTTGCAGGTGGACACACTGACCAACCAGCATGCTGCTAACACGGCTCAAGATCTCAAGACTCGAGGCAATTTTCAAGGACATGTTGTTGACTTTTGGTTATTCACTGTGGCGGCATAGACACACACACACAAACACACTGCATTCACCTTCCAGTGACACACACACACACACACAAACACACACACACACACACACACACACACACACACACACACACACACACACACACACACACACACACACGTCTTTTTTGTGCACAAAGCATTCAAAGGACAAACAGAAAAGTCACTGTCGGTCAAGAACTAAAAAGCAAGCGCGTTATTTCCCCTCCAGCCACTTTTTTGTCTCTACATAAGCCAGTAACTGAGCTGCTTAACTTGAGGACAAGAAACTTTTTATTTTTGGTAATACCCTAAGCGCCGCGCCAACGCTGGAACTGGAACGTCATCAGTCGCCCCTCGGAGAGCCCGAACGGCGGCGTGTGCGAGCAGCGATAGCGGAGTGGAGCAGAGCGGGGTTATTTGAAGTGAGCGGCTGAACAGAACCTGGCTCCAATTGATTTGTGTTCGTTTCCCTAATAGGAGTCATGCACAGTTGAATTCCACTGCCTACGCCGTCTGAGCGTGACTCCCGCTCCCTCAAAATTAACATTCCGCGCGTACGGCTCGAGCCGCAGGCAGGGATGTGCACGGAGCGGAGAGGGGACAGGTTCCATGTGGAGGTCGTACGAGATCGTACGTACGTAAGGTCTTACGGTAAGGTGTTAAGACCTCAGTCTTCATGAGCCAACTGGGACGTCTGCTCACACAAATCTGCCTGCTTCCGAATATTAATGTACTTGTTTTACTGATCTTCTGTATTAACCTTGTTTCAAGACAACAATATAATTATATTACTCCCCAGTTATTGTCATCTTTACTAGAAGGGGAGGTTAACCCAAAAAAAAAAAAAAATGAAAACATATTTTTCTGGTTTTATTTGTCAAGACATTGGACAGATAAAACCAACACTACCTGCATGGAGATGAAGAAAATCAGTTTTTTTTACATACATAGACGCACACCATAAAAGTAAGATAAAAACAATTAAAGGTGTCTGTGAAACAATTTGAAGACGGTGATTTGAAAGGTACAGGTCAAGCAGCCCGAGCTCCGGTCAAAACAACACCAAGAGACTGAAACAAAAAAAGGTCCTGAAACGAGTTACGCTGGATTTGTAACAGGTGGAACCGCAGTAATGCTGCATTGCTGTGTTCATGGCTGCAGATCAGCAGGGTTTTCGGATGACACTTTTAACGATGTGAAAACGAATGGACCTTAATGTAGTTGCTGAGTTCTGTATGTGGTCTACAAGTGTGAAATGGGTCTTTCTGCATCAGGCTTCAATGAATAACGTATTTAAATCTACCATGGGGAACTTTTCCAATGGTTGCGCATCGGCCTGCTGCAGCCGTACTGCTGGGCCCGCTGGAGGGAAGGGTGTTGCGGGAGAACCAGAACTGTCAGACCCGGCAGAAGTAAAATGACACACTTTCTTCAGGGAGTCTGGCTATTGCAGGTCCGCACCGCCTTTGTCCACAGGGGCAGACAAAATCAACAAACAAAAGAAAAGTTCCTTGCGGTAACTTTAACTTGAAAATGAAGCTCTCAACGTTTTGAGAATGTAACAGCTCGTACATGTACTGTATTATGGCCGATGTGCTGTAAATACGAAGGAACTGACGGGGCCTCCACACGTGATAATTCATTATATTATGAATATAACTTGTACTTACTGTGCAACCAATGAAATGGGACTGAGTGGACTTCAATAGAGTTCAATGCAATAATAGTACAGTTGATGAGAGGACAATAATGTGTTTGTACCGTTCAAAATGTCTGAAATATAAAGACAATGAATGGCCATGGGGATTGCCTGCGACTGTTAAAACTTCTAAAAACAGATCAGTGGCCTTCGTCGCTCTGTAGGAGCAGAAACAAATCAAAGGACTCTTTGGAGATGCGTTTTTCAGGAGTAGCAATTTTGTGGGTGTGTGTGATTAAAAACACAAGGACACAGACGCACACTCACCCCCAGCTTGCGGCTGCGCATGCGTACGTAGCCCTGCTTGACGATGTCGTTGAAGTTGGAGGCCATCTTCGGGTGGGGGGTAACCTGCCGGCCGTCGCCGTGGAGACCATCCAGATGCTTCTTCCCTCCCTTTGACCAGTCCCTCGCTTTCCCCTCCCAGCTCCTCTGTCCTGTGCTCCGTCCGTTCCCTGCCTCCGTCTCCTTCAGGACTTTGTGTGCTCCCCCCCTCTGGCACTTCTTGCTTCTATCTGCCCTCAACTCCGTCTCTCCTCTTTTTCATGCAGCTCTTCACATCTTCCCCACCCTCCCCGTTTCCTCTCCTCCTGTTTCCTTTTTGTTCCCCCTCTGTCGGATTTGTGTCTCTCCTCCTTCGCCTCTTGCTGTCCTCGCGCTTTTTCCTTTCCTCCGTCCTTGTTTCATTCACTCCTCACCAGATGGGTCTTCCCTCATCTCCATTATTGGCATCTCTAGGAAATGTACAGAGAGAGGGAAAGGCACAAATGTTTATATATGCATATATTATTCATCGAAGAGTGAGGAGCACAACATTATCGTCCATTATTCATGCGGGTGGCACACACCATTATCGAGGGCAAGCGGGCGGGACGGCTGTGACATTGTGCTGTAACAGGCAGTATGCTTTGACGTTTGCCTTTCTTTGTTTGAGTGTGTTTGTGTTTCAGTCTGAGTAACTGAGCACGTGTGTGTGTGCGTGTGTGTGTGTGTGTGTGTGTGTGTGCGTGTGTGTGTGTGTGTGCGTGCGTGCGTGTGTTAAGGCATGAAGCTGTAATGCTGTACCAGGGATATCACAGGAGGCAGCATCCATTAGGAGGGAGTGTGTCCAGGAAATACAAACGTATGAGGTTTAGTCCGTTCTCTAATCAGAGTCTGCTTACCCAGCATGCCACGCTGTTTACTCCCTGCCTCCATCTAGAAACATTTCCGCCTCAAACACCCGGATCTCTTCATCCCTCCCTTCCAGCATTTTATTACGTTGCAATGCCGCCGAAGATACAAGGTTACAGTATCAACACCTTTGTGCAAACACGGATCTGTCGCCCTTAGTTGTGGTTATCTGTTAAAGCTGCACCCTTTTCTTTTTTTTTACGCAAACAACCAAATGATTGTGTGATGCGAGGCATCGCTCCTAACTCCCCTCAGCTTCATGCAGCCTTTATATCTTACTTTAGCTCGGATGAACCCGCTGTACTCCTATAAGCCCCTCTCAAACATCCATTGCAACCCTAAAACTAACTAGAACCGGAGGAACGCAAATGTCAGAATCATTCGGACTGGACTTTAAACTGATTCTGCCCGTGTGTGTGAATAGAGTCGCTCAGCGTCCGGAGAATTCTATTGTTCAAGCGATTTTGTGACACTGGCGTGTCCAGGGGCGTTATCGGTCCTTAATTGTAAAAGTATTAATAAGTTTGGTAACATATGAATAATATAATGAGACAAGTAAGTATCTGAACTAAAAAGACACAATACTACCTTTGACCATGCAGTGTTCAGTTATTTCAACAAAAAAAAAAAACGTATTTCCTGAAAAGTTACAGTTTTGGACCTACAAGGTTTCCACCCGACAGCGACGATAAGCAGGAAGATAAAAGTACTACAAACTATATCATCTGCTTTGGACATGATGGTCCAACATTGTTGCTGCTATCACAGTCCTCTGAATATATATATCTATATATAAATATCTATATATAAATATATATATATATATATATATATATATATTATATATATATATATATATATATATATATATATATATATATATATATATATAATACACTGCTTCATTCTGTGGATGGACTGGCTCAAGCACACAGGAACGAGGAGAGGACGATGGGCCTGACCAAGTGCCGGAGGAAGCCGAGTGTGAAGTACAGCAGACACACATCTCCCCTCGGGGAGAGAGGACACTTGCCGTCTTCATTGACTCACTCGCCGTATAATGAAGCTGATGTGACTTATACGGCCATTTGTGCATACTCAACATGCAGATGCACGTGTGCAACCAAATGTGTGTGTGTGCGTGTGTGTGTGTGTGTGTGTGTGTGTGTGTGGGAGGGGGGGTTTGCCATCAGGCTAGGAGCAGTGGGGCAGACATTTCCCATAGGGCTCAGTGGTAAATCTCCCTGACAACAGCGGAACAGAGACATTAAACTTTAACAAGGGGATCATTAATACACACACAGGCGCACGCACACACACAAACACACAAACACACAGAAGGTTGGCAAAAGACGGGCAGAGGCTTATCATTATGGAAATGTTGGTTTAGCTAAGTGGCTCAGGCACAAAAGACTATTAAACAAACACACGGATTCAGACTAAACGGAAGAGCACACACTCGTGCAAATACACACACAGATGTCAACGACGAGAACAAACATGTACATGTGAATATGTAAATACAACAATAATCTGTTTGTCCTAGTGGAGCTGTGCAATTGCACCACCTTCAATAAATATTCTGCTCAGGGCGCACTCTACTCAAGGTGTGCTATTCATGAAATATTATTATGAATAAGTCATTTCCATTTGTGGCCATTAGTATGTTCAGCATAAATACTTCAGCACGTTGCTAAGAAGACTAGAAGCATCTGGTTGGCCTGACTATTAATTTTTTATCCAGAACCACCAGGTACAAGGGATGAAGGATTTTGTAAAAAATATAAATAGGAATTTTAAAACTGCTCTTATCAATATGTGTATGTTAATAGTGGATCAAGTGACCCCACAGATAATTATCATCCAACTCAGATCTGCAGGACTTTTTAAAGGGGTGGGATTTAGTGCCATCTAGCAGTGTGGTTGCAGATTGCAACCAACTGAATGCCCCTCCGCTCACTCCTCCCTTTCCAAGACTGCTGTAACGTGAACAGCAGAGTGCAAAACAATGGTAACGCCGGTCCATCCTCATCCTTTTAGGAGCAGCGGAAGTCAGGCAGCGGTTGGCGGTACCACGGTTTTGCGGTACTCATGTTACCGCACTTTCGCAAGACTATCTGAGAACTACGGTGGCCTTCAGGTAACGAGATTCGAGCCAGTGTTTGGTTTGTCCCTTCTGGGCTACTGTGGAAACATGGCTGTGAAACATGGCGGACTCCTTGAAGAGGACCCGCTCTCTATGTAGATATGAAGGGCTCATTCTAAGCTAACGGAAACACAATGATTCACATTTTCAAGTGATTATCCACTAATAAAAACATAGGAATGTTATATTCCATTTCAGCAAATAGATCCCCCTAATCCTACACACTAGCACGTTAACATCTTTCAGTCTGTTTTGGTTTAGACTCAAAGCTCGTATCAACTTTGTTTCCAGCAGCAGCATGCAGACGTTTGCTAAAAAGCTCTGATAAACCCATTGTACACTACCTACTAAGCACCAGCCAGCAGACGGACAAAGTTAGCGACTGGCTGGTGAACATATTGGAACATTTAGCAGCTAAAAAGCTAGACATTTTTCTCAGGAGTTGGTGGAGACCAAAACAGAGCTATAAGGAGACCGAATAGCTGTTGGTTAACACATTCACGAAAGTCAAATATGTCAGTAGGTGTGTTTCCATCCACTTGTTTAAATAAAAAAAGAGTGTAAATGAAAAAGAAAAAAAAAATGTAATTAAAAAACTTAGATGAGGTGAAAAAGTTGTGTTGGTGAAAGCAAAATGTGCAAAAGTGCAATGGACACAGACTTGGCGAAAGAATCATGACGAACATGACGCGTGTGACTTCATGCTACATTTGGATTGAAACCTGGCTAATGATGTGTTTGCAGCTTTTTGTGCTGCCCTCGAGTGGCCAAAAATATTGAACGCAGATTGTACTTATGCAGAACTAGCACAAGTTTCAATGTAACTTACAGCGGGAAGCAGAAACGTGCCTTTACACTTTGTACTGATTGTGTTAACGGCTGCTGACAGGGAGGCAGAGTGCACCAGCAGATGACGTGGCCTTCTGGAGGGGGCATCACGATTGATGTAGGGGGTTGGATCGTGCGGCCTCCATCCTTTCGCAGCCAGGAGCTCACTCTGCTGTGTCGATAAAGCTTTCTCACAAATGTTTTTTCCTTCCCCAATAAATCAATATTCGTGTCAGTGATTATAGTGTAGGCCATATGATAATAATAACGTGAACATATACCAGACGAGGCTGGTTCTTATCTATTTTTGAGATGCAAGAGGGAGATAAAATACAAAATTGAATAGTTATTGGTTTAAAATGAACCATTACCTAAACTCAGTATAATTTATAAAATATTTTTTCTCTTTTCTTTGGATGGGACATCTTGTATTCATTTAAAATGCAATCCCCTTTTTTTCATGCTAATCTGTTATTGGCCAAAACACGTAAAAAGCGGCCTGACATGCTCCTGTACTGCGCTCACCCGGGGTCTGGATCCCGATATGGGCGACAGGCTGCTGCATCGCATGGGAGGATGTTCCCACTGTTTATTTAAAAGAGGACCTGAGCACTTCCTAAACCACTGCTGCTATCTGTCAGAAAATGCTGTGACGCAAAATTGTATATTTAGAGAGAGAGACCAATCCGTTCTTTTTTTAACGAGCAAAAACCTGACTCGCTACATTTCAGAACACCCAGTAGTTCAGAGTGGTGCTTCTCTTTTCTCAAATAAACCATCCTTGGTAGGGTGTACAATAAAAAGCACTGATACCTGTATGCAGAGAGCTTATTAACCATAAAAACAGTTAAGAGTGTAATGTCACTGCGTGGCCTCACAGATTTAATGTTATTATCTACAGCTTAGTCAATTCTCTGGTGACAGTTTTCCTATCGCCGGCTTAAACTTTGACCTCTAACAGCTTAAGGCCCGAATCATTTTATTATTTGGAAAACTGCACTCGTTGAAATCCTGATTGATTTTGATCGCAAAACATCTTGTGTGCCGTTGTTCCAAAGCACACAGAACGGGGGTGCGTGAGGAAGGTGGCGTTCCTCACATGGGTGCGTGGTATTCGTACCGTTTTGATGGCTCTACAGATTATGAGCTCTTGAAACCCGCCGACTGCTTTTCATATCATTAAGTATTCCTATTTCAGCGCATGTGTCCCATACAGAACTCAACGATCCACTGACTATGCTTTCATAACTCAGGTTTGATGATATGCTATTAAGGCCGCTGAAACGAAACCAATGAGCTTCAGTGTCGGCCATAAAAAGGGCCATGATGACTAAGCCTGGATAAGCACCATCACGACCAGAAGGGCCGAATGCATTCAGAGCCCTTCTCCCCAAAACGTCCTTTCCTTCACCCTTCCTTTTCAATATGCATATACTGTATATGCTACTGGGTATAGGGTATTGAGTCAGAAAGGTATGGAAGTCTCGAGCTGGCAATATTAAAAATAATTCAAGTCTTAACGTGTGATTCTTTTTTAACTTTCAGTCTTCCTTCCTTCTTTTTTATCTGGAAAAAATGGCAAAAGTTCTGCACTCCAGCTTTAAATTTAATCATTCAATTTAACTGTACATAAACTGTAAAACATAAACTGTATATCCTCTGCCTTGTCCAGAAGATTGTCCTCTGTGAATCTTTTGCCACGTGCTTTGGACACTGCATATTTGCACTTGAGTACTGTACAAGAGGATTTTATATAGTTTATACAGCTCTACAACTTTCACCAGCATACAATATTTCAATTTCATAGTTTCAATGCTTAAATTATATATATATATCTTTGAATTGTACCCTTGTATATATTTTTTTTCGAAATCTGAATTATTATCCAATATTGCACATTACCCTTCATGGCTCAGCTTCAAAATTATGCAAAACGGTATTACCCTGCATATTGTGTAAGAACATGTGGCAAATAAAAACTTTGAATCTTCAAATCTTGAATTTGTTTTCATTTCAAAATTTTAACTATATCTTGAAACATTTTGTGGAAGAATGTTTTTTTTCTTTTTCTTTTTTTTTATGAAAGTTTTCTCATACATAATGCGAACACAAATGAAAAATAAGATTTCAGTTTGATTAAATTATTTGATTTTATCACTGGCGTCTGTGGACTTCCATACTAAGAACTGTGAGCCTTAGAGCATTAAAACTGCTGTCGGCTAAATGAGAATTTGAGTGTGTCATAATCATATAAATGTGTGTGTGGTGGTGGAGGAGGGGTGCCTCGGGAAGAGGAAGGGACAATAAACTGGCCCAAATAAACTGATTTACTCTTTTGTCACACCTAGTGAGCATTTTGACACACCTCTCCTCGCCCTGGATTCGGTCATATAAAAGATTATACTGAACGACTGAATGATAACACAACACAAAGAACTAGGAAAGGAAAGAAAGATACAAATCAATTTGAAAACAATCTGCATTGACTGTGAGTTTAATTATTTTCAAATGAGCCTCAATCGCACCATCAGACTTAATGGGTTAGTCATTCATCTGCTTGAATAGAGATCAGTTATTGAAAACATACACACAAACACAAACACACACACACACACACACACACACACACACACACACACACACACACACACACACACACACACACACACACATCTTGTCAAGGCAAGATCTAACTCATAACAAGGGCACCACATCGATTGGCTGATGCCCCCTCATTGATCCTGCGTCGCCTCTTCCTGTGTGTGTTTGTGTTTGAGTGTGTGCGATGGCACTGACTCAATGGAGCGCTCACACTCTGTTCCCCCGACCCGCCAGCGGCCCTTACGGCAAACGCGCATCCACGCTACGGTTCGAACGCCTCTCAAACCACGCCCCAGGCAAAAGCGCCCGTATAGCGGCGTCCGATGGAACTGTGGTGCATCGGTACGACGCTGAGCGGTGAAAACCCGAAAAAATTGTGCCTCCCCGACTGGCTGAATGTTCAAAGATGGATGTGTATGAGTCCAACCTGCAATTACGTCTTGCAAATTCCAACAAATAAACATATATGTGTGTGTGTGCGTGTGCGTGTGCACGCGCGCGCGTGCGTGCGTGTGTGTGTGTGTGCTTCCGATTGTCTGTGTGTTGTGACCTTTATCCTCTCCTGAGTATTTTCTCTCTCAGGTCGACACTTTTGAACATCAGAGATCACATCTGGTCAGTATCTCTGTACGACACAGACACACACACCTAATACGATTACTGCCACACACACACACACACACACACACACACACACACACACACACACACACACACACACACACACAGCCACCTGTCTCTCCAGCCTCTCGCCTGCAGAGAAGTGACTCATGAAATCAGTCAGGCTATCAGCCCCTATTCCTCCATGCCCATCTCTTCTCTTCTCTTCTTCTTCTTCTTTTTCTCCCTCCTTCCTCTTACTAACTCATCCACTCATTCTCCACCTCTCACTTTTCCCCTCCTCCATTCTTCTTTCTCATTCGTTCGCTCAGAGTAAACCGGTGTAACCACGCGTATCACGTCTGCCCGTTTACCGAAGAGCCTGGATACATGCAGACATGCGCAGGAGCCACGTACACCTAGTGGTTTTCATTCATTAGTTCATTATTCTACAATAATGAGTAATATAGAATTTAGGTCATGCACAGTGTAACAGCTACAGCCTTCCAATCAAAATCAAAATGAAATTGATGTGCACAGGTGGAGCCAGGTTTTCTTCTCGGCGGTCGTCCATTCATTCCAACGTATCCTCAGACAACACACACACACACACACACACACACACACACACACACACACACACTAATTAAGCTGAACTAATAGTAGACCTCAATCTTCATCGATTCGCATCCATTGGTCCAATTTCAGAACAGTGCAGCCCAGAGATACATCATCAAACATCCCAACCTAATGCCTGGATACACACGTAAAGAAAAAGAAAAAAAAACATAAACGCGAGAGAAATTGATCTGTAAAATCAATCGGGCATCTCTATCTGGAGTGGATTGTGTTCCCAGTTTAAGACATGTGAGGCGGACCGGTCAATGAGCGCGTCCACCAGAAATCGGTGGAGCAAGCAGTTCACTTGGGGGACGAAGCAGAAGTTAATCTCAGGTGAGGCCTGTTGTAAGGAATTCCTTAGTGAAGAGCAGTTTACTCACTTTCACAAATGGCATCTGTGTGTGTGTGGGGTGTGTGTGTGTGGGTGTGTGTGTGCGTGCGTGTGCGTGTGTGTGTGCGTGTGCGTGTGCGTGTGCGTGTGCGTGTGCGTGTGCGTGTGCGTGTGCGTGGCTATCCTCTTTCTACAAAGCCGTTTTCTGCAGATTACATTTTCTTACATACTCCGGGGTTCATGAATATTTGTAACAAAAATCATGAAAGTCATTCAATTTTTATAGAGCTGTAATCGGATTCTCTCTACTTTTGTTTTTCTTTCATATATATATATATATATATATATATATAGACTGTCTGGGAATCAGAAAAATCCATTGGCAAGAGTTTCAGTGATGATTTTGACCACTTTAATAATAGAGTCAAATGTGGTCAAATGCGGTCCCACCACAGTTTCATATGAGCCCAAAAATATGTTTTACATTCATATCGATACAATATATGTGTTTATGATGAAATTGTTTACAAGAGCTTGTGGGCAATGGGGAAAGAATAACTCTCAAAAGTATTTATTCACCCGGACACATGTATTGCTCGGGCACCGCAGAGTTCCAGCGTACGGTTTCAAATATCTGGAAAACACTGAAACCAGAGTTAAAGTAATAATATTGTACTTGTTTTCAGCACTTACATAGACATTTATCATGATCCCTCCCACTCATCATTATTGCCTAACCTGAGCTAAAAAACATGAGCGATGCACCACGCATCTGAATTCAACACCGTATGTCCGTATGTGTGTCAGTCACTCAACGAGCCGTTGTCTCTGATGATGTCACACATGCTTAGCTGTTACAGAGTTGTCAGACCTGATCGTGAAGGACGGGGTCGGGTTGGTGTTGCTCTTTACTTTTGCTATTCAAACAAGCTTCACGTGTCTGTTTTGCTTCCCCGGTCGATCCCAAGACAATTTGAACTTCTGGCCCTGAATGTTAGGATCGCAAACACCCCGTTATTGGTTGCACTGAACTTCCCCCTGTCATCAGTGAAATGGTGTCAGATATAGCTGAGATGTCTAATTTCGGTTTATTCAAAATTACTCTAGTTAGGGATGAGACGACACCTTGAGAAACGCGATTGCTAAAAAGTAAATGGTGCAAATTCTTTGCGTCAAGGCCTCGCTTAAGATGCATGCCTCGCTGTGTGGAGGAGACTGGGATCATTCTTTTATGTGTAAAACAAAATGTCAAGAATAAATACATCGTTATCGGCCGATTGTCACCGGTTACCCAAATCAGCTATTCGAGTCAGTATCGACAGATGTCCGATATCAGTGTTGGTGTCGGCGGATCTCTTACTTTAGAGCAAATCAGGGATGATTTACTTATAAACTCAATCCAAAACTAAGGCTTTGATTTTCTCTCCTGGGCAAGCAAAGGTCCCGAGCCTTTTCTTTATTACTCTCCATGGTGTCTTTATTCAGTCCATTGACAAATTACAAATACTTGGAATAAATGTTCAGAGTTCAGATGGACAAAATACTTAATGCTGGCAAAACAAGCCAGTTCCACTAGGGTCCTTAGTCCTGGAACCATCTGCAGGCCGAGCTTCCCCTTGAGACCCTTATCTGTTTAGATGATTTTAAACTTAGAATAAAGCAATCGGTCACATAGTTGCAGTTCTTTGAAAGCGCTGTATGATGTATTTTATGAAATGCTGCTGCTGTGATTTGATGTTGCTGTCCTGCCATGTGTTGGCTCGGTCTCACTTGTAAAAGAGGTTTTAATCTCAATTCGACTTCTTAGTTATAAAAAAAAAATATATATATATATATATATATTTTACGGCGTGGCTGTGGGTGTCTGTGTATGATTGATAGCAGGCTTTATTACTGTATGAGGAATTGAACTTTTCTTACCCAGTTTCACCCTGCAACACCTTCCAACAAAAACACTCTCTCTATCACACACACAGACACACACACACACACACACACACACACACACACACACACACACACACACACACACACACACACACACACACACACACACACAGACACAAAATAAACTCATATGCTTTCCTCTTCCATTTCCCCTCCTCTCATGGCAATCCCTCTATCACATTTCACAGTCTCACATTTCACATTTTGCATTCAATTCACGATTTTCTTTCTTGTCATATTTACAACTGTTTGATAATATCATAATAAATAAACATATACATAAACTCTTGCAACTCAAATACTGCTCAATACTAAAAAATATATATTTATTCATATACATATTTACAGAGCATCTGAAAGTGTGCTTGGGTGGTGCAGGGTTGGAGAGCACTCACCTACAACTCAATAGCCTGTGTTGAGTGGGGAGAAGCCGGTGGGGGATCATATCCGTTGTTGGTGCCTTTGGCGGAGGGGCCACAGAGCAGGACAGCGGCCCTAGAGAATATAAGAAGCTTCAGTCAGAACAAATATCTCCTCAAGATATTTGAGTAAGATAAGTAGCAGGTCTGCTGTTGTGTGTTCTGCTTCCTGGAAATAGCCACAGCCTCACACTCTGCTTTTATATCTTAAAGGCGATCTACATAAAAGTGTTACACCCTAAACCAGTATACAGAACGAGAATGTATGCCTCCGCCGATAGGATTGGTTGCATTTTACATTCATCACTTCATCATTTTATCCAATCAGACGTGGGTGTGAAATTGTCATTATTAGCATGTGAATTCTTGATTCGCGGCCAAAAGCACGTTTTGTGAGGTCACAGCGACCTTTGACCTCCAAAAATCTCATCAGTTCGTCCTAGAGTCCAGGTGAATGTTTGTGCCAAATGTAGAAATTCCCTCCAGACACCCAGACTCCCAGACTCCCAGACCCCCTCCCGAGAGAACGGACTACCTGTGAACATAATGCCTCCAGCCACAGATGAGGCATACAATCACAAACTCTCTCAGCGCTGTGGGACACATATATATATTTTTACTTCTTTTAAACAGTTGGCCGCTGACTGAAGCTGCTGAGATTGTTCAGCGCTGCAAACCTGGATACTCCACTCAACCTGACTCAGCTGATGGCCACGCCCACATCCCACCCTCGCTGCTATGTTCCCTTAACAAGTATGAAGACGACGCTGGTATAACTTTATGAAATCATTACACCCGTAACGTTGATGTCCCAAATTTTAAAGCTACATGTTGTTATTATTATTAGAAAATAGTATTATTTAATTTTTCTGTTAATCTGTTAACTATAAGACTACAACCAGCAGACGCTCAGCTTAGCTTAGCATAAAGACTGGAAGCGGGGTAAATGGACAGCCTGGCTCTGTCCCAAATCTGTTTGAGGCAACAAAATAAGTAGTCTCGCTGTCCCCCTGTCTGTAGTCTGTGTGCTAAGCTAAGCCAGACAGCTTTGTATTTACAGATAAGAAGGCGGTATCGATCTTCCAATCTAACTCTCCGCCACGAAGCAAATAAGCCTATTTCTCTAAATCTATAAACTATATTATTTTTATGTAAAGTTGGCATCATTTGCAGTTAATAGGCTTGGTACGCTCAGAAAGAAAAACTAATTTAATGCTGGAGGTGAGACTGAATAACTTGTGAAGATTTATATATATTTACCGGTGATAGCAGCAAAGACAAAACAATGAGAGAAACTAAAAGAAAAAGGAAGGAAGCAGTGATGCAGAGAACAAGGGAAGAAAAAAAACAGTGTGGGAGTTTGGGATGAAACGGAGCATTTCAGACGCTCATCTCTTCCTTTCTCTCTCTCTCTCTCTCACGCACACACACAAACACACACACACACACACACACACACACACAGACACACACACACACCCTCATGCCTCTCCCCAGTCCGCCCCAAGGCTAACACTTGGGAAAGCGTCAGTCTGTCTGCTCATAACTATCTGTCACAGATAACGGTGGGGATAAACACACACACACACACACACACACACACACACAGAACACACACACACACACACACACACAAAACACACACACACACACATGTACACACACAAACTCACTCTCCCACGCTCACCCACAAACACGTCCCTGGACAGCTGGGCCACAGACAGACAAGACACTCCGTCTCCGGCCCCGTATCAGATGAGCGTATGCATACACTACAAACACACATGCTTACGGCCAAAACCACTCACGCTTATCTTGCACGTCACGATAAACAGCTTTCTTCAGACCTTTCTGTAATATTTTTTGATACATTCATGTTCAAAAGAAAAAGAGGTGAACGGAGCGTTTTGGCAAAAAAGAAAAAAAAAGAAAAGTCCTTTCGTCCAAAAGCAACAAAAACGAACAATGCAAGCAATGGCCGACACAACAGACGACATGTGATGGGGTCGAGATGACCATGGCTGAGCAGAGCTAAGTTGCCGTGTTAACGAGCGGGCGGCGTGTGTATATATATCATCGAGTGGGACTCCATAAAAGTCTATATTCATGCAGCAACAGGATAAAGTGACTGTGACAGCAAAGTGCCAATTATGTTCATTTCACAGTTTGTCATGACTTTGCTTGCTCTGACCAGAGAGACGTGTCAATACAAATTGGGTGCTGCCGTGTAATGCGGATGTAAAACATTGGGCTCGGCCTCCGAATGCCTCGCATTAAGCTGGCACACGCACGCACGCGCACGCATGCGCACGCGCACACACACGCACACGCATGCATGCACACACACACACACACACACACACACACACACACACACACACACACACACACACAGATGTCACTAATACTCCACACACCCCTTGCTCTACAATATGAGTTATTTACCTGCTCAGGTGCGTTTGCTTCCACCCGTTCCAATGAGCAATTTGTGCATTGAAAGACCAGAGAGGACATGCCTGGTCCCTAAGTGGGCGTGGCCATGGCATATTTGCCTCACCCTTTTCTTTTGCAAGAATTTGATTTTGATCAATAGTTGAAGTCAACAGCCATATTTAGCGCATCATAAAAATGTGTTGGCCAAGACATTTGCGAACAATAGTTGCCAGATCTCGCGAGAGTTTGTTGCTGAGACAAAGAAAGGTCTCGAACAAAGTAAATTTTCTCCCAATTTGTGAATTTGAAAAATCCCAATGGTGACACCCACAGTGACATAGATACAGGAAACTGACTCTCACCCTCAATAATCCGTTTATTTGAGCTGACCGCAATAGTTTTCTCATAATTGCTGGCTCGCACGATCAAATTTGGCTTTCACTTTCGTGTCCCCCTTGGGATGAACCATAACAACATGACTTTTCATCTCGTGCCATCATCGGGTCAAAATTTGTCCAAAACTTGAGCAAAACTATTGGCGTTCCCATCAGCCCCAGCTGCACTTTGTGTTTAGAGCCATATTACCATTGACGTAATCACTTTAGCAAACCGGTGTCAGCATTTAGCTCAAAGAAGGGCCTAGTTTTCTGTGATCGGAGCGTATTATATAACGTACTCAGCGGTAATGAGATTGCACAGCAAAGAGGGAGTAGGTGTTAAATGTTTATGCTGAAAATGTCTAGTCTGTGTGAGAGGTGACTTTAACCTCATCGGTCTAAGTGGACACCGCTCCAAAATCAAACGCCGTGTGCCAAGGACCTGCAGTAATGCTCAACATCAATGCACATTTTTCCCTTTAATCGTACAATATTACATAATCAATCCAGTCAGCTATTAAGGCTACACGGCCAGTGTATCTTCCAAGTTCACAAAGAGCACGGGGATGAATGCTGTTCTCCGGACCAGACTAAACAAACCAACGCAATTCGATTAAAAACAAGAGACACTGATGAAGCAATGGCTTAACGTTTCCATTTCACTGTAAGTTTGCAAATAAACAATTATAGCCTGGAGGGGTTTTATCATGTGTCATTGGTCCTGGGGGCCTGCCCCCAATGCCCTGCCGGATCAGCAAACTTTCTGTTGCTAGCCGTTAGGCTAGAACCCCCACCGGC
This sequence comes from Ophiodon elongatus, assembly GCA_016806645.1. Lineage (NCBI taxonomy): Eukaryota > Metazoa > Chordata > Actinopteri > Perciformes > Hexagrammidae > Ophiodon > Ophiodon elongatus. The sequence goes on from JACSYO010002165.1 coordinate 475,651, forward strand.
TACCGGCGCTGAATTTGAGTTGCTACACAGCCGCCAACAGAAGGTCGGTCTCCCGGAGCTGCCAACCGCTCTCCTCCCGGGGAAGTACGCGTAACTGGTCAGTGGCACACATAGATTGTCTATAAGAAGTATAGCCCATTGGTTTGTGGACAGCCGTTTTGAAGCTTCAAGTTAGGCAATTCGCCCGTCGCCATCTTGACTTTTTGCAACCAGTTAACTGAAGTGACTGTATTTGGGCCTTGGCGGGGTGATGTAGAGATGCCGTATACGGCTCTGGTGGTGGCAGCGACCCGCCAATCACAGTTAAGCCCGCCCTAAAGCATACCTTGGTCTATGTTACGCTAAATGGACCATAACTAAAGAAATTAACTTAATCATGCTGTAATGAAGAATAATTTAAACTAGCGATTGAGATCATAAACTCATGTTCACAATGTTTACTGAACACTTTCTGTATTACAGTGGTATTATCACACAATTTTGTCTCAAGTTCTTTAATGTGTGGGTCTTTAGCCCGGCTATAGACTTCATAAATATCAGTATCCAGCTTCGATTTAAAAAAAAAGAATGACGTTAGCTGGATGGAACTGAGTACTGACTTAACAGTTAACCACCACAAACTACTACACATACATTCAGGGATATTTCTGATTCTGTAATTGAAAATAAAGTAGAGACACTTTTTTTTATTTACATTTTTTACTCAGCTTCTCAAATTGCAGCATGATTGAAATGCATCAAATCAGCAATGAACGGCAATGTATCATATATTTTACAAAAGGTAACTGTATCTGTATTGTTTTTGTATTAAAACGTGGCCATCAAATCCAAACGCGTATCACCTCGTCAAAGAGGGAGACAGAGACACACCCATATGAATAAGGGGTGCATTAAACCCGTAAAGTGCACCGTCAAAGTCAAAACCACAGAGAACGTCGTTAATGCAGCCTCATCTAAAGGTGCAAAACAAGCATAAAGAACAAACATAGCTTCATAGAAGCAAAAACCTAATTGGAAAAAGACATTGAAAAGTATCCAAGGGAAATAAAATAGAACCATTCCCGCAGTACAACACCTAATTATTGTGAATTACTACTCTATAAAATGTACCCCAACCGTTTTCTTCCCTCAGCAGTGAAGCTGGACGTGGACACAGACAGACTTCACAGAGGCTAAATTGGCAGACTGTTTCATCTCTGTGCGTGTGTGTGTGTGTGTGTGTGTGTGTGTGTGTGTGTGTGTGTGTGTGTGTATGTGTGTGTGTGTGTGTGTGTGTGGGATGGGGGCACACACACACACACACACACGCACACACACACACACACACACACACACGCACACACGCACACACACACACACACAGGGCACAGTGGGTAGCACTAAATCCTTGGCAATTTCTACTGTTTGGTGAGGGCTTTCAAAGTTCAAGGCTAGAGCATGGATTTGTAAAGAGAGCATTGGAGGCGGGGCCCAGTTTATTCCAATGGAAAAAAAGAGTTTGACTTCCGAGTATAAAATTACCCAGATCATCCGGCGAGCCTCCACATCCATGAGCAAGCGCACTAGCGTTTCATTTAACCCCGCCTCCCAGCCCTCTGTTCAGCCTCGGTCTCAGGCTCTTTCACATGAATAGAGGAAGTAAATTACTCCTGGATTTGACTATTAGTGCTTTTTACCACTTTTAAGACCAAATGATTTAAATAAGGGCTATCCATGTTTTCGCACTGGGAAGTTGATTTACCCATTTTGTTTTTATTTACAGACGTTCTTTTCCAACATAGCGTCTGTAAATAAGCGGAAAGTCTTTCTTTGAGCCCAGTGGCGTCACATGACCGACCAGGAAGTTATAATTCCACCGTTTGGCCACTATGTAAGATTTGCTTCAAAGCCTGGCACTCTTCCCTTGGGGCTTGGGCTAGAGAGGCATGTGCCTTTATCCAGACTGGATGTAGGAAGGAAGGGACTAGGGAGAAGAGGAAGGAAAGAAGGGTTCTGGAAAGGAAGGAGGGAAGGAAGTAAAGGGCACTGGTCAATGAACACCATCTGCCAGTGCTGGAACGGACCACTGAGCTGTCTACAGATATTACAGAGACTGGCGCCTGTCAAGTGTGCGTTTGTGTTTTTTTATCAAAGACAGAGACAGACAAACACAAACACAAACACAAACACACACACACACACACACACACACACACACACACACCACACACACACACACACAAACAAGTGGCTATAATGGCATGACAGCCTCTAAGAAAAGTTTAATTTACACAGATTTACCCAGAAAATTGAAAAAGGCGGCCACCTCATATGTAGATAAATGTATTTTCTAAATCCCAAATGCGAACGCACATGCACACACGCACACAAACAAGTGGCTACAATGACATAACAGCCTCGAAGAAAAGTTTAATTTACACAGACTTATATAGAAAATTGAAAAAGGCAGCCACCTCATATGTAGATAAATATAATTTTTCTAAATCCCAGCTGTGAACACACACACACACACACACACACACACACACACACACACACACACACACACACACACACACACACCTAGTAGAGATCAAAGAAAAGAACAGAGCCTCTGTCTCTGTCTCTTTCTATCTACATCCGTCTGTCTCTATCTCTCTCACCCACACATACACAGGCATTCATCTGTAATCTCAACGATACCAGCTGCGTGACTCCGGTGCTCAGGATTATTATACTGCAGGCATTTGGGCAACAGTTGTGACTTTGCGTTCTCAGGGACACAGATTGACATTTTGGACCAAAAAGAAATCAAAGGCTGTCTGTTGTAATTGCTGGCAAAGTTGGCCCCAATACGGGGCCTCACAATGCTGCCAGGCCCTCTCCCAGTCTTCGGCCCGTCTTTCTTTCCATTATTTCTTCACAGCTTCACCTCGTACAATTTTTTTTTTTTTTATTATTAAAGAGGTCCGCATTGATTTTGAAATCAAGCCAGTTGTCGCGCTCGCCCTCTCTTTCACTTTCAATTCGCATCATATGGCGCTTTATTGGCATGGGACAGGGACTTCATGAATTTGGAGAACAAGAAGGTGACAAAGTGAATTACAGTCAGTTACAGTTAAATAAGAGGGGGTTGACCATCTTAAATAAATACAACGGTGTTATACACCGTGAGGGCTGGGTGAAAATGTTCACAAAAAAATCTTCCCCGATGATACATTTTAGATTTATTTATTTTTACGTTTTCCTGTACCTACAAAAACACTAGACGAACAGCTGATACATCGTAGTCAACTCCGTTACTTCGGTTGCAGCTGTAAAATGGTGGATAAATTGCTTTGAGTTTCACAAACCCCAAGAAATGACTCACTTCACTATCAGAACGTGATTAATTCGGTCCGATAACATTCAAAAAGTCTAGAGGAGCCACACAATTGGATTATTTGATCCCCATTCAAGTTAGCAAATATGCATCACTGGAAGTTAGCCGGCTCACCTTTTTGAGTGAAATGATTGCAAGTGCTGAAGTAGATACAAATGTATCTTAGAATACGGGCAGAGACTGTATATAAGAAGTGGACGTAGGCATCCTGACGTCACACTTTGGTTTGTGGGCCGCCCTTTTGAAGCCTCGAGTTGGGCGAATTTGCCGTTGCCATCTTGGATTATGGATGACGTCATGCTGGTTTTTTTTGCAGCCAATGAACATAAATTAATATATTTTGAATGGGGAAGAGTGACGTAGAGACGCAATATACGTCTATGGAAGCGCTAATAACCTGTCAATCACAGTAAGCCCGCCCTAAATCATACCCTGCTTTATGGTCTGTTTGACTCTAAATGAACCATAATTTACGAAATGAACATCATGCTGTATTGAAGAAGACTTGAAACTAGAGATTGAGACAATAAACTCATGTTTACAATGTTTACTGAGGTAATAACTCAAGAGAGAAGTAGAGTCTTTTTCTCATGGACTTCTATACAATCAGACTTCTTTTTGAAAATGGAGGAGTCGCCCCCATGAGAGAGAATGCAAATTTTAAGACACTTCACTCGGCAGAACCGGAGGTTGCCGCCTAAATACGGGTAGTAAACCCCAGGAATCCAGGAACTTTGGCTCTCTGCAGAGATGGGGTCAGTCAGAGGCCAAATCAAAGCTGTAGCAATTTCAAAATTATATTTTACTACGGTATTGCTCACAGAGATTCGTTGCCTGAATAAATGTGTATTCAAAGGTGGGTCCCATGAGGTAATGAGGGTCTACAAGCAGGATTCCCAAGGTGGCAATGATGATAAATATCGCAACTGAACACTCTGAAATAAGATACAGTTGGACAAAGCATCATCATAAATCAGTGGTTTTCATGGCAGTCCATCAGAGAAAATTGAATTTGAAGCTCTTGCAATTTGAACATTTTAGTATTTCAAATCGATTTCAACATGAAAATGACTTACAGGATTAACCAGAAGGGAATTTCTGATCTGGGGAATTGAATACCTAACAAATCCAGGTACTTCATTACATGGATGCATGGACCATAGAGAAATGGTTTCCATGGAGAAAAGCTCTGAAGCTAGACAAACCTCTAAGTGTCTCATGACTAACAGAATATTGTTATATTGCCCAACCATAGGAAGGTCTACTTTTCCTTCTTGACACAGTTTTCCCTTTAATTCCATCCTCCATGCTAAGCGTAGCTAAGCTAAACACATCCTGCAGATGAAACAGTTTCTTATCTTCTCATCTGACTCGAAAAGACAAACAAGCATATTTTCCCAAAATGTCTGAACGTTCCTTTCAATTCCACTCCTTATCTTTGGTCACGTTGCAACAGAGAGTCAGACACACAGGCAGCAGCTGCTTTATCACCCAGCTCATCAGCATCACGGTTGTAGGAATAGAACAGGCCTATTATGTTCTAACCACTCAGCATGTGATTCCTCATCATGGTAATGTAACAATTAAAGGAGTAGGATTTAGGGGGATCTGTTAGCAGACATGCAATATAGTTTTCATAACTGTGTCTTCATTAGAGTGTGATCCCCTGAAACTAAGACTGTGTTTTCCTTAGCTTAGTCTTCCTTACACTCTTACAAAGGGCTTCACAACAAAAGCAGAACGCATTTAAAACATTAAGAGAATGACATGAACTAAAAGTCAAAAACTAAACACATAAAAACACGGAGAGTATAACGGACTTAAGTGTCAAATAACATACTTAAAAACAATTAGAAAAATGTGATTTAAAAGATGAGACAGCCCTCATGTCCTTGTCATTCCAGAGTCTCGGAGCCCTGACTGCCAAGGCTGTATCACTTTTTTTGTAAGATTCTGGACCTTGGTGCAACAAGGATCAACACATCCGAGGATCTCACGGCGCTGTACGGGACATAGGGCAACAAGAGGTCTGATAGATAACCTGGGATGAGGCCTCTCGGGGCTTTGTACGGAATCAATAATATCTTAAAATCAAAAAAAGACAACTGGACCCAGTACCAGTCTTTGAGGCACCCGACAGCAAACATCCATTGCAGCTGACCTAGCATCAGCGATGCCAAGGCAGAAACACCTGTCTTTTAGGAAGGGCCTAAACCATTGCAGAGCAGTGCCAGCAATCACCTCGGCATCTGAATCAGAAGCACCAAGGCACCCTTTAGCGCATGCCAAGCACCGGTCTTAAACCCAGCAGCATCATTATTAGACAGAGATCAACTGATGTAGTATTAAGAGCGACAAAGTCCTCGTAGGGTGGGCTGGGAGGCCCTGGGAGGTTGGGTTAAACTAACAAAGACTTTGACCCAGGAAACTTCTGTTCACGTCCTGCGTGAGACAATTTATCGTTGACCGTTTTTATAGTAGTTTTGTGAGTAATTTCCAGTTACAGAAAAATACACTTATTGTACGTAATAAACACACTTATTTTGACCTAAACCACAATCTTCTCCAAAATCTTACCCAGTAGTTTTGTTGCGTACGTGAACCCTAAAAACAAAGTACACCTTCATTGGAAGTTTTTTTTGTAAAGAAAAGCCTTTTTGTATGTAGCGAAAGGGAACTGTACATTTCCAGTGAACTTGAACGTTTATTTTGAAAAGACACTATGCAAGCGGGAACTGACACACCATCCCTGACACGTCCAAAACCGACGCTACACAGGTACCTGTGAGTGTCGTCATTTGAAGTAACCAAGTGTAGGTGTTTGACGAGTTGGGAGTACGAATGTGTTGCAGGAGTGGGTCCACTTCCATGGAGCCCGCCATGTTGCACCCCCATATTTCTACAGTATCCCAGAAAGGACAAACCAAATACTGGCTCCAGAGAGGGCCTTGAAGGAGAAGAGAGTTACCTGAAGGTCACCATAGGTTGCAATCTGCGACCTCACCACATGCTACACACTGCTCCTTTGAACAACTGCTTTAAATCTAAAATGCACAAAAGCAGATTAATATCAGGATAGTTATTCCGGAGAGTTTTTTCAGCAAAAGACCGTAAAACACACGGGAGCAGGAAAGACTCAGAGATAAAGGTCAGTGATCACATACACACAAACGCACAGCCCACCTCCCTCCCACTCATCCTAACTGTCAAAAGAGTGACGGGCCATGACACAGCAGCACTGACAGCAATCACACTGATGTTTTGGGGCTTGGAAATGGCAGGATGGAACTAACTAAATACAGCCGGGCATGGCGCCAACACATGCGTTTGTCTTTACACACCTAAACAAAGAAACACAGAAGGAAACGGCCTAATGAGGAAGGATGCTGTTTTGTCAAAAAAAAAAAACCGAAATAACAATTGTGTTTCCATCAACTGGTTTGGAGCGAATAAACTCAAGTGTTATTTGGTCAGAAGACGGCGGTGTACACGTTTGCATGGCTGTAATCCGCCAGTGAACAGAGTAGAAGAAGTAGAGGTTGCAAACCGGACACTTGTCCATCCAAACCCGTCCAACGATAGAAAAATGAAGAGAAGTTTTACATAAATTCAAATTTGTTTCAATTGGTCAAGTTTTATTTTGTTCGTCCACGTCGTGAATGCCAGTGTGAATGCTCGTCTTTGTCCGGAGACAAAGACGAGCATTCACACGTTAAGGGACTATCTGAGAAGAAGCCGACAGCGGGAACAGCTGATCAGTCATGTGAGTTACATGTTCGCTGCGTTAGAATTTATTTGGCAAAGGCGTTTCCATCATCCATTTAGCACATGAACCGTTTTTTCGACACAGGAGGACGTTTTTTGTCGTTTCCATTCAGTTTTTCTAATGCGATGCTTAAAAAATGCGGGAAAAAAATATTTGAACGGAAACACGGCTAGTGGCTGAATCTTTCAGTGGCAGTAGAAGTACTTTATATGCTTCATGTACCGTTGAGTCCTGTTGGATTTGACGTGGTTGTAATTAACTTTTTTTTAGAAATGGCTTATACAAACAAACAAAAAATGAATCCCCAACAATAATCGTGCAACACATTCATAAAGAATAAACACCAGTAAGCATTCATTTGGTCATCTGGAGGTCAACGGATATCAAAACTTGGCAAAATGTAGTTTTAAAGTGTTTTATTAGACGTCTGGATTACATTTAACTTGTTTCAAAAGCATTCTTTTGGACTTATATGAGTCAGCCGTGACTCGGTTTGTCTCTGTTAGTAGAGGATCCTTATAATAGACAATACGATAATAAACTCATACAAAACCAAGCTAATTGTATTTCCCACCACAAATAGTGGTGTACTACACTTATAGCCTGTATCCCAGGAAGAAAGGGCTTTACACTATAGATTTACCCCTTAAGTTTAAACTTTTTTAGATCAATTGCTGGTATTTATAATAACTGGTATAATGTGTCATAATGGAGTCATTGGGAAAAGGCAACAGACGGCACAAAGAGCCCTCTTTTATTTAGACTTGTAAAGAAGTAAAGGAAATAGTCTTGCTGTTGTGTTGCACCCCTTAAGTTATTTGCCCATCAATTATCCAGTATATATATATACGGTTTCCTCCACATACATTTATCATATTAATAACTGTTGCAACAGTACTTTTGGCAGCACCGTTGGTGTCCTCTTCAGAATCTGCTCTTGAGACTTTTTTTCATACTTATTGACCCACCCCCAAACAGTGAAATAAAATATCCGCCTATGCCTACTTACTTTTGTTGCTAAGTGCATTTAATAGAAACTGCATACGACTTCCCGACTAGTAATTCAGATCGATGGCACTTCCTAAACCCAAAGTATAGCAGAGTCCAGCAGTTTCTCGTCTTCTATGAGATCTGGTGGATTCCCATTTCAGCCGGCAGCAGCTGGAGAGGCAAAGACTGGTCGAAAAACGGCTATAAATATTTTAGTATGCCAAGAGCCGGTTCCTCGGTGTGAGGCTGCCACGCATGTTCGGCTATCTGTTCGGTGCGCACACACACGCACACGCACACGCACACGCACACGCACACGCACACACACGCGCACACACACACACACACACACACACACACACACCCTATCACTTTCTATCCCACAACTGCTGGCAAGACTTTCCTAAGAAGAGATAGACATGAAACATGAGAGAAGCATTTTTATGTGACTTCTAATTGTTCAGTAATACCTTAATGGGTCACAGGCCCAAACAAATAGTTTAACCACAACTCAGAACAAATGTAAGCGATTCCTTTGAATCCGTACTTAATATGCAAATCCTGACTCAGCTTCAAGACAGCGAAGGTTTGTGCTCTCTCAGTAGGTGGAATATATTCGGCCTCGATATTTCAGTTCTAGAGACACTGTAGTTTATTTTTGACTCAATCCCAAATACACAATCCTGCTGCCACAAATACTCACTACAGCATTAAATGTGAATCCATCCGCTGCTGAAAATAGTCCCCAACTAATGCACGTTTTCTTCCTGTTGGAGAAACATTCTGTAACGGCTGTTTTAGGTAATTACTGAACCTTTTCCTATCAAAAAATGTACTACATGTGTGCGAGTCGTTTTTTCTCAAATATTCAAGTCTTCAGAGAAACCAGTCGGTTGGCGCTGAGAGCCACAGACAGAAAAGGGAGGTCAGACAGACGTGTAAGAGACAGATTTGACACACTGTTGATTTTGAGCTTGTCCCGGGAATTGTTGTCACTTACAAAAATACAGAATAATGCAAACCATATCATTTTAGTATTTGCCCTCAATCGGCAAAAGGGTAAAGCACCTGTGTCCACCAGACAGTATTAGTCACGGCTTTTTCTCTGATGCGCTTTCTTTACGTAAAATACAGTTATGAATAATATATATATATCCTACAGTTTTCTGGTAGGGTAGAGAAGCTCTATATGAATGCAGGCAATTAGCCATTTAAGCAACAGCTCACGACAGGCCGTGGTTTATTGTGATCCACTTTGACCGAATAACGCCCCTTAGCTGTGATATAACCGGACCGGTGTGAAGTGATCTATTGCTTTAAGAAAACTCTCATTAAGTATGGCAATATGAAAGTTATAGACACATTCCAATTTCATTTTTTATTAATAAATAATAATGTTCACAATGAAATAGGCCCTCCCGGGCTGTCTGTCTGCACTTTACGAGGAGGTTGCTATGGAACAGTGGTTGCTGTGGATTGGAAGGTGCAATAGCAGCTAGCATATATTAGTTGTCATCTCAGGCGTTAAATTGATTTGACTATTCATTCCCATTTTTTGGAATGTTGCCATTTATTGTGCAACCACTGAGAAACTGTCCAGCGTCAGTGGGATGACCGTGATAACCGCTTGCACCAGGCTTGCCTTTGTTGCTAGGTGGAGGTGTGTTGCTTGCCGTGGCGAGGAGGATGTTGCTTCACTGTCCCTGAGTTTGGGTTGTCAATAGCTCTGCAGAGAAGGCTCCACACTTAAGGCCATAGTCTCTCTGGTGTCCAAACCCGCGTCGGATAGTTTGTGAATAGTGGTGCTGGAGGCAGCGGTTGGTGTATTTCTGCTGAGTTCCTGCTGGCTTGCATATTCTGGGCATCAGTTTCAGACTTCCTCTCAATGTTGTTTAGCAGGTGGATTTTTTTTCTCAGGAGACGGTCACTGCCCAAGCCTTAAATATTTCCATTGATACCGAACGTGCAAAGGAATTAGACGTCATAGCAGTGGTATGAGGGTATTATGAACCAATCAGATTTCTTGATTTGAGCTACCTTGTTTTAATATTTATAATTTTACCCGTTTGATCATGTGTTAAATGCGCTTGTAAAACACATTAAAATCAGTCATTTGTACAAAATATTGGAAATGTGCCTGTTGGTGGCTGCTGAGGAGCCGACTGGTTGAAGGCGCTCCACTTCTGCGACGCTTCCGACGGACACTCGAACGACGAGAGACGCGAGCGAGCCGCAGTGCATCCAGTGGACATGAAGGGTGGAGCATAGACACTGGGAAGCATGGCTGCCAGGTCAGAGTGACAAAAAGTAGCCCAGTCAGAACCTCGAAACCCGCCCTGCTTTTATTAGTTTACTTAAAAAGTCAAACTTGTGGGTGAAAAAATGAATAACAGAAGTCATAAAATGATATAAAAGTCTTGTAAATCATGAAACGTTAAAAGTTGTCACTCATATGCAGAGAAGTCTGTATTTACCCGTCTATTATCAAAGAGCTGTGACAGAACAATGATTGGAATGAAAAACAAATGTTTTTTGTTGTTGTAATGACCTGAAATGTGTTTGGCTTTGACCGACTTGGTTATCGTCATTGCGTGCCGAGTCTAGTCTAGAAATGGAATGAGAGTAGAAGAGACGTTGACGTGGCCATTGACCATTGAAATGAGTTAGCCCAACGGTCTCAGTTCTTTGCGATGGCAACTGTACACACAAACCGACTGTCGTGCTATGTCGATTTTAATGGGAATGTCCTTTTTTACTCTCGTTCTATTTCTACGGTCGTGTCAATCTCAATCACACTACGGGCTGAATAATGGAACAGGTGATGTTTCGTTGGAAACCACAAATGGTGAAAAAGAAAAGAATAAAATGAGCAAAACGTAGTGGAGGACACGTATGGGGATGAGGTGGATGAGTTAAAACAATGGTAATTGTGCCCAACTGAAAGTGTGAAGTGAAACACATCAGAGCATATGAAAAACCAAGACTATTGTCGCATCAAGATACTCGCGAAGGGATCTGGTTCCCTTGTGTGAGATAAGAAAACCAGCCTGAATTCAGGCCTGAGAAGAGATGAAGGGAGGGTGTCACGGAAGGAGGAGGAGAGAGGACGAGCGAGGAAGGGGACGATGAGGACCGCCTTCATCTCCTTCCTCCTCTGGAGGTTTGAACGCTGTGATGTGGAAACGACCGCTTTGACCGAACTGCTAAGAGAGAGCGAGAGAGACAGAGATAGAGAGAGAGAGAGAGAGAGAGAGAGAGTCCAGCCTGCACTCTGTCATTTACAGATGTGGAATGTGGCAGTCAGTTGGCCCTGAGCACTAATTACAGACTCTCTCTCTCTCCCACTCTCTCCCCCACCACCCCCCCTCTCTCTCTCTCGCTCTCTCTCTCTCTCTCTCTCTCTCTCTCTCTCTCTCTCTCTCTCTCTCTCTCTCTCTCTCTCTCTCTCTCTCTCTCTCTCTCTCTCTCTCAAAGCCAGTCAACCAGAACCAGACTGCACCCACAATCCTTTGCACCAAGCTATTGTCCCCAGACGCAGAAAACAGGCAGTACCCATGATTTACAAACACCAACACACCAACACACACACACACGCACGCGCACACACACACACACACACACACACATGCTCAGCTGCAGCACTTGAAGCTGCCTGTACTGATTATGATCCATTCACACAAAACCACCAACTCATTCATTTAATTAAGTTGCTGTGCTTGTTAACTTGATGAGGACACCAAATGAAAACAAGCAGTGAGGGAGGGCTCGCCACGAACTACAAACAGCGGACGGCCACTGCATGAAGTCACTGAAATGAGTCACTCCAAGTATTCTGCAGAACTGGCATTAGACAGACATTACTAAGGTTTATTGACACTGACATACAAGAACCTACTAACTGTACAGGGTTGACTTGGAGCATTGATGGGAAGCCTGAGCAAAACCAAGATGAGGTTGGTTACAATGTGATGGCACCAGGCGGTAAAGCCAATGCGGAAGTGTCTTAAAACTTGCATTCTCTCTACTGACCAGCAGGGGGCGACTCCTCTGATTTGCCAAAAAAGAGGTCTGATTGTATAGAAGTCTATGAGAAAATAACTCCACTTCTCACTTGATTTATTACCTCAGTAAACATTGTAAACATGAGTTTATGGTCTCAATCTCTCGTAAATTATGGTCCAGTTAGAGTATGCTTCGGGGCGGGCTTACTGGGATTGACAGGTTGCTGTTGCTACCGGAGCCGTTTATGGCGTCTCTATGTCACTCCTCCACATTCCAAATATGGTAACTTCCATTTATCGATTGCAAAAAAAAAAACATGGCAACGACCGTATTCCAAGATGGCGACGGTGAAATTCTCGAGGCTTCAAAACGGCGGTCCACAAACCAACAGGTGACGTCATGATGACTACGTCCACTTCTTATAGTCTATGTTTGGTACTCAACAATCTAATAATTGCTGAGATTTTGAAATATTGCTACAACAAAGTTCAAAGAGGCAAGAAACACAAGTAGTCAGACAATCAAACTAAAGATATGCATAACCGATCAATCAATCAATTTAAAGTGCAGAATGACCTTGTAGCATAGTCCCAATAAACTTACACACAATTAAAAAAGAATACATAGAACAAAGCACAAAATAATACACATTCAAAGTAAAACAACCACAGTAAAAATAGCAATGTTAAAAGGGTGATGGACCTGACTAAGTTCTGGGGTGGACCGTAATGAATTCAAGGGACAGAGCACACAGCAAGCAAATTAAATAACACACCTAAAAAATTTAAAAAAAAACATATAAAGAAAAACTCAATGTTAAAGGGACGTTAAAAAGGAGATGGCCCTGACTCCGTTCTGGGGATTGTACTAAAGTGAATAAAGATAGGAAGGTTCTTCTCCAACATGTAATGCAAGGCCATTTCAGGGATAATTCAAGCTGCCATTTCAACGTAAAAACGCAAAGAAAGGCTCCCTCTATAGCCAGTGTTTGTGGTTTGTCCATTCTGGGCTACTGTAGAAATACAGCTGAGTGCGAAAGAGGAAAAACAGAAACGACAATTCTTAGTTTCAGGTGATTATACACTAATGAAAACATCATAATGAATATTATATTCCACTTGGTTAATAATACACGTCACATTTTAGAGCTTGGTGGTGAAGCGAATTACCGACAATATGAACCTTGTACTGATCCCAGTTTACTCATTTCATAATATATTTTTTTTAAATGTCTGAATCTCACTTTAATGAACAATAACAGCAACCAGTGACACATAACCACAGGTCAACCAATCATCCCACAGAGGTTTGAATAACTAATTTGAATTCCAACAAATTTGTGCCAATTCATCGTGATATAGACGATGAATCATCTATCATCTATATGAGGCAACCTGGGGGTTATCTGATATCAGCTTCAGTTGAGAGTTTGGAGTTGCTTTTCTGCCTCCAGTTCTGTTTCCACGAGAAATTGTCCATTGTGAAATGTGACTATGGGAGAAGATTTGTAGCTGGGAGGCTGGACAGTGTACATACTGCTATGGCAGCTGACGTATGATGCCCATAGGGTTGCTGCGAGATGACATACTATCCTCTGTCACTTGGCTATCCATCACAAGCGTTCCCTCGTCTGCTGCCCTCTCCTCGTCCATCCTGCATATGTTTGCAAAATGTATACGGACAGATACAGAACCCGAGGAAGCTGAGGGGAAGCTGATGGGAGAGGATGCGACCAAATTCGTCGCAAAACCCACCGCTCTAGTCGAGACGAGAGCCCACGCCAAACGTGGGCTTGAGCACATGTCAACACAAGTCTGGCAAACATCACAGACCAGCGCTCCTGTCGGAGAGACTAATTGTCACTTTGTCCGCATGTAAAAACCGGCTGTGAGTTGTAATAAGCTGAAATGACAGTGTGGAGGACGAGACGAACACACACACACACTGGTAATGTAGCCTGTCATCACGGGCAGGTGACTGAGCACACCAGCCACATTCTTTGGATGTTGGACACAGGGGTTATTTTGGTGTCAGTGCTCCGCTCATGCAGTGGCGAGCAGATTACCTCAGCCGCCAGAGGAGGCGGGCCGTCTCTTTGGACACTGAAAGGGAGCCTGTCAGTTTGAGGATTTAATTTCCATGCAGCAAAGGATAAGTCGGATGTGAGCACAGTTTCCCACGATTACTCCCCCTACTGGCCCCAACTGTTGCCGACCAACTCAAAACTCACCTGCACACCAAGCAACTGTACGAATTATTTCAATCCGGATTCAGATCTCATCACAGCACAGACACCGCCCTAATCACCAACGACCTCCTCCTCTCCTCTGATGACCACTCCCTCAACATCCTAATCCTACTTGACCACAGTGCAGCCTTTGAAACCATCACCCACTCTATCCTCTTCTCCCGTCTTGAGTTTCCCCTCCATATCACTAGCACAGCCCTCTCCTGGTTCAAGTCATACCCCACCGACCACCATCAGTTCATTAGTATCAATAAATGTAACTCGGACACAGCCCCAGTCTCTCAAGGTATCCCCCAAGGTTCGGTACTCGGTCCCCTCCTCTTCTTCCTCTACATCAGGGGTCACTAATAGGCAGGCCGCGGTCCGGGACCGGACCCAGACGCCGTTGTATCCGGACCTTGACCTAAAACCAATAGGTAATTGAGAACTATTACATTTTGACAGAGCGCTTCTATTTTGACCAGCGCAGCTTTTCTAGCCTTCACAGCACTCGTTTAGAGGTCCAGGAAACACACCGACCAATTACATGCGTTGTAAATCACATCACGTGATGCTACTCAGCCAATCAATTATGTGTATTCCGATAAGCTTCCCGACTCAAGGGAGATTTACACACACGGGCGGAGACGGGGCGAGAGATCGAGTAGTCAAATAAGTTATTTCATATGGCGTTCTCCAAAAAGAGAGATGTGGTCAGCGAGACCAGAGGCTTTAACCAAGAATGGACAGACACTTAAATGTTTATTCCTCCCATGGGCAGTTCAAAAGCAGTATGTCTCATGTGTTCAGAGACCGTGGCCATTATAAAAAGAGGCAATGTGAAGCGCCACTACGAGACAAAGAGCACAAATCTTTTGAGCAAACATATCCACTCACTTCCGAAATGAAGTCACAGAAAATAAACCTAAAGAGCCCAATGTGATTAGAATCCTAACACAGTCATTCACTGCCCAACAAAGCTGTAAACAGAGAGGGGAACGAGGCCGAAACAAGTGGTTTCAACAACCACAGATGAAGTCCCCGCACACAAACTTCTCTTATTAGAAAATGAGAAGAACATAACATCGTGGCTTTTTTGGGTGACATCACTTCACACCTGAATTAACTGAATTTAAAGCTGCATTTAAAAATGGCTTTCTGCTGTTTCAAATCAAGAAACCTCCGGCGTAAAAGCGACCGAGAGGTACTCAGCAGAGTGTGTTCTGGTAGTTCCGTTAGCTAACTACCATTAGCTGTTAGCTAAACACACCGCTTCAAAACACTACAAGTGAGCATATATTATATGAAAATATAAATAAGAAATAAGTATGAAAAAATGTGTGCAAAATACGACAGTACAACAACAATATATATCAAAATATACAAAAAAAGTGAATTATGTACAAAATATGTGCAAAGCAAAATACAGAAAGTGAGTAAAAATGCAAGAATAGTAAAAATGAATAAGAGTTAGTTTATTAGTTTAAATGTAAAGAATAAATAAATGCAGTGTTGATGCCAGACTAAAGCAAAGTATTGCACAGTTGCATTTTTGCACTAAAGTCGGAAGTCAAATCATGTTGCCTCAAACTTTAAAAGCTCAGAATGGTGAAAGGCTAAATTTAAACCTGTCTTTAAACGTCAGTTTAGTTTTACTCAAAACCAAAATGGAATTCAATTCTGTTGCACCAAAAATTGGTCTCTTTTATCCTCACTGTGAAAAAGGTTTTCTCCTTTCTGTGCTGTTGTCCGTTTTTTTTTATCTTCTATTATTTGGTCATATTGCTCCATTAATTCAGCAAGTTTTTCTCTAAGGAGGAGCAATTAGAGCTACCATGAGTAACATTAGCCGAACTAACTGACTTTTAAGCAAACGCACTGAAATGCATCGCCATATTGTTTAAACTCCATTTCATTCTGGTTTGAACTTGGATTTAATGAACGGAAATTAGATTTGAATTGTGCAGTTTACCTGGATTTGCTCATTTTTAACCTAGTTTTGCGAAACTCTGATTAGAACTAATCCTCGATTAAATCTTTCCCTGTTGGTGCGGCCCAGCCTTTAGTGTCTCTCTCCCTCCAATACAACGTAAAGGCCGGTTCAGAGCCTGAGCCAATGGAGCAGCTGTCAAAGCAAATTAGAGCAGGAAAAACACCGGAGAGAAGCCTCCCTCCTCCTCCTCTTCCTCCTCCTCTTCCTCCTCCTCCTCCCCCCTCACCTTTTTCTCTTTCTCTTCTCAACCTCCTTCTTTTGCTCCTCCTCACTATCCTTTCCACCTTTATACTCAACCCTCCCATCCCTCCCTCCCTCCATCTTCCCCACTGTATTCTCCTCTCTTCTCATTCACCCGGAGACTGAGCCAGACACACACACACACACACACACACACACACACACACACACACACACACACACACACACACACTAGAATGCAAATAATGAAAGCGCATGCATGAGCATCACACTGGACAGCTTCACCACGAGTGTTGCGCTATATTACACAGACACACACAGGCAACACACACACACACACACACACACACAGACACACAGACACATGACAACTGATCCGTGAGCAGAGGAGGTATGTCCGCAGCAGAAGTGTGTGTGTGGGGGGGGCGGGGGGGGGGGTATTTTGTGTGTGTGTGTGTGTGTGTGTGGGGGGGGGGGGGTATTGTGTGTGTGAGTGTGTGTGTCTCTGTCCACATGGGACGCAGACAACAGAGCTTTCCGTTACAGTTCATCCCCATGGTGGACACACACTATAACGCTACCATCCTCACCACGTAGGCATAACCACGCTGGTATGCTCCGTCCTCGTGTGCCTCCGATGGCAACAGTGTTGCGACTAATCCTTCACCTTGGACGCCCTCAACTCCCCGGCATGATCAAACTCACTCACAGGGATGTTTGCGGCACAAAAAAACCCAAAAAACTAATAATAAAAAATAACAGGGGCTCCATTATCAGCCTTACTTCTCAGGGGGTGAAGGACCACAAAGTCACACAAACAGCACATAAGTGTGGCGAGCCGAACCAACTAACGGGGGAGATTGTGTTCAGTGTCAACCAAACCAATGGACTCCAGCTGCCTTTGGTGAATCGCCTATATGTGGGAGGGGAGGAGAACCTAGGGGTCGTTGCTACACCATCATTTCCTCCCCCCGGAACAATTAAGGTGACGGGGGTTCGCTACCTGAACTTGATCCACAGTCATTAAGAGTAGCAGTGTGACGCGAGCAGGCGTGCTGTTCGAATGGAATTGCAGACAATATTACTTTGGAGACTGTCAACTTGACAGCCACTCACTGCATCTCTAAAATGAGTCTGTATCACGGTTGGAAGCACAGGGAAGAAAATCCTGCCTTGTGCTGTGGAGCCTGCCGTTGACGGAATAAATGACAGATTTTATTTTATGTATTTTGTGTGTGTAGGGCTTTAACCGTAAGATTACTTTTATGATAGTGTTATTTTATCTGCGAGTAATTGTCTACAATAATCAACTAATTGTTTCGGTCAATACAGAGTTAGAAAATAACATGTTTGTTTACGCCGACTTAAGTTATAAAACCTAAAGATATGCCGTTTTCCAAATTATTCAGAAATTTTGAAATATTCATAAAAAAACAGAGGCTGGGAAGCTGGAGCCGATGGCATTTTCGCTTTTAAAAAAACATTCAAAAACGACTTCAAAAGTGTTGCTTATTAATTCTCTGTCAATTGAACAATCAGTTAATCGACTTATTTGCTTGTTATAAATCTGGCACTTTGGCCTCAAAAACATTTGAACCCATCACGGATTAGTAATATGATTTAAAAAATAATATAATAATATAAAATCGTAATTTTCTCAATTTAATATTTAGTTTTCTTATATAATTAAATAGACTAAACTTGAGCTGTAATATCTTTTAGAAACTTATAGAGAGAAGGACGCACAACAGCGCTCGGAGCTTTCCGGTGTGATGTGGTCTTTTAGAGACTGTATTGTGCCAGAAAACTTTCATGAACATGTATCCCAGCAATAGAGTGCCACTTATCATCTATAATATAATAATATAATAATAATAATAATACTGAAGGTGCAGTGAGGTGGCACCTCTGTTATAATACCATGTCATTACACTGCTCGGCATCGCGTCACCATAAACTCGTGCTTCAGCCCTTCAACGCGCGTTACCTGGATGACAGCTGTGAACCGTCTGTGAGCTCCAGCGCAGTTGGGTGGAGGCTGCGGGCGGGCGGGTGGAGGCTGCGGGCGGGGTCCCCCCGGTGTTCGGACGGGTGCCTCTGATGCTCCGCTGACTCACCCCTCCGCTCCGAACCTCCCTGCTGCAGTGGCTCCACCGGTTCCAGTCAGCCTCCTCTCCTCTCAGCTGCAGCAGACGCCACAGTAAATCCAAAGCGGACCGCGAGGGTTAAACGGTGGCCGCCGGCTGTCTGTTGACACACACTCACACACTCACACACGCGCGCGCGCGCGGGTGGTTTGTTTCGTACGCAGCGGCAGCGCTGATGCGGCTCGCCGCTCCTCTCCCTCTCCTCTCTGTGAGGATGTGTCTGTGACGCTGAGCCGTGCCGTGCCGTGCCGTGCCGCGCTGTGCTGGAGCGGACAGGAGCCCGACAGGACAGCACATACACAAAGACAAAACACGCCCAGCCGGCCAGCCACGCTCCAACAGGACCCGCCTCCTACCGTAATACTCAGTATAACGACTCAACAACTTCTTATGGCGACGTCGCCCCCCTGCTCCTAGCTGACAGTAGCCACATGCCAAATAGAAGCTGGAATGCTTCACGACTAGACATGAAGTTGTGGCGGAAGCAGGCGTATGAAGACTAATGAAATAGAGAAACCCTACTTAACCCTTGTACCTGCGCACACCTGTGCACACCTGTGCACACCTGGCTAATCACTGTGTGAAGCTTCGCACGATGCTCAAGTCGTCATTTGGAAAGTTTCAGATCCGGTTCAACCCTCCGACAAGCACTTCATTTGAAGGACATTGGTGCCTAAAGTTTGTGAAGATAATAATGTCTGCTTTCGTTTTGGGGAATATGCATATTTGCTTTTTGACCGTTAAGAGTTAGATAATAGGATTGATACGACTCCCATGTCTTTACGGTAATTATGAATTATGTAGAGAAGCCGTACAGGCTCTGGTAGCGGTAACGACCTGTCAATCCCAGTGAGCCTATATGTCTACTCTAAAAGGGACCATCATTTACTAAACGTGCATCATGCTGTACTGAAGAAGACTTGAAAGTAGCGATTGAGACCATAAACTCGCGGACCAACCGTAGGAGTCGCCCCCTGCTGGTCAGTAGAGAGAATAAAAGTTTTAAGACCCTCCCGCATCGGCTTCACTCGGCAGAACCGCAGGTTGCCGCCTGATATGAACTGGAAACCGGGGAAATGGCTTGTCTGGCTCCGTCCAAAAGGTACAAAAAAATCTTCCTATTTTATTTCATTAACAAGATAACTTTTTTATCATATTTGTTCAAACAAATTAAGTACAAATTAGTACATTAGAGTGATAATCTGTGATGTGTGCCGGTCAGTAGGTGGTGCTAGCTTTTGGCTTGACTGTTTTTAAACATGGAGGCCGGCTCACAAACATTCTCTTTTTATGATTATGGTAAAAAGTTATTTTTAAATAATTTAATGAATATGATTTTTAAAAAAGTTACCAACTGTAGCTTTAACGTGTTATATCTCGTATGTTTAAGCTGTACAAAAAATGGCATCTAAAAACAATACTGTAGTTTTACAGGGGTTACGCGCAACATCCCATTTTTTTAACTTTATTCAACTAACTTTATTCCAGTTTCATTTGTTTCCTTTTTTCATGAATATATATCTTTTTTTTTACTTAAATATTTGAAGGGTTTTCGCAATAAAAAGAAAATTCAAAGTCCAAATGTAAAGCAGGACAGGTGGACCCCTCTACACCCAACAAGTCTTCTGGACACTAAAATACTTGAGACAAATTGGTAAAACCATTGAGATGTGCAATGATTACAGTCTGCATGATGGACAACCATGAATATTGGGAGAAAAGTTTCTTTTTCTCTTCTTCTTCTTAGAAAAAAATGCATAAAGCATGGCAGCTGACACTATAGAGGTGGCGTACTATTGAACTACAATTCATGTCATTTCAACCATCGTGAACCAACCACATAATAGCCGGGCGGGTTATTACAGAGTTCCATTAGCCTACATGAGGAGGTCAGAGAAGCCCACACATCAATCGTGTGTGGTGACAGTACAGTTTCACTAATAGACACTTTGAATGGGGTCAACTGTGAGAATCGGGGGAGCTGTACCAGTTTACTATGAGAATGATAGATGGACGCAGTGCCCTCCTCCCCGCTCTGCTCGCCGAGGAAATGCTGATTGGGGAGCTTTGGGGTTGTCGCATCGCTGCGTTACCTTGGACGCGTTGGACGCGAGCGCCGACGCCATCAGTCACCCTGACAGCCAATCAATCAGCCGGCCAATCAGGTGAGAGAACGAGTGAAAAATGGCGTGATGCTTGGCGGTGCTGAAAGTGCGCACACCTGCTGGGCACGGAAAGAGCTCCGGGCTGTCACCGTCAAGGTTTCGTCCTTTTTTGCGACGGGACAGTGAGGCAAGCTTTCACCTGCCCTGGTCCGACGGGAGGTGTGGACAAAATAACGGGAACGTCTCCCGAAAGAGGACTTGACCGTTTACCGTGACAGTTTTACGGTTTTGTCGACTGATGAGGTTCAGCCGCAGAGGATTCGGCCTCTGTGGGGTAGTGGTGGTCGCCTTCGTGAAAACTCATACATCGATTTCTTGTTCCAGGCGGATCTCTTTATAGCTGACAAATTCTGCTAACTGCCACACGACTGACCCTTCCTCTTGTATCTTATGTCCCCTAACGGATGCCATGCTACAGTGTGAAGCAGTTAGACCACTGAACGTTACAATGTCAATATGCTTCTCATCAAAGGGCTGGCTATCATCAAAAAAACTAAATGCAAGATATATAAAATATAATACGATAAATATAATAACAAAAATATAAGCAGCAGTGGAAACAAAACAACAAAGATGTTGCGTTAAACTAAAAAGGTTGAAGGACCATGTACTAATAAGATTGAAGAAGTATCTGTAACGCGTTCCATCTAAAATGCTTTGATATTGCTAAAACGTTCGATGTCATCCTGTTATTTGACTCAAATTGGGTTTTGACCATAAAGAGCAAAATCCACCAAACAATGGTCAGAAATGTGCTGCTGTTATATTTTAATTCTCCTCTGTGTGGCTTCTTTAAAAAAAAAAAAAGGTAATAAAACAGAACACTTATAACCCCAATTAAAGGTAAATGTCTGTATTTTTCAACTCGACTCACGTTCCACTTGTGAGATGAAACAAGGTGTCGTCACTGTAACCATTCTTACCGACTCCTTTTGTGCAAAGTTGGACTATAATAAGACTGATAACATTTATTCATTGGCTTCGAGTTGGAGAAAGAATCGTAAAAATCCTAAACCACAAATATTTGTCCAGCTACTTTAATCGCTTCGTAGATCATGACCATGCAACAAGAGGCAGCTCAACAGATTTTTTATCCTTTTTTAGATTCAAGCCTTCAATGATCAAAAATATTGTTTATACACAGCTTCAACTGGATGGAATAAACTTCCAGTTTCTCTTAAACTCATAATTTAATCCAGTTAAAACATAAATGTATGTGATAACAGTCTTCAGGTGATTCTATCCATCCGTCCATCCATCCATCTATCAATCTGTCCAATTTGTTAAAAGTCTGTTTCTTCGCGCCGACAAACGCACCTTTAACCTCCTGTTTCGCATTATTTTATGTGACCGGTTGCTGTCGGAATGATTCAAAGTGTACAAAGAGTTGATTCACTCAAGTCATTCAAGTCGAAAAAGGCTAAAGTCCAAGCAGGCTCGGCGTGTGTGCCCAGGGAGAGATGATCCTCAAAGCCTGTTGTCACGCCTGACTTTTGTTTTGTTTCTCTCGACAGACCAAACCATTTTTTTGCATCATCGGGAGGGAAAGTAAAATTGTATTTGATCGCTGTGTCAAGGAAAACTAGGAAGATTTAAAATACGATGCAACGTTTTTACAAATATGTGTTTTTGAGAAATTATTTTAACATTATTCCAGGCAGCCCTGATCCAAGTGAAGTCACAAGTCATTTCAGTTCAAGTCGAGTTTCAGTCAAGTCATCACATTCATGACTCAGGTCTGACCTGGAATGTCACGTGATTCAAGGAGGAATGATTACAGAAAACAATAACTCTTTCAGTGCATACGTGGCATGTGATTAATGTATTGTGGCGTATTTGAAAATGTTGAACCCATCTTTTAAAAAATGGAAACACATTCAACTTTCAATTTAGAATACAAAATAAAAGGAAAAAAGCAGGATTTCAACAGCCCTGCTTAAAATGTGAGGGGTGTTGTATTACAAGAATTACGGTAGGGGTAATAACAAACCATCATCTCTCCAGTATATACAGGGTGTGTGTGTGTGTATTATGAGTGTGAGTGTGTGTACATGCAAGCTCAAGAGCTTGTATTCATGTGTGTCCCCAGGTGACTGTTGAACTGTATACTGATGACACAGTGGAAACTTCACACACACACACACACACACACACACACGCCCCACGTTTTATCACTCTCTCTCTCTCTCTCTCTCACACACACACACACACAGAGCTTGGCATTGGGACTCCTTGGCACCTAAGATGTAGGAAGTGAAGCGCAACAGAGCAGCCGAGTCTCACAAGTATACAGAGGAAACCGACAAAACAACCCCCCAAACACCCAACGCCCTCCCACACACACACACACAAACACACACACAAACACACAAACACATACACACAAACACAAAGTTTCAAGCATGGACCTAATACCACAAACAAATTCAGATGGCAAAACGCTGCATCAGCTAATGCCGGCTTGACCAACCCCTCTGAGTTTATGACATAAAGAGAAAAACACAGGAGCGTGTGTGTGCGTGTGCGTGTGTGGGTGCGTGTGTGCGTGTGTGTGCGTGTTTGTGTGTGCGTGTGTGTGTGTGCGTGCGTGTGAGACAGAGAGGTTTGGTGCCAGTGAGCTGATAAGGGTGTGATAGCACTGACACAGTGAGGTTCATGGGACAAAACACAGATACGAAGACTCGCACTGACAGGCCTCTACACTCTCACACACACACACACACACACACACACACACACACACACACACGTACGGTGAGCAGACTGAGGGGGTAAATTTCGACACGCTCTAATTTATTACATGACATATGTTCCTTCCATGCCGTCGCTGCAGTACTATCAAATGAGTCTGTTTCTGTGCGTGTATCATAAGTGTGTGTGTGTGTGTGTGTGTGTGTGTGTGTGTGTGTGTGTGTGTGTGTGTGTGTGTGTGTGTGTGTGTGTGTGTGTGTGTGTGTGTGTCTGTTTGTGTGTAGGCGATGTAGAACGTTCATAAATGGGCGTAATGGGCTCCATATGGTGGAGTCGGAGAGCTGGAGCAGAGTGTGTCTGGGAGAAATATCACCCCTGTCTCCTCCTTTCACACACCGCCGAGCTTAACGCACGCACACACGCGCACACGACTTCCTGTTGGGATAAAGATGCTGCTTCTCCAGACGGTGTTTGCGTGTTAGTGCAGCGTGTTGTCAAATGGAAATGATTAGAAGGAAAAACCCTGAATTATTGCTCGTGCGACGAGGAAACAAGGAGAGAAACGGAGAGACTGGGTGCTGAATACTACGTGCATTTATTTCAGTACTGTACTTGAGTACAAATTTGAGGTACTTGAGTATTTCCATTTCATGCTGTTTCATACTTTCAGAGGGAGATATTGTACTTTGTACTGCACTTCCTTTATCTGACAGCTTTAGCTACAAGTTACTTTTTAAGATTCGTTTTACGGAAAAAAAAATATCATCACCTGTATTTTTTGGATAAAACTACAAATCGGTAAAGTAGTTAAAACTAGCTCCACCTCAGCCAGCTACACGACTGCAAAATGCTACTTTCATATTAATGTATCAGTAATAATAATTTAATAATTTACTACCTCCGGTTCTGCCGAGTGAAGCCGATGCGGTAGTGTCTTAAAACTTGCATTCTCTCTACTGACCAGCAGGAGGCGACTCCTCCGGTTGCCAAAAGAAGTCTGATTGTATAGAAGTCTATGAGAAAATGACTACTTCTCTCTTGATTTATTCCCTCAGTAAACATTGTAAACATGAGTTTATGGTCTCAATCTCTAGTTTCAAGTCTTCTTCAATACAGCACGATGTTCATTTAGTAAATTATGGTCCATTTGGAGTTAAACAGACCATAAAGCAGGGTATGCTTTAGGGCGTGCTTACTTTGACAGGTTGCTGCCGCTATTAGAGTCGTATACTAATACACATCACTCCTCCGCATTCCAAATATGGTCACTTTTGTTTATCGGTTGTGAAAAAAAACAACATGGTGACGGCCGTAATCCAAGATGGCGACGGCAAAATCAGCAGACCTGAGGCTTCATATTGGCGGTCCACAAACCAACGGGTGACGTCACGATGACTACGTTCACTTCTTATAGACAGTCTATGGCTTTAAACCAACGACCGATGCTGTTGCACTAATGATGCTTGGTGCATAAACATAGTCAAAGTTGATGGACAGTGTTTCCCCCATTTTCAATGTTCAGATATCAGCCTTTATGTCCAGATAATTGTTTTGTTGCTGCTGTTGGAATGCACTATTGGTGGAGCAAATGGGTCCCATCTGCATTTAGTTAATAATATTTATAGTAATTATAATGACAATAAATTATCCTTGAATCCTTGAACGTAGAAGTTGACCTTGGTAGACCTTATTTTTCTTTACTTGAGTTGAATCTTTGGAATATAATTTTGCAAACTGAATTTGAGTGGTGACTTGAATCATTTTAAATACCAGGTACTCCAATTTCCTCCCTGAATTTGTGAACCCCTTAAAGAAACGTTTTTAACCTACATGAATTCACACAGATGGTTTTCAAAGTAAAGCGTATAAACTTCAGTGGTATATACATTTCAGCATTAAGGATTCAGCAGTGGTTCAATTTCACAGTTAATTATTTAGCCGCTTCTAAGACCCAAACGATATTATTGTATAATTCTAATATTTGCTTCCTTACGCTCCAGGCCCCATATACCTATTGGTCATAAATGATATATATACAGGCTTTTCCCACCCTGACAAGAAGATCTTTTTCCCATTTCGAGAATCGGCGGCCACTTCACACACTGAATGGTGTTTGTGAATGTGAATGACTGGAGCTCGCTAATTGGTTCACCCCGGTGGTATACTGCCACTCCAACCGGAGAGGCGTAAGTGCGCGGGTGTCATAGGTCACATGGGTAGGAGAGGATGAGTCGAACTGTGATGGATACACTGCATCTCTACACTCAGGTCACCTCCAGTCACAAAGTCTGGAAATAATCTAACCTTGAACAACTCTGGATTCTCTTTCTCTGGGAAAATAAATGGCACAAACACACACACACACGCACACACACACACACGCACACACACACACACACACACACACACACACACACACACACACAGAGAAAACCATAAAGTAGAACGGAGGCCGATTTGAGCTTGTATCAAAATGCGGCATCTCATTAGCGAGGTTATTTCATAGTTAGCTTTCTTTACTTAAACGCCTGCCGAACAAAAGCCTCCATTCAGCACAGGCCCTCCTACAGCCCACAGCTAATGGATTGTAATCTAAATAGAACACACACACACACACACACACACACACACACACACACACACAGCAATATTTCAGTCATATCTTGTTATACACACCCACAGCAGTATAAAAACTGTTCCACGCCTGGGAAATGCCCAGTATATCATGATACAGCTCCAGGTAGTCTCTCACCACCAGCACAGGCTCGATGAATCCTGAAGTTTAAGGAAACCAGTTCTCACTCCCAACGCGTCAAATGGCGGCGTTTCCACACTTTGTTTTGGAGCTACCCGCCAAAACCCCCGGAGGAGAGGCTAAACGGCGTCGGCTCGGCGCTCGGAAATCGGCACTCTAGCGCCACGTGTGAACAAATGGTGGTGGCTCGGGAACTTTTCATCTGATCTACTTCCCTACTGGCGGGAGTATTTCTGAGGACCCGGGGACATGCTTTTGTCAAATTGTTATAAGTGCAAGACGTTCGATATTAATGAACAAGCGAACAGCACTCTGTCAGCAGCGGGGGCGGGGCTTCGGGGCTCTGCAGACTGATAGACAGACAGCATGTCATCCGGCGAACGCGACTCATTGACTGCGGTTCACTCTACAACCAGATCTCTTCTTCACTTCTCTGGAGTCAACAGGAGCGTATTTCATTAAATCCATGCTCTCATTTTTAACCGCACTGGTGAGGTCAAAACAATACGCCTACTTGGAAATTACCTCCGCTAAGAGTATTTCACCTATGCACCTGACTGGGAGTAACCCCAACCTGGTTGTGTTTTTCGGGGGTGGAGTTAGAGATTTGGGGGGATTTTTACACCTAATGTACTGGGAAGAAGTACATCAAAAATAAATTAAAGTAAACAATGTTTTCCTATTAAGTAAAAGTTCACCGTAAGTAGTATATAGCTGAGTTGCATATTTTTTACGCACTTTGGCAGCTTTTTGTAAGTTATTACAAAAGTTATAAGTTATTATTATGTAAGTATTTTGCTGTACAATAACTTATTCATATCTTCAAATTATTCTTATGTATATATATAATCCATAGCTGTTTGGGGCCCTTTTATTTGGAGGCTCAGGTTGTCGGCCTTGCCGAATGCTAAAGTCTGCCCCTGGTGTTTTCTCCTGAACCAGAGTGCATTTCTCTGGTGTTTCTGACTGCGAGTAGCCGCGACTTGGGTGTGTGACGCAACTATGTCCCGGCAGGTGTACTGCTGGAGGACCCAAGGAAGCGCGGCGTTGATCGCGAAGATGTCTGATATGAGCGCTTCTCGAGAAAGCTGCAAGCAGCAACACCACAGGCCAGAGCATTCAGCCCGTTCTGAACGGGCATGCTTCGAGCGGGCACTGCACTAGTGGAGATAGAAGAAGGAGGGATTGGTTTCTGGTGGAGATGCCTCGGTGCTCTGTACTGCTATTGTGCATCAGTCAGTCATTGCTGGAGGCTGAGCCTGTCAGGAGTGTTTTACCTAGAGACCAAGACTCTTTGCTGGAATCTCCCGGAGGAAATTCAACCCTTAAGGCAGGTGAGGCAGAGAGCGATGGAGGGACGAACACCCTCCCATCGTCTTCACTGTGTCTACGAGTCATCCACATTTTTAGCCATGCTCTTTCATGAATCTTTATCCAAGAAAAGCTGATACATTTAGTTCCATTTGAAGTGCCATGTTCAAGTTATAATGATGGAGCCAATACTGAGTATTTGCAGATACAGTGGCTTCATATAATGTATAACACTGATTAATTAAAAAATGTCTTGATATATGGATGAAAAAAAAATTCTATTCTATTTAGCCCAAATGTTTTTGCTATAAATATGTATATATATATATATATATATATATCGAGAGATAGATAGATAGATAGATAGATAGATAGATAGATAGATAGATTGATAGATAGATAGATAGATAGATAGATAGATAGATAGATAGATAGATAGATAGATAGATAGATAGATAGATAGATAGATAAATCTTAAAACAAAAGATAAACTCATAATCTATCTTTACCAAATAATTCAAGTTTAAAGCTGACTCCAAGCCATTTCTTCAATAGATATTTATGTGCATTCTTGACAACAGTACAATAACAGTGTGTCATGCCCTTCAGCCTTTTTTATAGAGATAGATACAGTGTGTAAGAAAGCTAAATCCCTCAACAATGTTTCTGTTCCTCTCGAGTTTTCTCTTGTTTCTCTTTCTCAGCTTCCATCTCTTCTTCATTCTCCATCTGTGCTCTGTTTGCCTTTCTTTCTCTCCCCTTTTACTCACATTTTTTTCTCCGTAGTCATATGCTTTTTGCCACTCCTTTAATTTCTTTTTAGAACACCATTATCTGACAATAAGAAACAAGTATAGGCTGCACAGAACCATTTGAAAATGTATCCTGGTTTATTATTCAGTCATTATTCTGTCATTCAGGCATGCATGGATTACCAAAGAGGCCTGCAGGCCCCGAGGGTTCAAGACATCATTTTGATTGTTATATTTTATTTTAATTCATATTATTCTCTTCATTGTGTTTTCAAATATTCTAATGCAATTCCTTGAATTGCCATTTTTTAAAATTGCTGAGACACTAAATGTTGCTGAACGAAATGTTCAGGTGTTTCTAATTGCCTTATTTTCCTTGGATGACCAACATGTAACCCCAAACACAAAAACTGTATGTAACTGTACTGTAGAACTTATTGTATATTATCAGACAATAGGGTGTGAATGAGAACTCAGTTTGTCCACTGATATAAGACGTATTAAATATTACACGTGACACTAGTGCAACTTAAAATTCTCGACAACAACCGACTAACAAACATGCAGCATTTTAATGTAATTATTTTTAAGAGATTATTTCTGTAGCTGGAGGTGTTTCAATGGGCCTTACAGACCTAGATCAGCAACAAGTGCCCAGCCCAAGCTCTCTAGGGAGACGAGGAAGAGCTCCCCATGAACCTTAGAACAATGTCATGGACGTGGGAAGAAACCCAGGTAAAGTGTGTGTACATTATTAATTATATATTTGTGAGGACCAGTTGTGGTTTTACACCAGAAGAGTGAAGTCACATCACTTTCCAAGTTTAAAATCAACCCTCAAACAGCCTTTTCAAGTGCTTTTTAGGGTAACTCCTGATAAATCCTCACAAGTATACAAGAACAAATGCGTATCTCTGTGTGCGAGTGCATTTTCTTCTCCTGAGCATGGAATTCAGAAGCCGGGCATCAAGAGTTCAGGCCACTTCTTCTTCTGCTGCTGCTTCTTGGTGATCTGGCTCTAAAGATCTTCCATCTGGGACCTAATGGAGCGCTCGCTCTTCTTCCGCTCCTGCTCCTTTACCTGCAGAGTCTGCTTAAAGACATAGGAGGCCTCGTTTTCACAATCTCCTTCAGCGAGGAGGTTTTCTCAAACTGCCATAGGAGACGGTCATTCGCTAGCAGATCTTCAAATTGTTCTCAACAGCAGCTTTGAGGTTCTCGTTGTCTTCTCCTGTCTTTTCCTGTCTTTTTCTTGGCACGATTTTTCCAGCTGTGCTGTAAGGGAAGACTTTCCCTCCTGCCATTAGAAATGTCCAGTCTTCAGCTCCGTCTTAACTAGCGGTAACAAGCATTTTTGTTTTCCACAACAAACATACTTATTTTTACCCAAACCATGGTCTTTTTCTAAACCTAAGGTGGGTAAGTAAAAGTACTGTTACTTTGCTAAATAAAATAAATAACAAGTAACAAGAACAAAAAAACAGCACACTACCGTTGAACTGGCGATTTAGCCTATGGGCGCAAAAGACAATATATCTAGGGTTTCAGGTATAGCCACGGGATATCTGGATATGGGATATCAGTCCAAGACATCCTCTTCTGTATACCGGTTAATGTTTACAGTCCGATTAGCAACTTGCGAATATACCAGAATGGAGTTGGAGTTGCGAGACTATGTCTCCAACCGGAATCTATATCTACATTCATATGCAGATATCTTTTTATATAAAAAGCTAAATCATCGTCAGGCAATACCAAGGTTGTATTTTGGCCTCTACGTGGAATGTTTACTTCCACACAAACACAGCTTGCCTAAACGTGATTAGTCAATACTACTCTGACTACAAACGGAAACCAGAAAGCTTCCAATACCAAAACCTTACCCGTTGCCAGAGATTTTGCAGTCATACAGTATGCAGGTATCTGTATAGAGATCCGCATTGCACATTATGCACATTATATATCGTTACAACACATCACTATAACAATTGCTTGAATGGTAACATTAGCCAGTAATACAAACACAGGCCTTTTTCGGTCTATTTAAGGAATAACATCTAACTCACCTTAAAATGTAGAAGTATTCAGACAAAGACAGCTCTTATATTTGCTGTTTGATTCTTGAAGTTGTTTCACAACTCATCCAAGATCTTTCTTCAGTTCTTCAGAGTGTGGAGTCCCAGAGACTGTGCTTCACCACAGCCATCTTTCACCAACCTGCAGGGAAGCATTCGGGTGCAAACGCATCAGCTCACAAATCATAGTGCCAGCCAACAATACTAGAGAGAAGCAAATAAAATGCACTGTGCACATTCTATCAGTTTCATATGCTGTCTCCACATTGCCTCATTTAGGGCAATATTGCCTAGCATGGGCTTTTGTAAATGGAAAGCAGAGAGAGATAGATTCCCAGAGCACTGTTGGATATCAATCCCATTTATATCAGCAGCCATGCCAATTCAATCCACCGAGAGATTAGTTGTGTATGCAATATTTGTTTGTATAGTCAATTCTTCTTTCCACACATTCACTGGTCTGCCACCTCCGCCGTTATGCTTCCTCCATCCACAGTAAAAGGCTGTGGGTGTACTGCTAAAATATTTGGTTATCTTTTGACTTGAATAAATGGAGGTTAAAAAGGTTAGGTTTTCTTTGTCTTAATCATTCGTCATCATTGAACGCTCGCTTGGCCCGGCCCAGTGGGTAAAAGTTATTTTGGCATCCATAGGAGGTAAAAGTCTCATTTATTTTCTGCATAGATAATTTCAGGTGACTGGCAGTTGGAGCACTTCCAAGGCTTGGAGGGCCTGAAACTCTCCCGGTTGAATCATCAGCACAAAAGATGAGCAACTCTGTTAGCAAATTTGATCAGAAGTGGAAGGTACAAGCCTGGGTACAGAAAAGAAAATAAGGTGAGAAGAGGACTATGACTCCAAAGGTTAAAAAATATACAATCCAATCAAGTACAAAATGTTGTTATGTGTGGCACTCATGACAAGCTAAGGATTACACTATTTAGAAAATAGGGTTGGTCGGTATTGAAATTCTCCTACTGATGATATTGCTTTAAGAAAAAAATTATCATTCCAAAAAGAAAGACACACATAGATATAAATATCTATGGATTGGAGATGCATATGTTGCAATACCCACAAGTGGCAACAATGTAAAGTGCAATTGGGCATGCCAAGTTCAATAAATCAGATCAATCAACTGGTGATGACTGCCCTCGTACAGCCTCTTCAATTATATTTTGTTGCCTTTGCAGAAGCCCGATGATTGAGGGTTGATTATTTATTTGATAGAAGACTGTTCAGGCTGCTGTTGATTGACGAAAAGAGTCGGTGGCAGACTTTCGTATTTCTGTTTTGAAATGGGAGCTGTGATTTGTGATATTTTTATCTTTAGTCCCGACTCGTTTTTTGCACAGCTTACAAATCACTTTGTTCACATTCTCTGGCTCTCTTTTGTTGTTTGGTTTAAAACCAAACAAATAGGTGCATTTGCATTATCTTTCCTGCTTGAGTTAGGGCTACATGGGTAATTAACAGGGCTGTACTGACTAGTTCCAAGCTTCATCCATAATGTTGACATTCAAGTGTATTATTAATAACTTCCAGAAATATTGTGTGCAATAGCCCAGTGGCTTCCACCTTTGCGTTGTTAAATACAGGAAGCGGCCAATCAGACTGCACCAAGTGCCCAACACTTCATGATATTATGATTAAAGAGGTTGTGTATTTCTTAGTATTCTACTGCTCTTGTTTTGATTCACTGTTATGACCTTTAAACTGATTAGATATATTGTCCTGTGTTGCTGTATTTTCAGTATCTGTCTTGTTTTACCTTTCCAAGGTCAGTTAGGTATGTTCAGTTCATGTTAGGTTGTCGTTTACTTCGATTTATTTGACCTCTATTGTGGACCCGAACATTTTGTTGCATATCCTGTGAATTCATTCTTATTTTTGGGGAAATACAAGCCTCTTCTGTTGAAAACCCCTGCTTGCTATTTCAGTCCCTCACACGATGTATTGAAGTCGTCAGTGCTATGTTCCCTCTTTTGCTGCCATACCTGCTACAGGATGTCACATGAAAGCTATGCTGTCAACTGCAGCGCATAGCAACTATATTCATACAGCGACACAAGCTCTACCTCCACTCCAGCATCCACCTGTAGAACTTGATGGTTTCTTGTTGGGAGTGATGAGCCTACACTATTTTACCACAAGTTCACCAATATTTTTATTAACCTTTCTGGGAAACTACGGTTTGTTACAAATGTATTTTCGTAGCCCTAACCATCATTTCCATTTCTTATACCAACATTGTACTCACCAACATATCCTGAGATCTACACTGTGACAGTAAAGGCTGGCCAACAATAAAATATTGTTATGTTGAAAATGTGAGAGACAACACATATGACAACCAGGGATAACAATTGTAACAGTTTTGTTCCCATAGTGTGTGGAGCAGCACACCACACACTAACGGATTTTGTTTCATGAATAACTAGAGTCCCGTCAAAAACGGAAATCTCACAAAATCTCTAAAGAACAAACGTCACTTTAGAGTAAAGAAGACTTCCATGAAGAACTAGCAATGTACGTTTTTCCACTACTTGTGGTAATTCACAAAGAAAAAAGAAAAAAGTCATGGAGGCAGCGTGAACATGGACTGTAAGCATTATAGCACAAGCTGGAGGTGAGTTAAAATTGTGACAAACTTTACGATTGGCGAATAAATGTGGGACAGTGTGTCCGTAAATACTTAAACAATAATAACGTTAGCTCTTAATTTTGAATGTTTATGATCAACTGGAAGACGAAATGTTTAGAAAATTCTCCTACTTAAAATAAAATATCTAAAAAGCCTCTTGGATCAGCTAGAAAAAGCATCGTCACAAAGCTGAATACATGGAAAGTTTACTTTTTAGAGATACGTGGTTCTCACAGGACAGCGACAAACATATGATGATTTCATAGAATATGATGCAATGCTGTAAAAAAGTATGGCGTGCTGCAGAAATTAATCCTAAAACCCAGAAATGAGTTAGCATGTTTGCACTCCCGGTTCCCTAGTTTTGAAGTCAACAGTTTTGTTTTTACACAATCTTAAGAGATTTTAACTTTTTGTTTTATGAAATAAATTATGTCCGATAAAAACCTGTCACGTAAATTTTGATGCTTTTACGTGTCTTTAAAAAGGCAGTTGCTAACAAGTGGCTAAATGAGATTATACAAAATGTAATACCGCTGAACACTATTCCGCCAGTTGTATAGTTTGTTCATAGCCTTACATTAGCTGTTTACTTCTACTGTTTGCATTCATGCTTCAAAAATCACAATAGTGGTGTTCATTTGTGACGATTATCTGGCTGAGTATCATAAAAGTGTATTTGGCAGAGAGCTTATTCTCTGCAATAATACAAAAGCTTTTTGTTGAGAGAACCAGTGTGATAATTACTTCCCTGGTTGTCCAGCATCAATATGTATTCTGCAGCACTCTATATCAAGGAGTTGAAATTTGCACCACCTTAAACATCTGCAGCGGAAATTAATGCAACAGTCAAATCATTCCGTCTCAAAGTTGCCAATAAATCAATTAATGCAGTTTAAGAGAAAACATCAAAAACGGTTGAGTTCACCTTTAAAATGGAGATTTTTTTTCTCGTCTGATAATTAGAACTTAAAGACTTAAGACTTGTCTCCGTTGGCTCCTCTACATCAGAAGACTGATAGTGAGGAAATGATCCTACAGGAAATAAGAAGGTCGACTTTTGGAATAGTTTGGACACATAACTCTTGAATTATGCTGCACAAGCTGTTTGCACTAATTTGATGGATATTTTATGTTTTTTTTTGTGGCTGCACGAAGATGGCCCTTCAAAAGTTTGAGATGGAAGATGAAATCATGATAATAATCTCACTGTTTTTATTGGTCCGACCTACTTCAAAGTAACTTCATTGGACGTATGGGGAGAAGATAATGACTGCATTTTTATTTTGAGGTGTACTGTACTTTTAAAATGGACATTTTCTGCAGCGTAAGCAGAAGTGGCTGAAAAAATAGTGAAGCCTTACAGACATCATTCTGTCCCCGACACCGCGGGAGCAGAAAACTGATTCAGCATCTTCTAATCCTCACATTTCTTTCTCCCGGTACACCGATAGGTGCTTTCAGATGGACTCATCATACCTTGGAATGGGATAAAAATTAAATTAAATCAATGCAAAATTCTTCTGGAAAACTGGAGACAAAATCTTAACATCCCTGTATAATTACATCCAGAATTTAAAACACTATGGAGCAATCAGTGCTGCTATTAAATCACCAAATAAAAATATAGTCCCTGGGGATGATGACAGATGTTGACCATCAGCGACCAGCGAGTGGGTCCTCACATCTCAGAAATCATAAAAAATAAAGTGTTTACATTGTTTTATTGGTAAACTACCAACATAGATTCAATACAAAAGTTAGACAGTTTAACAATGTAGGGGTACAAATCATCAGTTAATTATCACAACACATCTAACATCTATTACTTCTATATTCTATATTGCTACTATGATTTTTCATTTGACTGCAGTACAAAACAAACAAAATTAATAGAAACATTGCTGGGTTAACCTAATTTATTTCAAAGGAGTGGGATAAAGGCTTATAGTAACTCAGGTTCAGAAAAAAGGGGCAGAGTCGGAGTAAGGTTCAGGTTCACTAGCTGTGACAACTCTAATATTCTGGAAGGGAATGAATGGCACTGGGCCGGTATATGAACTGAGGGCTTGAGGAGGGAATGAGATGCAGGGGAGGAGGTGGGCGGGGTAAGCCAGGCAACTGCAGAGCAGATGCAAGGCTTATTGAAGGAAGGCTTGAGCTACGGCTATGACACATGAACAGAATAACTGGAGCTGCGATGTTGGTATGGTGACCGATCAGTTGTTCTTTAGGTGCACTCGGCCTGACAGAACTTTTTGTGTATGCTTGAATGGTTGGCGGCCGATATACAATAGGACATTATTAAATAGAAAGCATTTGTTTGTGGTCTTTTATTAAAGATCTTTTCAATAATTGCAGAATTGTAATTCTCACAGATAAAGTAGGCAACTATGACACCCTCCCTGCGGACGCCTCAGAGAAACAAATTTATCTATGATCGTGTCCCAGCTAGTGAGCCTTTTGGGAAGTGCAGACCAGATTGCACTGTGCATATATTGTACCCCAATGATAGGACACAATATGTAGTGTGACGTCTTCTCTTTTAAGCCTCCTTGAGCAGATGATGTAAGTTTGAACAGGTGTATAGATGGACGGCACAGTCAGGTGATTGGGAAAGAAGGGAATGTCTGAAGGCATCCGCTTGATGGATGGAAAATGGCAATGAAGGAGCATGTGGAATAGGGACCGAGAGGAAGGGCCCAAGACTGTGACAGATGCAACATAGAGACAGTCAGTTTTACCTGACACTTTAGGTCTTTGATCAGACCTGATAGTCAAAAGCTACTAAAACCTAGGGACCATTTTGTGATGGATCACACCAGCCACAACACCAAATCAGGATGAGGGCGTAAAGTTGGGGGGCCAATGGCGCCTTCGCCACTTCCTACCCCACTAGTTCCGGTGCCCTTGCTTGGACCACACCCATCTTAAAACTTGGACTTCATTTTGATCTCAGCTGCACACCTGCAATGTTTCAGGACTGCTTCTTGCACAGTTTTGAAGCTATCGCGGCGATAATATCTGTCCACTGATAGGTCGACAACACCTGGCAAAGTACTCAAAACTTTCTGGATGGTGGTACAGTCACCATTTCTTGAGATGTGCTTAAGGCTGTATGGTACCTGTAACAAACTGCAAGAAAATGTCAATGATTGAAAGCCAAAGACCCAGAGGCGTCTCAACATGCTGTCATTTACGGCCCTCTGAGGCCCCTTGAATTGGTGCCCCATGACAGGATTAGGTAATGATGCAACTGATATTGCTCCTCAGTAGTGAGAATTTAAACAAAACCAATTGACATGCAGTGAACATGGGATTGCTGAGGCCTAGTTGTCTGGCTCACTTTGACAGGTTTCTTGGATAGAAGACAGAATGGGCTTCCATCCATGTCTAAAATGTTTCCACTGACAATGACCTCTTATAAGAATTTTTGCAGTTGGTATTCATGACTTGTTTTTGGGGCTGCTTCAAGTTAGACTGCAGGATTACAATCCCAAAAGCAGCATTATCAGCAACAAATGCAAACAAACCCAGATGGACAGCAACAATAGGTGTGTAATTTTGCTCTTCATGTCTACCAAGCAAACAGTCAGAATTATTGTACACCCTGGCAAAGATACTTTGCTTTTGCTGTGTAAACCAAAATCGAGTTTTCCCAATATTTCTCAATTTACTTGGCAAATTGCTCTCCCTTGCTAATCTCCATGGTCTGCCAAAAGTACAGACAAACTCATTCTGTCTTTATTGTGTCTTGTGTTTTATCTTTATCCTTCTTCCATTCTTTCCTTCTTTATCTCTCTAATACTGTTTAACAGAGGATGAAACTTTAATGGTCCATTGAAATAAACTGGGTCATTGCAGCAGCAATTGGAACACAACCAGAACAAAGATCAGTTGGTGATCTTCTCTTCTTGTTTTTACCCTTTTATTGTCTTCCAAACAAGTCTGGACGTAAAAACAAAAGGTAGGAATGGAGGATGAAAGCAAGATATTAACCAAACTGTCCATTTTTAGCCAGGCTAGTGGCATGGCCCCTTGTCATTAATGCAAACGGCTAACTGTGTCAATGTGAATGAACACATAAAGACATGTTCATTTAATGCTGAGAAACTTGTGGGTTTAACAGTTGAGAAGCTGGATGGATGTTTAAAGGTCATATAGTAGTAGTATTGGCATTTTCATTATTTGATCATGATGTTTACTTTACTTTAAAGCAACTATGAGGAATTTTAATTTGGTGTTGATTTTGGCAGTCCCTGTGGACACGTGTGGTAGTGAGCACCATAGAGAACCCGGAACTGGGTTCGGTCCGCGGTGGGCCGGTTGCTGCTGGAGGCCGTACTTAGAGTCTGAGCTGAAGGAGTTTCTGGTGAACCTGATTTTGTCCGATTTTGCTTGGAATCTGACCCAGTGGCACCAATGACAAGCCATAACATTAACTATATAGAAATAGACAATCTTCTCACTGATTGTCTCGTTGACTTGTGTGGGCAGTAGAGGCCTCAGTGTTAAATTTAGACTGTTTCATAACCAGTTAAAAGTTGCTCACGGTAATTTAAAAGCAATGATTCAACATATTAGGAGATAGTTCTTGCTCAGGTGGAGATGAGCTTGATTGAGAAGATTGATACCACTCTCATGTCTGTGTGTTGGACCTACAGCCGGGAAGCCGCTTATATAAAAAAAATTGAAGAAAGAGGAAACGGCTCGCCTGGATTTGTCAAACAACACACTTATTAACACCTCTAAACCACACTAATTAACACATTTAGTCTTTATACACATACAACTTTCCCTTTTTTCTTTATGCTTAGTTAGGCTGTCAGAAAGTCAAGAAGCAAATGTATCAAACCAAGAGGATTTGAATGCCTCACCATAACCATATCTTTAAGCATATTTATACTATAAAAAATAAAATACCCCAAAAATAATCCAGGTGGCATTACATTTTCTCTAAAATGTTCATTACTAATTTTAGACTTTTAGTTGTATTATGACCAGAAATAAGTACATTAATAAAAGGATATACTATCTTGATAAAATCATAGCACAACAGCATTGCAAAAACAAAATAGAATACAAACAAATAAATAACAGAGTGTGGTCAGGCAAGAAAAGTATTCAGATGTGTCTTTAGACTGGTTTTAAAGGCATCAGTGGAGGGGATGATACCCTTTAGTGACAAACTGATCCACGGTTTAGGGACGACAATTGAAAGTGCTTGATCACCTTTTGTTTTTTAACAGAGTGCGTGGAATGGAGTGCAGTGATTGGTCTCCAGCTCTGAGGGGTCGGGAGGTGGAATAGAGGATGAGCAGTTCAGAGACGTAACCTGGTGCCAGTCCATGCAATGCTTTAGAAATACATTCTTAAACATTTTTTTCAATCAATTCTGTATTTCACTGGAGGGAGGACAGTACACAGGGGATATGGTCTCTTTTCCTGGTACCAGTGAGGACTCTTGCTGCTGCATTTTGAACAAGCTGCAGGCGAGATATGGCTGACTGACTGATTCCTTCATAGAAAGAAATGCAGTCGCCGAGGCGAGAGGAAGTAAAAGCTTGAGCCTCTAAATCTTTAACGGGTAGGAATGATTTCAAATTTTGCAGCTAAGTTGAATTGTTTATGAAATTTAAAAAAACAGAATCAAAGATAACTTTACATACGATGACGGCAGCCCGAGGGCATTGATTGTGGTTGAGTTGTCTGCTCAATTGGCTTTTTTTAATCAGAGTGTATGACAGCACGTTTAAAGTAAGATGGGACATAACCATTAACCAGGGAGTTATTAATTATTGATAAAACACTAAGCCCAATGGTGTCCAGTACTTCCTTAAGTAGGCGTGAGGGATCCATATAATGTGCTCGGGTTCATGTATGAGATAATGTCTCAAGGAGTGAGAAATCGGTTCAAAGTTGTTAAGAACGGACATGCATGAGCTTAATCCTGAAGGTCACAGGAGGGCAGTGAGATCTGAGATCGTATCGTGTCAATTTTGCCAATAAAGGATCTTAAAAAATATTCACAGGTATCCGAGGTTGCTTTATGACAGTTTGTAACTGTGGGGTTGAGTTCTCTATTTACTGTATTAAATAGATCTTTGGGTCTATGGGCATGTTTGTGTGAAGATATGGCTAGATCTTTGGTACTGACAGTGCAGCTGTTGATGTTCAGTCTTGTCCTGCTGCCAGCCCTGATAGAGCAGCTTCCACCACAGCTCATCAGCCATAGCAATGTCCGCTCTGCTAGCAGGGCCCGAGACTTTAATTTTCTTTATTTTTTTCATTCTCCACGCTGTGTCTTTGTCAGTAATTCTAGTCTCTGTGACAGGGGTTCTGTCTTGTGATCATAAGGGCATCTGTGGTGTGTAATTCAGGAAGTGTGTATGCGTGTGCGTGCAGATGACGAGAGAGGAGGAGAAGTACTTCTGCATCATTATGTATTAACGAGGTTCTCGGCTGCAGAGCAATATCCCCTTACTGGCACTGACTGCTTTACACTCAGATCTCACACAGACACACACACACACACACACACACACACACACACTCTCTTTCTATCTCGATCATTCTCATTGCTTTGTCTACGCTTTTGTCATGTCTTGATAGAGCGGTAAACACAACATTGACATATTATCACAAAAAATGTTTTATGGTAAACATGTTATGCTGTATTTTCATACATTTCCACCTTGCGTTACGTGAGTTTCACCGCGGGATCCTTTGTGTTTACTCGCTCCACAGCAGGGCAGGGCTCACCTCCACATAGACGGCAACAATGTTTCATCAATCGTGGTTGAAATAACCACCATCTCGGCTTTGTACATGCTGTGGTCTCAGATGCGGCTTGAAACCAAACGCCGGTTCATAACATCATCCGGTGGCACTCGGTGCTGTATCTAGCGAGTTTACTACAGCTCTATGAACCCAAAATAAACAACTTTGCTGTGATTGAATTGCAATAAATGGATAAAAAAGGATGCCAAAATAACTACTTAGTGATGTAGATTTGTAAAAAAAAAAGTCTGAATTCATGCTTTGTTCTGTCCGCAGGCTTACAAGCAAAACACTTTTAAAATGCAGATTTTCTGAATGGAGCTTGGATCAATCAGCCGCCAAAGGCGTATGAATAGTGCCTTGACAGTGAGGTCTAATTACATGCTAATAGAGCGCAACAGTGACGGTCCACTTCTTCATTGGCTCGAGTTCCAAAAGGGAAATTCACTTTTCATTCATTTCAGTGACGTTTTAGGAAATCCTTATTCACCTTCCCCGCCCATTTTTTCAATTCCGGTTTGAACGCAATTATATTCATTCTTCAAGTTTGGACGAGTAGTAATGTCAACAATTAATGATATTTCAGAACATTCTGCAGCCATACTGCAGCTCTCAGGTGGTTTTACAGTACCACATCCATCAGCAAAGGTACAAGGCTATGAACATAATCATTTTAAAAGGGAAGGAACTCGTTGATCAAACGTTGATTCAAAATATAATTGGGAGTTTATCTTCAAGGGCAAATTAAATCCATCCAATCGGATTCTGACACAATCAACCGTATGCATATAAATTACGTAAAGTAGGCCAACAAACTCTCAAAAAATTCTTCCCTCGTTTCACCTGCCTCGGGACACAAGGTTTGTTTTGTTTATCCCTTACCTCTCCAACAATTCTCGTGTTTTATTATCCTCATCCTGAGGCAGCCCTGGGGCTAAGCAGCTAATGACTGTTCACACAGTGCTGGAGACACGAGGCTAACATCCTCGGCAACGCCAACACAAAGGGGGATGGAGGGGGGACGTGTTTGTAGCTTGTCCCATCTACCAGGCCTAAGGCGAGCATTGAATCAAATTCTCATTACTGGTGCTTACAGCACCTTCTATCAGTGCCACATCCATTATTCCAGGTAAGATAGCTACCTGTGATGGGTATCTGCTGATAACTGGTTCACAAAAAACATTGCTGGCATTGATCGAAGCCCCAGTGTGAGGGTCTGAAGTGGTGGGCATCAAAAAGAAGATTTTATTGACCCAAAAATCCATCCATCCATGTGTCACAGCTTATCCTTTACAGGGTCGCTGGGGGGGGGGGCGGGGCGATCGCAGCTGACATTGCGGGGGAGGCGGGGTACACCTTGGAGAGGTCGCCAGTCAATCACAGGGCTGACACATGGAAACAGACCATTCTCGTTCACATTCACAACTCCAGCCTACGGCTAGATACGGTAATTAACCTGAGCTTTGTATGGTGAGAGGAAGCCGCTGAAGAGAACCCACGCTGACACGAGGAGAACATGCAAAACCCAGAGACAAACTCAGGGTATGCTAACTTAAAATAAACTGACTAGAGGTTAATAGAAGTGATCTGACCAAACTGACCAAACAAAGACAAAAATACCTAAAGAAATGTAACAGAAATGGGAACATACAGTACATAATGGCTGATCAGACCATTTTTTTAGAAACGAAAGGGGCAACACAAAAAAACATGACCAAATGGTCTATCATTTTGAATATTTTAACAATGAACCAAAACAAAAGTGCCAAAAATATGATATATTCTAAAGAAAAACTAAATCCCTCAACTACGAATCCCTATCCCCTGTCAGTTGGTTGCAATGTACAACCACACTGCTAGATGTCATAGGCTTAACTGTGACAAAGAGTCAGGCTGCTCTCATCCATTATTCGCAGCTACACCTACGAAAAACGATGCACCGTAATTCGCACTGAAGTACTTTGTATGTTCTTCATGTAATCATAAACGAGGAAGTATGAAGGCCGCAAAACCACACACAGGGTGGGCGAGAAGTCAGTGTCGATGTATTGGTCACGTAACTTGCGTAATGTAGTTAAGGCACTTCCGTGGTTACTTTAACCCAAACAAAGCTCTTTAGTATTTCACGACTCATTCCTAAACTTAACTAAGTCAGTTTGTTGCCTAAACCGAACTACATATTTCACGGATCTTTTCCCAAACCTAACCGAGTTGTTTTGTTGCTTAAACCAAGATGAGTAGCGTTAGTTTCCTGAGAAGACAGAAGTTTATTTTGAAACGTAACGAGTGGAAATTGAGGCGTGTTGCCGGCTCTCTTAGAAAAAAGAGAGCCAGCAGGATATCATACAAACCGTTGCATGAGGACACTTTAAGAGAATAAACACGGCAAAAATAGGAACTAATGTCCCATAAATAAACACATAATAAAACTGATAATAAACTATGAGTATCATGTATGAAACAAAAGCTACGTGTCATTGTGCATTCTTTTGCAGATGCACGTGCAATGTGAATGCAATGTGCATAAGGTCAACAAACACTCACATATACACACATATAGAACACATATGCACACATCAACACACAAGTGCTCACGAGTAAAACCTTGGAAGCAAATTAAGCGTCACGCACATCCCAACTTGAAGCCAGTGTTCTCCCCTCCAGGCCTGGTCTTCTGCTGTTTGTGTACTATTCACGGGCAATTTAAGAACATTACAGAATGCCGTGTCTGCTGGGTGCTGCATCAACCCCCGGCTACCAAACTGCACCCCCACGCCGACGAGGCTCACTGTGTCAATGACTTTCCAATGTTCGTCAGTGGAAGGACAGTCTAGACAGTCCGCTATCAGAGCTAGTCAGCTGCTAACTGGTCCCACTGGGCAGAGCGAGAAACTACAAAGACTCAAACACACACACACACACACACACACACACACACACACACACACACACACACACACACACACACACACACACACACTAGGGATAACCGCAGGCTGACATAACCAGGGCTTGTTAAAGGAACTATCCCATGACAGAGGCAGAGCAACAGACATCATGCATTTGTAGATGGAAGCAGACAAGTGAATCGATTAGAATGCATATAAACCAATCAAGACATTCAGTGACAGACGCAAAGCGGCATGGAGGGAAGTGCGTCTCCAGAGCCGGAGAACAGAGGAGCAGAGTTTACTCTGGGCTTTAGCTTTAACTCAACAGCCTGGAAATGGAAGGATTGCTCCATACTCATGGTATTACTGATCTCAGAAGCAATTAAAAACGACAACAAACTCCAAGCATTTTTGCAAAATGGTGAACTGTTTAGGTCTTGTATAAGACAAGAGCAAAAGAAATGCCACAGGAATGTGAAATACTTGCCTGCAAATACTTCGCATTCAAAGCCATTCATACCGCTACAGATGCATATTTGCAACAGTCGAAACATTTTACAATAGATCTGCATCTGGCCGTCTGTCTGAAGTACATTGTTGTAAAGACGAAGCTACCGTAAGCTATTTGAGTTACCTTTTAGAGAAATGCTCAGAGTGAATTTGAGTTCCCTCTGGTAAACAGTTGCTTTTATTCTTTTATAAGTTTTTATAAGTTTTTATAAGTGCGAATTAATCAAATGAAGAAAAAAGCCCCAGTGGGTAAACGCCTTAACAGAGTACGGTCATCTAAGTTTAGCAGGTTAGCATAATAATATAAACAAACGTTTGCTAATTAGCGCTGAACACAAAGTAGCGGAGGATCATGATTATAGGTATTTCCGGAACAAATTAAAACTTTGAACCGATGATGGCTCCAGAGGAAAGGTCAGGTGATCACTAAGTGATTACAATGGACCTTTTTCACGGCAGAAAAAGCACAGGTGAAATGAATAACATTAACGATAGCTCTGTTCCATTGAGTGTCCCAGTGAGCTCTCTGCACAGAACGACGCATAGGAAGAGATGCATGTTTTCTATTATCTGAAATCCATTTAACCACTGAGAACACATTTTTACCCATTAGCTTTCAAATATGTCTGACCTTGTTTTGACTTCAATTTGACCTTGAGCATGACTA
Organism: Ophiodon elongatus; assembly: GCA_016806645.1. Taxonomy (NCBI): domain Eukaryota; kingdom Metazoa; phylum Chordata; class Actinopteri; order Perciformes; family Hexagrammidae; genus Ophiodon; species Ophiodon elongatus. Next base: position 519,579 of record JACSYO010002165.1, read on the forward strand.
ATGGTGTGAGATGTATGAATGCACCCGATCCGCGTTTTGAGCTCACATTATGTTTCTGTCAGAGTGCACAGAGTACATTCGTATGCAGCTGGATGCCTCTGTCAAGCTTAATGGGCATGCACAAAATAAGCAGATTACCAGGCCCAGTCCCTTCGGATGACATGGAGATCAGCAGAGGAGGGAGAATTTATGTGCATAGCTTTCAGGAGACTATAGACCCTTTCACAGCCGAACATCAAAAATATGCTTAAGCATATGTTGGCAACGCAAGTAGCGTTTTGCCCTAGCCATCCAGACGAGTTAGCGAGCTCTAAACATTGACTTTAAAAGTGGTACTAACCTTTAAAATGTCTGGTTGCTGCATGTTTGGTTGTCAGAATGGATATTCCAACAGTGGACTCAAGTTCTACAGAATTCCGACCAGATCACGGCCGTTAGCAACAAGTGTTTCGGTTTAACAAGTGGCCGTGTTAACTGATGACTTTCAGCAGAATGGGTGTAAATGGTTGCTGTAGATAATGAATATGAATATGTTTGCAAATAACACATACGTACATGTCTTACTTTAGATGAGAAATGACAACGTTTTAAAATATAATATTAGACGATCAATTGTTGTTGAATTGAATTTTAGTTGTCCATATTTTTTTTCATTTATGTTGACGTTGTAGGTGAGTCATGAAATAAAAGGATGACAACGAATAATTATCTTTAAAAAAACAAAACAGCTATTTTATCCACAGTGTGGCAAATTTGAAAGGTGCCAAAAATCTGGCAGAACTGAAAATAAAGCCCCTTAGTCTGCATGCCAGAATGTCTCATTTCCCCATCAAAGTAAAAACAGCACAGAGCCAAACAACAAACAAAATGTCGCCGTCAGAATACTTAATGACGCTTTTCTAACGTTTGCACACAGGCTTCCTGACAGCCGGAGGACAAGGGGCTCTGTGCATTTGGACGAAGGGAGTGGACTCTCACTGTCTCGGGGAGATTTTTAACAAGAAAAGGACTTGCTGAATATTTCATACACTTAATTCTGCAGCAGTCATGCACTGGGGGGGCAAGACCAGACCAGAGATTGGAGAAGACGGAGAGAGCAGCTGGATGTCAGAATCAACGATATGGTTGTCATCAAATCCATTGTTATTTTGCTAGTTCATGGAGCAGGGGTGCTCGACCTTTTTCAAACCAAGATCTACTTTTTACAGCAGCCAGTCTGCCGAGCTCAGCGTGATCTCACATTAGGGAAAGTTACGATTAAAGTGTTTTAGTAGCCTATATTCTTTAGAAAATGTTTGCTCTTTAAACTCATATTCTATAAATCAAAATAGTAAATTCAGAAAACTTTTAAATAATTAATTATATTGGTTAAAAAATAAAAAAGTTTACAATAGGACGGGAACATCGTAACGATAAATTACAGCACCCTCATCCGCAAAGGAAGCTAAATGAGCGTCTTCTCTGACAAGCTAGCAGTTAGCCAGTATATGCTTGAGAACCAATTCCCATAAATCTGCAAATATTTTTTACCGGCTTGGTGGGTTTGGTTTCAGCCTACTGGCGAATTACGACTACATTACCTATCAAATCAAATTGCCGCGGGCAACTGCCAATCAGCACCACTTGGCAACAGATTTGTGCCATCCGATTTGATTGCCCAAAGGCTTTGGGCACACGTTTTCATTCATGTAAAAGTCCTCCGCTTTTAATGCCCATCCTCCACCATGACCACCTCTCTTTGACTCATGTGCTGTCCAAGTTTATTATACCTGAGACATGTGATCTGGATCATAAAGTTGAGTGGATATTTTCTTGCCTGTATAGATATTTACAGTATAGAACATTACATTTGCTCAGTGAAGAATAACATAAATGTTATATTTCTTCTTGTGGATTCCCATCCATTGCTGACACTCTTCAAGTCATTTTCAAACGACGTGAGCTTTTGTTGTTTTCTTGAAAACGATAATGCGGTCTTCCATCATTTAGCATACATCCACACTAATCCATATTCCTAATACACTAATCCTCTAACTTCCATTTGAAACCAGGGTTTTTAAAGCAAAACATATCCACACGGACGTTTCAGCACCGTTTTAGAAAGGATTTCCGTTCACACTAACATTCCTGAAAACGAATATCACATGACTATTCACGTACACTGGGCATGTGGGCGCCGGTGTAAACAGGAAGTAAATGTGTTGCTTAGTTACAGACAAAACAACAGAATATTACAGTACTCTTTAATAATAAAATGTCGGGCTTGATACTTCAGAACCTCTATAATCTCTATATACTCAAACAGGCAGATTTAGTGAATAAAAAAAACATAGTTACAAGGCTGAAGGTCTTGCTGTTTCTCTCTCTTACACATAAAATTGACTTTAAAATGAACACGTACAAATCAAAGTTTACTAGATTATGGGTCAATAAATTTGGTCAACACACGTCTCTCAATTGTCTCCTCAGTTTTGTTGTTGTCTGTTGTCTCACTCGTAGCTCTGCTAGTGGCTGAAGTCCCTGTCGTACTGGAGAGCATTTATGCTTTTTTTCCTTTACAGTTTCTTTGTGGACTTCACAATAGTTGTGCAGAAGAAAAGGAAAGTCCTCTGCTTTGTGTCCATCGGCCTCCTCAAAGCGCAAACCGGTACTTCGGGATTCGGCAGCGTTTCAGTGTAAACGTAGCAAGAGCTGTGCGTTTGAAAATGGAAACATAGTACTGTGGATGTAGCCTTAGTTGGTCTCCATACCCCAAAAAAAAAAACTTTCACACAATGCTGCCATTATTATCTGTTACAAAGAACAATGGGAGGGAAGGAGGTGAGGCGGAGATTCCTTCTGAAGAGTGCAGTAATTGCAGCACTTTAGAGCTGCACTGAGGTGGAGTAATAAAGAGCATTGTGTCTAATTCGCGGTTAGAACACACACATGTACACAGATGTTATTGCTCTCTGGGAGAATGAGTCAGTCCGGCCAGGAGAGAAAGGAGGAGGAGGTAAAGCTAATGAACGACAAACAAAGGGATGGAGGGATTGCAAATGAGTGGACTGGAGGAAGCAGAAGAGGAGGAGGGGATAAAGTGGTGGTGAAGGGATGGAAGTTGAATATCAAAGCAAGATGGAAACAAGAAAGATAGAGTAAAGCAACGTTTGTCCTATCAGGTTTGACTGCCTCTGTTCCTTTGTGGCTTCAAAGTCAGCAAGTTGAAATGAAGAGAGCGGGGGAGGAAGATGAGGGAGAAATAAGGGGAGTTGGAAGAGGAAGGTGGAAAGGTTAGAGTTGTAATTAACCTTCGGAGTCAGCATCGCTCCAGAATAAACAACCCGACTTTCTGTAACACTACAGCTTTGTGTAACCTTGTCTGCAGCTTTCGCTGCACTTTATTCCTCACCTATAAAATACTAGTCTGTGCCAGAGTTCAAGGGAAGTTTTTTCTTTTTCTCCTATTTTGGAGGTCCACATTTTTAATTATACATTTATCTTTACGCACAGCTCCCCAGATTGATCTTCTTTTTCCCTCTCGTGACAGTTCTGGTTGCTAAAAACCAAGATGGCCACTGCAAAAATGCCAAACTCAAGGCTTCGAAACAGCAGTCAACGAACCAATGGGTGACGTCTATGGTTCTGCCTGAAGAACATGATACATGTTGGCGTGGCTTACACTCGTTAAATAGTGACAACGTGAAAATACCTGGTGAAGACGGGAATCTCCAAGTGGTGGTATGACTGTGTAGCCAGCTGGACAGGTATAAATGGTAACACAATAAAATGCATAGAACAACAATTCAACGTAATGCGCTGCTGATCCAAAACACTAAGGGAAACTGCAGTTGAGAGTCACAGCAGGCTTTTAGGCAGTCACAGCAGAGAGCAGTTGGACACCATGTTTCCCACATGCTGACATTAAAAATGAGCAAAAGGGTGTACCAAAAAAATCACTTTAAACAGAAGGAGATAAATTCATATATGACTGCCTCCATTACAGTTTCTCTGCTGCTCAGTTCCCTATATGCTCCATCAGGATCCATCATCCTGCTGCCCACACACACATATGGGCAAGCACACAGACACACACACACACACACACACACACACCTCCGAGTTGCCTCTGAACACCTTTAAACATTGTTTGGGTCTCACAGGCGTCAGGGTAGTGATGTTTTTTTTATTTATCTGTTTATTTCTTTCAGTAACAAACGGGCTAAAAGCAGCAGTCAGCGCCATCTGTTACTGTTGAGGCTGATAGCTGCTCTAATGGGCTGGGACTAAGGTCCACTCTGCTGACACACACACACACACACACACACACACACACACACACACACACACACACACACACACACACACACACAGATCAGCATGCACACATTTCAGTCTGAGCTACCATGCATCTAAAATCAATGCAGTTAATTAAGCAAACATACAGACAATTGAAGGTGTTCATAAGCAATAGAACTGTTGATTATCTGAAGACAGGTGGCTATTTCACCACATGTAACCAACCATTCGATCCCCGGCTCCTCCAGTCCGTGTCGATGTGTCCTTGGGCAAGACAATTAACCCCAAATTGCTCCCGTAAGCTGTGCCTATGGCATGTGAATGTCGCGTGAATGTCAGTTAGTTTTGATGGGCAGGTGTCACCTTGCCTGGTAGCTCATGCCATCAGTATATGAATGGGTGTGAATGGGTGAATGACATGTAGTGTGAAAGTGCTTTGAGTGGTCGGGAAGACTAGAAAGGTGCTATAGAAGTACAAGTCCATTAACCATTTACATGTAACCATACCCCAAAGGGACAGACCATTGTTACCGATATCCCAACAGTCCAAATATGCCCCATTGGACTGACAGCCCATTTGTCCGACTGTTCGTTATCCCAAAAAGAAACACCCATATTTTCAAAGGCCCATTGCTCCGAAAATACATTCTCTGTGTAACTAACAGAAGAACATGGCTAATTATTATGCAGAAGGACATCAAATCTTCCCAATTCTTTTTTCCTTACATGGCGAAGGCATGACCCACATCACTCTGACTCTGATTGGCTAGTACTTGTTGCCTTCATTGGTTGGGTTGGCTAGGTTCAGGCATGAGGAGTGGGATCGGTTAGGGTTAGGGTAAGAATAGTCTGACTCACTGGATGTGGACTGAAGGAATAAGGCTATAATCGGTTGCTTATTTCAGCCGACATTCTCCTCCCCTTCCGCTATCGGCACCATTCTGCAGGGGCACCGTCGCTGGAGCCTGTGATTGGTTTAAAGAAATAAAAACAAAAAAGAGCAATTGTTTTCTTTCCAATACCACAATAGTAATGCGTGGGGCCAGACCTTTCTTTAGCACTGAAATAGTGCTATGGAGATAGGTCTGGCTATTAAAGATGTAAGTATCAATGTAAGTATCAGAGAATGCCAATCAGAGGCAGAGCAGGGCGGGTCACGCCATAGCAGGAAAAAATATTGTGACCAGGTAGGTCTCATGATGTCATTCTGCATAATAATTAGCCATGTGCTTCCATTTGTTGCAGAGAGAGAGTATCTATACTCGGAGCAATGGGCTTTCGGTCCAATGGAATATTTTCCAGACTATTGTAGTTTTGGAATAATGGGCTGTCGGAACAAAAGCATGACTCCACACCTAACCCCGTTTGGGACCGTCATTATGAGGGAGCCCAGGAAAAGTGTCTGCACTTCATTGGAGGTAGGTAACTTGAATAAACCTGCATTTGCCAAACAAACCATTTCGTCTTCATCCTTAAAGTCTTTTCTATTGTAAAGCTGAAACGTATTCCACATCACAACAGATCTTCCAACAAAGCATAAATCTTACATTTGTTGGTTTTGAGTGTGGAACAGGCTCACTCTGGTCAAACAAACCATGCTGTGTGGTTGTCATTATGTTTTTTCCACCTTGAAGATGGAAAAAAGAAAGATGAAGGAAAAGTACTTTTTTGGTGAATTGTTGTTCCACTATAAACTTACTGCTGGACATAATATGCATTACAAAGAAATTTTTGTGACAATTGCTACTGACAAATAATTTTTTCAAGATTTTCCTCTGAAGTTTTTCCTTTCCGGGGTCCGGAACCTCTTGTATTTTACACTCTGGCCTGGAGCCTCAAGCAGAGATTTGGAGTGGGCTACAGAGGTCTGGTAAGCTAATTTCTTTCCAACTCCACACCCCCAGATGTCACAGTGCAGTGACTACTGGAACAGGGATTGGACCCAAATGCAGACAGCAGAGGAGGCAGCCCGATCAATTCTGTGATTTATTGTAGAGAAATGCTTACAGATTCCAAATAAAGCAATAGGTCCAATGATGACGAACTGACAAAAGACAAGAGGAGAACAGGGACTAAATACACAAGGGAAGGCGGGAGATAACAAGGGGCAGGTTACAGCAGGGCAAATGAGGAACAGGTAAAATGCATAAGACAATCACACAGGCAGGAAAAGGCATGAGGGCATGAAGTTAAATTGTCTGAAATGAGAGAAAGGTGATTATTAAAAAAATGAAAACGGAAGCTATGATTAAATGACAATAACTATTTCACATATAAAGAAACACCTGGAAACAGACTTATACAGTCCACGCAGTTCCTGTTAAATTGCCTTAGAGCATATTATTTTGATGATTATTTTATACGGCCTTGTGCACTTTTAGATCGCGTTTTTTTCAGATTTTATCTGCCAAAGGGAGGCAAACTTAGTTACTCAGCAACTTTTAAAGACATTTTCTTTAACTTCACATATAACTAGCGTCTCTCAATCCATATATCAGATTGCTTTAAACCTCAACAGATCTTATTTTAAAGTTTAGTTTTTTTCATCCTGAATGTGATACTTTTGTTTATTTATTTAGCTGCTAAGTTATACCTTGATTGTTCTCTGCTGAGGTGGCACAGCTCCTCAAAGCTCCTGCAGAGGAGGGGAAATGAAAAGCCCGGGTTCAGATTCCTAATCCACTCAGCAGCACGAGCAAGGCTGAAGGGTGAGCAGTGTGAAACGGTGAGTAGGATGCAGTAAAGAGAGAGAGGAGCAGCTCTCAGTTTTTTTCTTCCTGGGAACGTTTAGAAAAAAACATATTTTATTTCAATTTCTGCGATAATGTAACGGACGTCAATCAAAAATGTGCTCCCACCTTTTTTTTTATTTGCAGTAATCTAAAACCTTAGCTCCACCTTCATTGTCTGATTTGTTTCCCTCATTGCCCTCTCGTGCTTAGCTGCGTGGATGATAGATGGTAGAAATGACTTTCTCTGGGCTGGAGTATCCCCAAATCGATTTTCTCAAAACAGAAATGCATTTCCATACTGGGCAGAGTTACAGCAGGAAAGCTGAGTGGTGAGACGTGGAACAGAGAGAGAAAAGAAGAGGTTGGGCTGTAATTCACTGGTAAACAAACCCTGATTCAGTGCAGCACCAGGGGCCCTGCTCTGCTGTATTTACAGTCCTTTGTTTTATAGTGATAGACAATAGAGAGAGGAAGATCATTCACGGGAAAATTCATATGTGAGATTCAGTAGTGTTAAGGCAGAGTCACGATAATGTCACAGTGTTTGAAATAGAGGTAAGACAAACATTTTAATGCATATTTCTTTTCTAATCTGGCAAATGTCTGATGTTGATGTCAGATGAATTGTAAAAGATTTTGGGAAATGTATTCATTTATCTTTCTTCATGTCGTATGAGAAGATTTTGATCAATCTCATGCCTGAGCATTAAGTACACAGCTGGATTTAGGACCGGGTTAGCCTAGCTTAGCATAAAGACGGGGGAAGCAGGGGAAACAGCCAGCCTGGCTCTGTGCTTTATCTAATTCCTCAACGATATCATTTTGAGTGCTGATGGAGCAACTACAATGTTAGCATAGCATAGCACTGATCGATCTGAACTCCATTCTGAAAACAAGGATTTTAGAAGTTGTTTGCTTGTCGTCTTGCAGACAAACATGAATTCTTACTTTTTGCAAATGTCCATCACTATGTAGTTATTTTGGCATCCTTTTTGATGTTGGGTTTTCTGGCGTGTCTTGGACTTCAAAAATATGTACAAAGCAGCAATAGGGGATATTTCAGCAATGGTTGACGAAACGTTGTTGCCGTATACGTGGCGGTAAGCCTTGTGACTCGAGACGAAAGTTTGCTATAATTTATATTAGGACTGCACATATTTATATTATATTATATATTTTTAACCATTTATTGCAGCAATACGCATTTTTAGATTGGCGCTGTGGCTCTGCTTATGTGATGTCCTGGAACAAATCTGAGTAAGCTCGACACAGACTTTCGCCGAGCTCACAAACCCCCAAACCTGCACTCTTAAAAGAGAGCAGATAAGCAGAGCCATACCCAGACTAGTAATAAAACTAATCTGAACAGATTGCAAGTTGAGAGGATCGCTGTACGGGACAATAATACAAAATTATGATGAGAACATGTTGCATGAGCTCAACAGTTGTTGGGGGTATATTGAAACTTTAGGCCAGATGCACCCCTGCTGAACGTTGAGCCCAATGGATTTAAGTAGAAAATGATGAATGTGATTAGGTAATAAGAATGAGTAATTAAGTGTCCAGTTCCTTGAAATTAATGCAAGCTCACATGACCTACTCATTTGGATGTAAAATACGAGCAAGCCTTGTGTATGCATGTAGAGGAATGTCTGGCGAGATACCTGCAGCATCTTGATACAAAGCAAATATGCTATTTGAGGTATGAGATTATATCTCATGACAAGCATGTCGCAATTCCTTCAACGAAGAACATTTAAGAAACGTTGGCTGCAGCAAAGGTCACCATGCTGATTCAAAACAGTGGGCTGTACTAGCAGGAGTCCACAGCACAGGAGCACAGGCTCAATAACATCCATGTGAACACCATAAACCATAAAGGAGCAATATGCAACATTCAGCATTAATAAACAAGCAATTTTCACGGTCCATGTGGACCTAAGCGGTAGTGTTTCTGAGCACCAGGGTCCCTTCAGAAAACCCTCTCATTTTACTGCACCATGGTCTGACAGTCTTGCCCAGCTCAGTCCTGGTTCTGGTTCTCCCGTGCATCCTTTCCCTCCAGCGGGCCCAGCGATATGGCCGAGGCCTCCGATTGAAGTGTCAATCAAGGGGTCTCAGACCCACCCGAGTCCCCATATTTTGCACACTAAGTGCAATGCGGTGCTGCGGCTGTGAGCTAGTACACACACTGGGAATCACATGCACTTACATACGTGCTCGGTAAACAAAGCACACAGGAGCCTGGATCACAACACACACAGAGGGAGAGCGACTTCATTCTCTGCTCAGGTAAGATTTTACATATGTGAAATCATTTTCACAGTGCTGTGTGATGTATTGACTTGAAATTTTGCTCTTAAATGTGATCTTCCCCCGAGGAAAACGATCAGATCATCTCCTGCAGGAGCAGGACCTTTTATTTGTAGAGTTGGTCTCTGCTGTGATAACACTTAAAAGCCTGCTGATCTAATGGAAATTTCCTCTCCAACCTGCAGTTCAAAATCTCTGTCTTGCTCTGACCTGGCTCCCCTCTGAGTGCGGTGGCTGGCCCTGTATTTTCATGATGACAGTAAACATCAGGTTTCGTTTGTGCTCCAGCTGTGACTTTCATTTCCATCCAGCTGATGGAACAGGTTGTTGACCTGCAGCCTAGGGCTTTCTTCTCGACATCGAAACCAAAATGTGCCTTTACTGCTTGTTGGGGATGTAAGATTTGGAATATATTAGAGTTCATTCCAGTATATCATATTGAGGAATGATATATACAGTAATATAGTACATCTTTCACCTTAAGTTCAAATTACTTTGCGGAAACAATTTATATCAAGGTAGGTAGGTCATTTACCTTCAATTCATTTTGGCTTGTTGACCGATGACCATTATCTTTTTCTAACATCTACCAAGTATTAAGATGCTTAGTTTAACCATATCATAATCACACTGTACTGCACCTGCCATGTGTGAATATTGTATTGTAGAAATAAATAATGCAAAAAATATTTTGTCACTGAACGCAATCTAGGAATTTGCTAAATGGTACAATATCAACGTCATATTGAGCAAGGGGTTTGATGAAATAACAGCAGAGCATAGTATATTATAGTATAGTATGCTATAATATACTATACTATAGCATAGTATGCTATAGTATAGTTTAGTATGCTATGCTTTAGTATAGTATGCTATAGTATGCTTTAGTATAGTATGCTACAGTATAGTATGCTACAGTATAGTATGATATAGTATAGTTTAGTATAGCATGCTACAGTATAGTATACTATAGTATATTATGCTATAGTATAGTTGAGTATAGTGTAGTATAGTATGCTCTATTCACCATTTTGGTGAACTTTCTCTTGCTCACACACAGCCTATACACATCCTGAAGATTTACTGCTGGAATAAGCACATATGGGAACACATTTTTTTTTTACTTTATTGTTGAAAACTATGAGACGGCGAGAGAAGCTGTAGATTAAATGTTGAGAGTGACAGGGCACTCAAGCGCAAAATTATACAATGAAAAAACTATCATGAGGGAGAGATTTAATGCACCTTGTGACATAAGTAAGATTATTGACACTAGTTCAACACTAAATAATATATATTTTTCATGATCCAACCAGGATATCACCTCGTGTCAAGTTACAAATGAATGAGATTGAATGAACTAACAAACTGAAAACAGAGAGGACACCTCTAGTTGGTTAAGTTTAATAAAGCTGAGGAGAGAGTTTTTATTTATTTTTTTTAATGGAGGTGGCGGTGTCACAGCTGTTGCAGCAGCTGTCCAGGTTGCGAGCGGTTGTGGCTGTACGCCTTCATTACACACGGGGACACATCATCTAGCGTGGCTGATGCCGGAGGGAGTGGGGAAAGTTTGTGTTTTTACTAGTTCAGGAGAATTACACAAGTAGGCAGCTACTGCTGGAGACGAAGTGGTGAACATGGGAAACACCAAAACTGGTAATTTAACTTGGCCCATTTACAGTAGCATTAAGTACAGTCTCACATACTGCAAGCATGGCTGTCATAGTCTTGTTTTAGGCTATTTTCCCTAAGACAATGCTAATCCTAAAACATGCCGAAGTCCTGCCCCAGAAACCAGACTGGCCAATCATAGCGTAGCATTGGCCAGTGCCAACCAGGGTCCGACAACCATCCGGCTGTGCCCCATAGACTCTCATTTTCTTCATTGTCAGGTTGGTCTAGTGGATTTCAACCTAGTCATGGCTTAACGTTGTGTAATAGCGATGCTCGTCACCTCGAGGGGTTGGAAGGAAATATACGTTTCTAAAACGTTACGTTTCTACTTAAAAACCTGTGGAGCTAACCTCATCAGAGTACGTTAGCATATCATTAACTAGCGTGAGCATCTGTACTGAAGGTGTACTGAACGTACACACATGCTGCTTTTGCTTTTTAATGATTGTGACAGTGAATAAAGACCATCCTGGCTTGACAGGAACAGAGATACTAATTTCATTGTCTTCCGTCTTGATCGCCAGGTGATGTGGTTCACTTTTACACTGTGTCATCCGTAGGCATTAGCTTATACCTCTTCTTCTTTATAAACCGTTTTCTCTGCTTAAAGTGTTTGACATCCTGTATATATCCTTCAAAGGCTAATTGTAGATCCGTCTCTCTGCTTTCGTCCATAAATGTGATAGTATTTATGCAGTGAGAGCAATTAGTGACAGTGTGGGCTCCATGGTAGTCTCTCTGGGTGGGGCTTAGCAAAGGGTAATTTACTGTATAATGTTGTTCTGAGATAAACAGTTGTCACATGATTACGCATCAGTGTGTCATTATCTCAGGATAACTGCCTTTTCTAATGCATGGTTTATCCCAGTAGGTTTCATCATGAAGTCATTCCTCTCAGACGTCGCTGAAGAGAGTGGAACGAAAATACAAGAAGAGAAAAGAAGAAGCCTTTGGTTGGCAGCTCCTCAAATCCAGAGATATTTTGGAACCAACTGGCAAAATTTTCAGGTGGCGTAATCTAAATCTTTCTCATTTCACTGCACACCACTTCCAACCCTGAACCCTTTCCTCTCAGGTGTCTCTCTTCTTCCATTACCTCATTCTTTCTTTCTCTCTCTCTCTCTCTCTCTCTCTCTCTCTCTCTCTTCTCTCTCTCTCTCTCCTGAGCGCTTAGACAAACCACCCAGAGAAAGAGATGTCTGGTGAGATGAACTGTGAATTTTCTTTCATTACTTTGATTATAAAAAGCCATGTTTCCATCCAACTGTCAGATGAGGCAATTTTGGGGCTCTTTGGGAAGAAAACGTAACACAACAGAAAAATGACAACTGCCTTTCAAGAAATGATCACTATTTGCCAGTCTGTTATTTCATGAGTGTCTGAATCACACTGGGTGGAGAGATGCTGTCGCTCTGCTACCCAGCATGTTGCACTCACTGGCTACGAACCAACAGTATCCCTGAATGTTAAGCGATTATTATGTTTATATATTTAGACCCTTCATGCCCATGGCTTTCATGCTCCATACTAGTCATTTCTGATGTAAATGGGCTAAATGCAGACGGCGGTGTCGACGTCCGGTAAAATCTAAGCCAGCCTAACCACTTCCTCTTTTAGCATGACTGTTCACTGTCTAACACATTTTGGCTAACATTCTTTTAATATGAAAAGATCATGTAATGTTTATAGTTAATCGAATGGTGTAAAACCGATTAAAAAAGGAAACTAACACTGGTAAATTAGCTAATGTGCTAACATCAGCATGGTTCAGACGGTTCTAACAACCCTATCTCCTCGCTGCAAACACTGGGCGCTGCTGTTTTTTTTGGGGGGGGGGGGGTAAATTGATCCTGGGTTAAACAAATCAGTTGTGGAAGAAGTACTCAGAACTTCTCCATAAGTAAAAAATAGTAATACCAAAGTGTAAAAGTATTCTGTTACAAGTAAAAGTCCTGCATTCAAAATCTTACTTGTAAAAGTACAGAATTATTAGAATCAAAATAAGATTGAAGTGCTCATTGTGCAGAATGACCCATTTAAAAAAAAATAATACATATTATATTACTGGTTTGATTAGATAGATAGATAGATAGATAGATAGATAGGTAGATAGATACTTTATTAATCTCGCAAGGGGAAATCTTTTCGCTACAGCAGCTTTTTTACATACAGGTAAGATAAGAACAATATATACAAAAAATAGAATAGAATAATAATAAGAAAATAAGAAAAATGCACAATATATACAACAAATAGAATAGAATAATAATATTACATTAAATTAACTAAGAAAACGAAACAGTAGTGCAAACAAACAAACAAAGGTGCTATAGTTGGGTGGTTGATTTGGCCAGAGGTGATTTATTGTACAGTGTTATTGCAGTGGGCAGGAATGACCTCCTGTATCGGTCCTTGTGACAGCGGAGCTGGAGAAGTCTGTTGGAAAAGGTGCTCCGCTGTCCTGCAGTAGGTGGTGGAGAGGATGGTCCGGGTTATCCAATATGGATAATCATTTCTTCAGTGTCCTCCTCTCCACCACCTTCTCCAGACTGTCCAGTTTGCAGCCAATGATGGAGCCGGCCTTCTTCGCCAGTTTGTTGAGTCTGTTGGTGTCTCCGGCTCCAGTGCTGCTCCCCCAGCAGACCACGGAGAAGAACAGAGCACTGGCCACAACAGACTGGTAGAACATCTCCAACATCTTGCTGCACACATTGAAGGATCAAAGTTTCCTTAAGAAAACGAGTCGACTCATCCCCTTCTTGTACGCAGCGTTGATGATGGTCTTCCAGTTCAGTCTGTTGTTGATTGAGACACCCAGGAACTTGTACTTTATTATTATTATTGGTGCATTACTGTATACACAACATTAATGGGTCGCTTAATCTTCAATAATATATCATAATTTATTAGTTGATTCAGTAAAAGCGCCTTAATTTCACCACATGCATGTTTGGTTCATTTTCTCTGCTCATATCAATCACTTGGAAAATTCCAGCAGATGTATAGCAATTAGCAATCATGCCCACATATATGAATATAATTATTACTATTACACAGAGCAGAGTTAGATTTATGCTAGCCTATAGCTGCAAATACAAGCTTCATGATTCAAATGGAGATTTTTTTTTCTTTTTTAAATGCAAATGACTAGAGCAAATAATCCAAGAGATGATTTATTCAGTGATATCATTAAAGGCAGTGTTACTGCAACGTGAAAATACATACTTTTAATTATGTCTATGCGTCACAATAGTTCATGCATTCTGATAGGTGGGTTCACCGGAGGTGATATATACTATACTATACCACCAGGAGATGGGGAAAGACGGTCATGTCCCCGAGTGAGGGGGGTGGGGTGGGGTGTGATGGAAAATATTTGTTCAGAAACATAAAAATCAATCAAAAATAAGATCAAAGTTTCATGGTAAAGTTACCTTGGTTCTGGGTATTATACCACTTCTGGTCAGTCCCCACATGGTTGCACAGAGCACACAGGTACACTAGCGGCTCTGTAGCTGAACAGGACGGGAATCCCTGAAGACAATCTGTGAAAATACACAGTTAAACATTAAACAATCTTATTTCAAACAATAAATGTGTGAAGTTTGGTTGTGAAAGAGATTACGTCACAGTTTGATGGTCTGGAAAAAACAAAACAAGACAAATATGAACCAAATTTCCACCGTTTATATACACTAAATGATGTGCAGATGCTAAAGTTGTCGCCAAATCGTTAACAATCTCATCTTGCTCATTTAAAATAACTAGTGGCCAAATGGAGTAAACAAACATGTTAAGGGCTGACATTACATGCCATACCTTTGTAATTGTGGATGCAGCTTGAAACGTATATTTTGAAGCCCTTCTCCTTTGTAGTTGCTAACGCACGTCACAAAACCTGAACGCCGTTGGACCAGGTAGCCGGCTGACTCGAAATGCGGAAGTAAGTATTTCTCAAGCCAAAGTCAAGATAATCCTGATGGCATCGTCAGGGCTACTTCTCTCAGACTTGACAAAGCTCCAGAGCCACAGAGGACTTCACGGGCCGAGCAGTAGCTCCCGTGAGGCCTTGTGTCCATAGGATTCCCTTCATATTGGACAACTCTGCTCCGTACAAATTAAATCCAATGTTAGCGCTTCGCGCGGGAAGTAGTTTGGCCATTACAGTGGGGGTGAAAGAAGTGCTCAACACCACCATTGTCACCATTTTTGTTCATTAAAAAAACATTTCCAATGTAGCTACTCACATGAAATAAAATAAAACTGCAAAAAAATTGTAACATTCTAATCCATAAAAAAAAGTTCTGTGCAATAAAGCGGAATGACAGGAAAAAAGTGTTGAACACAGTGAGAAAAAGCATTAACCCAGCTGGTTCCACTGATTACTTCTCCTACATGTGCTGATTAGAATCCGCTGGGTTAGTCCACGTTGGTGGGTTCGTACTCTCTAGTACCTCTTAATTCAAAGTAAGCCAATCATTTGTTTCCAAGCTGTCATGCAAGGAATATCTCGTGAGATATGGGAGGAAAAACCTGTGTTTTATATATATATATATATTTGTTGTTGTTGTAGCCACACTTTGTTGATGAATGTAATGTGCATTCATGTTTCCCATAAGTGTAAGCTAAATGCCTCAGACATGCAGTACCATTCTATTTAATACTTTTTTTCATATGTTGAGCATTAGCTGTTTGTCATGTTGGGCTTTTCTTACAGCATCGAGCACTGATTTGCATGAATTCTCCCTCCCCTTCAAATACCGTTCCTACTAAGTTAGAAAACAGTGTTGTACTTTCGTTAAATTACCCCCCCCCCTCCCCCATGCTGAGAGTTTTGAACTTGTTTTAAATCAAATTTTAATGTTGGATTTGAGAACAAAAGGGCTTGTTAACGTGGGCATTCTTTCTTTTTTTTTCAGAGCGGATCGCATGCAGCTCGCTCCAAAAGCCCCCAGCTCGGGGAAAGCCGGTAAACGAGGTAATTAGTATCATAATGTAGAATTCATACAAACATGAACCTCTAATCATAAAGTCTCTCGCAGACTTTAAGTGCTGAGACGCATGGGGCTTTAATGGAGAGAATGAAACGTGCGCGCACACACAAACACACACACACACACACACATACACACACACACACACACACACACACACAGGAACATTAGCGGGCATAACAGAGTGGCATTAAGGCTGCCATTAAATGCTCTCTAGCAGAGTAAACACAGAGGCAGTGCTGGGAGTCGTATCACATCACATACTCGGTGAACAGATGGACGAGCAAATGCAGCCTGGAAAGCAAGAAGGGACCTTAAAATGCAGCTAATGGCCTCCAAGGTCCTGCTATCTGCGTGTTTCAATACTTATCCCTATTCTTTCTGGCAAAGTTGAATGTGCTTTATGCTCTTTTCCATCAACCTCCCGCCTCACACAAACATTCAGACTAAGCTGCCCAGTGTGAACACAGTCCTCTACCGGTGGCCATTCAGAAGGTCAGGTTGAGGGCAGCTGAGAGTGTGTTATTCTGTTAATTCATTCACACATTTTATCACGTTATCTAAGGATTTGAACCAGGTGGCAACCTCCGGTTCTGCGCGAGTGAAGCCGATGCAAAAGGCCTCTGGTTGCTGGACTCCTCTGGTTGCAAAAAGAAGTCTGATTGTATGGAGGTTTACCTCAGTAAACATTGTAAAGTGAGTTTATGGTCTCTATCGCTAGTTTCAAGTCTTCTTTATTACAGCATGATGTTCATTCAGTAAATTATGGTCCATTTAGAGTCAAATAGACCATAAAGCAGAGTATGCTTTAGGGCGGGGCTTACTGTGGTTGACAGGTCGCTGTCGCTACCAGATATGTATACTGCTTCACTACGTCACTCCTCCACATTCTAAATATGGTAACTTCTGTTCATCGGTTGCAAAAAAGCCAAGATGGCGACGGCGAAATCACCAAACTCAAGGCTTCATAATGGCAGTACACAAACGGGTCCACTTCTTATATACAGCCTATGATTTGAACCAGCGCCCTTTAAAACGCAGGCCTCACTTTGAATGATAAGAAGCATACTATTGAAACCTCTTATCTGTTTACCGTGATGGTGTTTCATATCGAAAGATGCTAAATTCCAAATTCAACGCGTGGTTATGATCGAGGGAATGCCTCCACACGACTCCAAACGTGGCGACCGGTAGCAGCTAACGTTGCCCAAAACACGAATTATGCAAACACCAGCAACAGTACTGACACAGCTAACGGGGGGAACCAGCGGGAATTATGCTCGTTCAGAAACACACAGACCAATTACATGCTTTGTAAATCGTATCACGTGATGGAGCTCGGCAGTGCAGAGCGGTGGCGACTAGATAGCCAGTGGGGCACCAACATGCATACACAGCCAGCGTGGCTACTTAAACAAAACACAGAGAAGCTTGGATTACAGCGGTCAGAGAGGGAGTGACTTCATTCTCGGCTTAGGACACCACTTTATCTTTACATAGCGAATTTAGCAGCTTTAAATTATCATTTTTGTTCTCATAAAATTGCAACTTCAATTAATCTCACGCAATTAAAGCTTGAAAAAAAATCATAAAATGGTCATTTCAAATCTATTTTGTTGAAATGATGACTTTATTATCATAGAACATTTTTCATACAATGTTTAAACCTTATTCTTGGATTGGTTTCTCCCCTCACAGGAGGCTACATACTTACATGTGCACATGTCACCATCGATCCGAGTCAAATTTTTTAGAGAGTTTATTGTAACTGAAGTCGTTTTCCTTTTTCCAGAGAAAACCTAATTCTGTCCACTTGACCTCGTTTCTGCTCTCAATTTTGGCCGGTGAGAAAGACACTTAAGTGAATAAGACGTGAACAATTACCGGCAGGTACAGACAGAGTTAAATATGACACTGAAAATGTAGCTGCGCCTGTATGAATTCGAATTTCTTTTTCTTTAAAATGATTAGGTGTAGGATTTTGAACTCTTTGACACGTATCCGTTCTCATAGACAGTTCATATGTAACCATTGACATTTCATGCGTGTCATGTGTATGAGTGGACACTTTGGCATGAGAGTAGATCAAAATGCTAAGAATGGGCTACTGTGGCTCAGGGGATACAGCTAGTTGTACCTTTAATCACAAGTGTCCTTGAGCTCTGCAGGAGTCCAATGCTGTTTAAATTCTTAGGATGGATTAAATGCAGAAAGCCAAACTTTATGTATGTGACAATTCATATAAAGTTTAAGTCTTTTTTGTTTCTTTGTTTCATCTTCTGGGGACCAGGGGAATCCACAACAAATTCCATGGAAATCTCGCTTGCTTATTGAATTGTTAAACAGCCTCCAAGACCGACTTCCCCCTCACGCTTTTCCGACTTTGTAACTCGGGAGTATGGATTCTCTTCCAAGTCCGCCCAAGATTTTGAACATTTACATCAGGATCAAACAGAAAAGTGCAAAAGTCTGGAACAAACAAGGTATTATTCACAAGTGAATTACAGGTGCTAGAGAGAGGAAGGGGAGTGGAGGGGGGGTGATCGACCATGGCCTAAATAATCAGCCAAATAATGTAACAAAAACCTCCATTTCTGATGCAACATTGTCTGGATGTCGGCGACACCCGGAGGAGAATCTCAACCCTGATTAGCCTTCGTGAGACAGCGGCATGCAAATTTCTCGCTCGAGTTGAAACATTTCATTCACGTCACAATGAAACAAAACATGAACCGTGGAACCATTTTTGTAAACTATTTACATCATAAAATGCCACATATTGCTTTAAATCATTCAGGTATCAAGCAAACTGTGCGTGTATATGTATGTGTGTGTGTGTGTGTGTGTGTGTGTGTGTGTGTGTGTGTGTGTGCGTGTGTGTGTGTGTGTGTGTGTAACACAGAGAGAAACTGTGACGTCCTGTACTGCAACAACAGTCTGATAATAGAGTTTGAGAAGTATGGATATGTGTGACCAGTCTTTGTTGGCTCTTTGTGTGTGTGTGTGTGTGTGTGTGTGTGTGTGTGTGTGTGTGTCTGTGTGTGTGCGTGTGTGTGTGTGTGTGTCTGTGTGTGTGTGTCTGTGTGTGTGTGTGTGTGTGGTAATAGAGGGTTAGCACAGCCAGGTGACAGGGCCTGTAATTACAGCCAGCGAGACCAGACAGCCTGTCTTCTCCCTGAAAGAGAGAGACAGAGGATAGAAGAGAGGAGACGGGAAACACACACCCACCGGCCAAGTGGATGTGTGTTTGTGCGCCTGCATAAACAAAGTCAATTGAAACGCTCAAATCAATTAATGGAAAGTTCCTGATTGTTGTCATTGCCTTCACATGGTTGAACGTGGAGGCCAGCACAGCCCTTTAATCACAAGATGTATTTTTTTTAAATATAAAGGCGCACTAGAGTGCAGATCTCCGCCGGGAGTGTCTGCAACAACCACCGCTGCATTGTGCGATTGAATGAACGCGACCCACAAAGGCACACGCTCGCTCGCTCGCTCGCACACGACACGCAACCGATCGCGTGATCCTCCTGAGGGAGGTCATACTAAAAAGTCAAAAAAGTCTGATGTAACTCACAAACTCTGATGTTCAATTCATGCAACGCTGCTGTGATGGATTGACAGTATATTAAATCATACATCAGGTCAATATCAAAACAATTATCACTATTAAATATTACGTTGTCAAATTTCGTAACGATACATTTTGACTGATGAATTTCTTCCAGGCTTCCAGGGAGGAAAAACTCATTCAGACAAAATGGCCTTGAATGATATGTATGAATGTAAAATGACATTCAATTTGAAGACAATGCAGGTGAATAGGGTAAAAAAAAAAATATATTACATTATATAATATCTCCTCCAAGGCGTGAGAACTACCTTTGCAAAAGGTGTGGCATACCTTTCTCGCAAGCCAATCAGCGCAGACTGGAATTTTCCGGGTGACGGGGGCTTAAAGAGACAGGTGCTAAAACGGAGGGTGAAAACGGGTAGTTTTATAAAAATATTAAAAAGATATTTCAACGTGTTCTCGTAGAAACCCAGGATACAAGTATTAATCTTAAAATTAGCATGATACATCCCCTTTAAGACAATTCTTTTTTTTGTATTACATGTTTTTTATGTTTAAATATGCAAATTAAAATGCAAACTTTTGGTGTATTTAGGAGAAATCTAAAGACGCTAACAGACAAAGTAGTAAAATAAACTAAATGTGTACTTTGGACGTGTTACGGAAGCAAAATAGCCCAAAAATCTCAAAATTGATCAGTGCATTAAAAACAATGTATTCACCCGAAGCGTCTCGAACACCATTTCCCAGAAGCCTCTTAGGTTAAAAAGTCTCCAGTGCAATTAAAGAGAGAGCAATTAACATTGCTACACCGTCAGATTTCTTGAGCTGTTTCATTGTTTATTATATTGAATGCATGTTTGTGTGTGTGTGTGTGTGTGTGTGTGTGTGTGTGTGTGTGTGTGCGTGCCTCAGATACATTACAGGATCCTGTCACGAAAACAGAGCAAAGCTGTCAGAAAAGCAATTGTATTTGTTGTCTCATCTGCCCGTCAGACTGTTAGCGCGCGGCACTCCGTCCTCCCTGCTCTTGACAGCACTAAAAGGGACAATTATTTTATTGCCTGCACTCCCTCTTCCTCCATTCTCTCCCGGAGTCGGTGTAGAAATCCCAGCAGACCGTCTCCTCCCTCTGTCAAGAAATAACCGCCTCAGAAAAATGGGACTGGTCACACCTCCGCGTGTTGTCTCGACTCATTATTCACCCAAAGCGACGTTTATAAAGATGATTCATGTTCACACTCGCCGTCCCCTCCGCGGCGTGTAAGAATAGATGAAGTCCAAGCTGCTGGACCTTGAACCGAGTGTGTGGAGCAGTTCCAGCTCCGCGTCCCCGTGCACGCTCTTATGTAACAAACCTCCGTGTTATGTTGGAAAAGTTAGTTTTTTTTCCTTCTTTATTTGCCACTTTCTCACTCGTAAAGTTGTTTTCCTTATAAAAAGGTGACATAACTCAGACTCTGGCAGCCACGCCGGAGGCCCTCGGCAACCGCGGTTTACAGCGTCGGAGGGGCCTTTCTACCCATAATGCAGCTCTACAGGCCTGAAGAGACGTGGCTCATTTCTGCGCCGTAATCGTCGGGTAACGGATCAATTCGTCATTCTTTCATTGGTTCTAACCTGCTTACCGTCAGCGACGTCGTAAAACAAATCACTAGCACTTTAAAATAGCATATGCCCCGTTTTATGCTTTTCTAACCCGATTCTGGTTTCATAGTTCATATTACGTGTGCATTACTGTAATATTTCACTCAGCAACCGTTAAGATCTCAAGATGTTTCTCCCGACACAGCTTTACATCCGAGCCTGCCGGGGAAGCAACATAACCAAAACGATTATATTTTTCTCTTGTGTGAACAACATATTTAAGTTGTGAGCACAAGTTTTATATCCATATATATTTTTGGACAAGATGATTTCGGGAGGAGCGAGAAAAGAAAATAGCGGCACACTCGTTGGGGCTGTGAAATAATTTCCCCTGCGGTGATCACTAATGGCTCAACAGTGGGATGTGTGGTTTATCCTGATTTTAGTGCAACATAAATACTTTATGCTTTATTGTTAGGCTAATACTAGGAACATGGTTGCTTCTAAAATGACAAAGATGATAAAGTTTTAAAACTTACTTATTTGCTGTTTAATGCAGAACACTCCAGGGCAATGAAGCATCACGTGTTTTGCTCTACGGAATATTTGCAGAAGTAAAAATGACGGAAGGCTGAATTGCGTAGGGCCTGTGGGTTATTCATCTCTCCTCCATTGTTGTTGTCGTTAAGCTAGATAGATAGATAGATATATACTTTATTAATCAGGGGGACATTTTTTCGCTACAGCAGCATTTTTACATACAGGTAAGATAAGAACAATATATACAAAAAATAGAATAGAATAATAATAAGAAAATAAGAAAAATGTAAGGACTCGTAGTCTACAGTGAGATTGTGACGGTTGGACTTTGTGCTAGTTTTCCTGCCTCCTCCCTTGTGATCGGACATTGGGGTAAAAAGTGAGTGCTGAGCCCAAAGATGGAACATTATTAAATTCTTGTTGACCAGAAAAAAAGTAAAAAAGAAACACCAACGTGCAGCATTCAGCCTTAGCTGCTGCCGTTTGTAGCGTAGTGTAAATACCTGGCGCTCCCATTGCAAAGACTTCAAAAAAGAAAAGAAAAAAACGTGAACATAGCAATTGTGTCAGTTTCTTGTGTTGGAAAACAGAGGCTCAGAATGGGCCAGTCCATGTAGTCCAAACTGCCGCTCCAACACTTGGAGTCCCGGAAATGTTCAAAAGAAATCACTGGAAGCGGTCAGAGTTCGATGCAATAGAGTTTATTCTTTGAGCAAGAAGTAAACCTGAGCAGAATGCTTACCCTGCTCTGTAGTCTCATATAGTTCCTCCGTCCAGGGGCCAATGCTCCACTTTCATTTTAAACTCCTCCTTCGTTGCCCTGGAAATAATGGTGTATTTCTTGGTGTAATATTTGTATGGTCCCACCCAAGTTTCACTTTTCTAATGGTGACTCGGAAAGTCCCAAACTCACCCCCTCCAAAGTGTATTTTTTTTTTTTTTACTTTAATTCTTTCCAAGTTATACCGTGAATCAAACAGGTTATATGTTAAACCACTTAAATCATACTACATTAACACTAGTTCTGATATATTGCGATGCACAAATGTGATGTATTTTCTAATAATTTACCAACATTTCGACGTGCCAGTCCTCTGGAAGGTATTGAGGAAACAAGATAATTTACAAAAAGTGTACAGTTCTCAAACCTCTATCGCCCATATCCCCAGGAGTCATTTATATATTGAACTATATATTATTAAGTTTGCACACAAAGTTGCAAATAATGTTTTCTAGTTTTTGTTTAACCGCAAAACCACAATTTTTACTTTGACTTTACCATACCGTGGTTGCTATGAACATATTTAGTTGTAATAAGTGTAATTGTGTAATACAAGTAATGCAACTTTAGATGACCAGTCAGATAAACAACTAGGAATGTCAAACACTAAAAATTGAATGACATTCCAAGAAAAACCACAGCCTCAGTCTCTTGTTCAAATTCATGGGAATTATGAGTCTCAAAAGGCAAAAGTAGCACACCATTGATATTGTTGGGCAATGTTCCAACCTGTGGTGCAATAATTTGATTCATTGACTTACATTAATAACTGAATGAGTTAGTTTCAGTGTGCAACTTTTTACACTCGCTATTTACCATGTTCATGCAGGGTGTACGTCTTTATTTATTGCTTACTTATAAATGCTGCTATTTTAATTTATCTTAATGCGCCCTTTATAAACTCGATGCCTTTTTTCTTTTCCCTCTTAAACTGACTCAGTGAGCATTGCTCAAATAATTCCGATGTACTTTATAAATCTCTTGAATCTGGACCCACAAAACATCATAGCAACAAAACAATGTTGGTTTCCCTTAACCATGCCCATGATCTTCGTCCAACCCTAACCAAGTCTTTTTATATCATTTTTAATATTAGAAAGTAGTATATTTTTAGGAGACGATGGGTTAGGGGTTAGTCAAGAATGAGCTCTCACATTGAAAACAAAAAAAAAGACCAGTTGTGATGAAAAGAAAACGTTGAAAGAAACTCAATTGTCCTTAAATGTCTCTCAGCTCGCAAACAGACGGTAATGACCTGTGTGTGTTTGTGTCTCAGGATCATTTATTGGCCTTGTTCACACGCAGTCAAGCTTAATTAGTTTAGTTTATTATACCGAACAGACACGGATTCAGTGCAACAAAAATGAATCCAGAAAGGGAGAGGCGGCCCGTCATCACAGCTACAGTCCATGCAGAGAAATAAAAGAAATCAAACGCGCCACGATCTAATTACTTTTCATAACACGTGGAATCATTTTCGCATTGTTTCTGTTTTGTAGTGACACATGATTACGCACGCTCACATGCTCACACACGCACACACACACTTACACATACATACATACAGTACATACAAGGGTGTGCTGTGGTAGCTGTGGAATAATTATAAGGGGATCAATGTAATGTTCTGCTGTCCCGCTGTCAGCCATTACTGGCCTAATAAAGACACTGAGAAAAATTAACATAATGAACTAGGCTCCAGGCTTTGTACACACACACACACACACACACACACACACACACACACACACACACACACACACACACATCTGTGGAAATCAAACAGAAGAAACAACTACCCTCAACACATACATTGAACACCACACACCCCCTCGGCGCATTACAGCGTGTGTCATGCTTAGCCAACAGTTTTCGGAATTATCTTCTCTACTGCACTCATGGGATCCAGCTCAACATTAACACACACACACACACACCATCCACAGCTAACAGCTTGAGTGTGTGGGGTGCGCTGTGTATTTGCCGTTACCCCAAGGGCGCCATAGTGGCTACTTGTACAAGTTCATATGTCTAAGCTGTCCATATCGGTTTTATGCAAAGTAAGCACACACACACACGCACACACGCACAGACACACACAAAGTGCAGGGGCCAAAGTCGTGTCTCATGATTTCAGTCATTCTGACTCCAGCCTACGCAAGGGTAAAACATTCATTTTATGTCTTGGCTTCTCTCTGAGACACACACACATGCACAGAGTAATGAATGTGATCTCAGAGGGAGATACGAGCCGTTCGCCCCATGCTGTGTGTGTGGGGAGTCAGGCTGAGGTTCAATCTCATTACTGCGTCTCCTCTGCGCAGCACACCACAGTCTGCACTGCCAAACGCACCACAAGAGAGTGTGTGTGTGTGTGTGCGTGTGTGTGTGTGTGTGTGTGTGTGTGTGTGTGTGTGTGTGTGTGTGTGTGTGAGTTTAGCGCTCCTTCTCCTCTCACGCTGCAGCAATCATTCTGCCTATTATTAGACCGCGGAGGTTATGTGTTCTCATTTAAAAAGTATCGTCAAACTCCAGTTACTAAGCCTGCATTATTATTGTCATGCGATCAGTTGTGTGCGTGTCTGTGTGTGTGTGTGTCCGCGTCCGCGAGTGAGTGAGCACCTTGGTGTCTGTCCACGGCTAATTTTGCATTCTGCTGCAGCAAATTGCATTATATTTTAGGGTGGTCCTTCAGCTGCATGCTATTTATTTAATAAAGCCATGTACTGCCTGCTGACTTCCCACTCAGTACCTTGAACCAGCCCCCAACTGCTAGGGGCTGCTAGTGATAAGAGAGCTGAGTGCAGCTCCAGCCCCCATCTGGGGAAGGGGGGGTAACAGTTTGCCATGTGTTTGGCTAACAGCTAACGTAACTACCAAGACAAATACTGCTTCGTACCTCTCAGCTCTGCCCTCCGGCTCGCTGTACTTGTCTTTGGACGGTGTGTTTGGCTAACCGCTAACGTAACTACCAGTACACACACTGCTGTACCTCGCCGCAACTTTGGCAAGACTGTATGAAATGTCTAATAACACTTTGACCCGATTGCCTGCATACATCGCCGCTTGTTTTTGAGTTAAAAGTGTGTTCACGACGCCTTAGAGGCCATTAGTGTCTATATGGGTGTTAGCCAATAGTGGGCTGTGTTCATTCAATCACACAGTACGGCAGTGGTCGTTACAGACACACCTGGCAGAGGTCTGCACTCGTTGAATCAAATGAGTAATGTGTTGTACCAGCCCGTTCTCACTTCACTCCACACTACGACTCAATGCGGCCGTGGTTATGGCGGGAGTGAAGCTGGAAGTGATGTAACGCAGTACAAAGAGCGACAAATATGCGAAGGGTAGTGGTACGGGTGGATGGAGGGGTCAAACCGACCAAACTGCCTTCGGCTCCGAGACTATACTACCTTTAACAGAAATCTTGCATAACAGACTAGGGGTGTTACTTTTTAAGTACGCTGGCACAAGATGGTATTGGTTGCATTGTGGGAAATGTAGGATTCAGCCTTGTTGTTTTGAGCCTCCGTTTCCTAAATATTCTTGTTTCTTTTGTCTCTCGTGAGCCCCCCACACTTATTCCAATAAGTAAGGTATATGGAAGTGCAATACTAAATTGCACTCCCATATACCTTTAAAGCATATTCTAAAATTAATAGTTTTATCCTAATGAGCAACTGAAGGCACAGACATCCCGGACGACAAAAATAAGGAATCACTTGAGGCACCTTCACTGGCCGTTTTAGTTCAGGATAATAGGGGTTTTCAATGTCACAATGGCCCAGTTCTTTTCAGCCTATATTTGCAAATTGGCACCATTAAAATTGTGCCGAAACAGCAATTAGTGGCTCTTTTTTGCATTTTACCCAAGGATGTACAGAAATCTATCACTGGATGACTGATACTGCAGGAGACTTAAAAACATGATGATTCTCAAGCAAATTCAGAAGTCTCTTTTTTTCTATGATATCCAAGCATCTATTCCCAATGGAAATAGAAAATGTAAGTCACACTGAGTTCAAACGCACGCGTATCATGTCTGTGTGTTCATATTTGACTGAGTTCTGACCTTTTTTTTTTATCGGGTTAAACAACTTACAGTGCTGCAGGAGTGAGTCCTAAAAGCTGCTCCATCACCATCTGGTACGCTGCAGCCACTGCCAAAGACGAGGGAAGATTGCGGCGCATCATTCGCTCTGCTGAGAAGGTGATTGGCTGCAATCTGCCGTCCCTCCAGGACCCCCGATGCGGGGGAAGAAAAGATTGTGGCCGACCCCTCTCACCCTGGACACAAACTGTTTGTCACTTCCCTCTGGCAGGAGTCACAAAAACAGCTTATTCTGCAGTTGGGGTCATCAACGAGGCCCCGGACCCCCCACTGACTCACATCCCCCAGGACAATCATTTACACAGCCCTGCAGAGTTGTCTACTTAGAAATACACTTTAAAGACACTTAACATTTAACATAACATAATATATACACACACACACACAATTCCTTGTATGTGCAAACATACTGAGCAATAAATATAATAAATAATATAATAAATAATAAATAAAAAAACGATTCTGATTCTCAAACCCAGAAATGAGTTAGCACTTCTTTTTTTGGGGTTAGATACCTGAAATAAGGTCCATGGTTAACAGAGCTGAAGATATTTTAACGCTTTGTTCTAGGATATAAAATACGTGCGTAAATAGCTCACTCTTTAGTTTTCAAGCTTTCACTACAAAACGTCACCAAGCCAAACACAATTCCGTCTTTAGCTTCATGCTGGTGAAGTGAAGTTGTGCAACTGTTTACAGCCTGATGTTAGCTTCAAGGTTCGAAAACCCTGCGCCACAGTATTGAAATTCTTTTGGTAGACTGGTCCAGTGCCTGTTGAAAATGTGCTGTTCGGAACGGGTTGATTGCTCCGGTATTTCTGCTTGCGGCCTCTCGACTCACAACTTGATGACACTGCGCTTATTTGCTGTTCGCCGGTGTAACAGTTGACGTTGTAGCAACGGAGAACAAATGAACACACTGGAAAATATCCTGACGACAATACGTGTCTCAACTGCAATTGAGATTAGTTTAACGTGAGCAGGAACATTACAAGCGATACCATGGCAACATCACCAAATTCCTGCTGAAAAAAAGACAACTCAGACACATACATTATGAACACATACAGTATGGAGACAAAAGAAAAAGACACAGTGACTCAAATTTCTTTATATATACAGTTGACATTTATAGAGCTAATATAAAACCACTGTGGTACAGATCATTTATAAAACCC
The DNA here is from genome assembly GCA_016806645.1 of Ophiodon elongatus. NCBI lineage: Eukaryota > Metazoa > Chordata > Actinopteri > Perciformes > Hexagrammidae > Ophiodon > Ophiodon elongatus. Next base: position 547,341 of record JACSYO010002165.1, read on the forward strand.
AAACCGTAACAACGACAAGATAAATAGTTCAGAGTCCTGATCAGTAAAAAATATCTTGGTCCCCTTCCAGCGTCAGAGATGAGGCCGAGGCAGAGAGTGACTGCTGATGGTGGTGGAAGATAAATGAATGTTTTATTGCTTTCACAACTGCATGTATCCTCTGCGAGACTGGAGCTATTTCACGGGCGGGAGATTTATCCAAGTTTTGTACAAATAAATTAACTCTTCGGTCCAACACCCAGTGTATCCAAAACTCCTAACTTGAATACTTGGACTATTTTAAAGGAGCCCGGGAGCATTAAGCCTGCAAGACTTTTACTGGCATCAGTTTCAGTGAGTATTTCACTATCCAATGATGTCTAAATGCTGCTTTGGGGGGAAGGGGAGGGGGGGGGGGGCGTTTCCATCCTGACTGATTAAAGTCCTGAGCGAATAACTGGATATTAATACTTGGGATTTATGAGATTTTGTTCCCGAGGAAAAATTTAAACCTGGACCATACCTAAGCCTTAAAGGGAACATTCGCCATATTCATGGAGATGTCGAATCAGAGCTGATGGTAATTGTAGTTCATGGAAGCAAAACAATTCCTCAGTGCTATAATGGCCGAAAAGGTTTTAGAGTTCTCCTGCTCGGTTGCAATACAAGCAAAGAGAGGGACGTTTTTTGTTTTGAGCTTCATCTAGAGCACTGTGGAATTATTAATGGCTTCAATAGACTGCATTTAGCATCAATACTGATTGGACATCCACATACAAAAAGGTGTGGAATTTTCCTTGTTGAACCTTGAGTGGATCAAGGAACAATACTGAGCTTTGGCTCTTTTCCTCTCCAACGCACAATGCCTCCAATTTCCTGCTTTTATCAAGAATGTATATTTCATTATTTAAAAGGTTATTGAAGAAGCAAGCTGTCAGTTTGCAAGCTCCTTAGCCCGGTTGCTAATGGATAATACCAATAAGGTAACACAGTCTGCCATTGATTCCGGTCTGCTGTCAACATTCCTCTCCCACTTCAGAGGATCAGTTAATACTCCGACAGAGGAGAGAAAAGGAGTGGGTGGTCAAGTTCTGGCTGTCTGTTTCTTCAAGGTCAGCACTGTTAAGACGGTTTGCTATTGGTCAACGGAGTCATGTCAGATTTGATCAGAATGACTTTGCCCTCCACAGAAGAATCTACCAATAGTGCAGATTACATTGGAATAAACTGATTTTGTCCCGAGAGGTAACGGTTTAAAATACTGATGTGGCCGGGGCCTTTAGTGGTGCATATCCCCCTTCACAGAAACACTCATCCATTGCGTCCCGCAACCTCTTCCTTTCACAAGGATGTTGCACATTCTCTGACTGAGCTCATGTTTATGTACATATCGTCTAAGAAACACTGTGACATTTGTTTTATCGTGGAGGAGCAGCTCCAGTCATGCTGGGAGCAAACCACATCATCAGATCTCCTCCTCCTTTCGGCCGTTGCAGTGCTAACCACTGCTTCACTACATCATGAAAGGATCGGGCCTCATGCACTTACAGGAGAATACAAGTGCCCCCCCCCCATCTAGTTTACATTCCCCTCAAACACTGCAGGATGTTAATCCCTTTCCCTCATGGATAAAAGCATCCCTGCAAGGGGTAGGCAGATCAATACTGAGAGTTACAATACTTTTCTTTTCTTTTTTTCTTTTGCATGTGTGTGCCGTTTAAACCTGGTATTCCAGCACCGATGCAGATAAAGATTAGACCACATATCGTTAGTGATGTACTATTTGTAGAATAAGACTCCAGTGGAGGCTGCGTACTAGTCATGCGATGGTTGAGCCACAACCTGCAGGTCGTGCGGGTTTGGATAAGCTCACTAGAAAACATCACGGGGGTTTGGGCGGGCAAAATGTGACGAAGAAGCATTCCGAGTAAACAATGAAAAAACTTAGAGAAACATTGCGTGCAACAACCTTCCACCTCCTCTTCTACTCTCGCTGCCCCTCTCTAGTTCAACACACACACACACACACCAAAACACACACACACAGCCAGCGCCGCAGCACTCAGTCCTGACTATTATGCTACTATAATGCGTTAAGTTGTTGGTTTGCAGGTTGGGTCGGGTTTGGGTGGCTGACTAACACATATTTTTGCGGGTTGGGCAAATCAGCTTTCATAACGGGTTGGGCGGGTGCGGGTATGAAAAAACCTTCACCTGTGTAAGACGCATGTGATCCAAACATTTCCAATAATTCCAGAGCATTGTTGAGTCCGAAAGTCTAAATGTATTTAAAAAAAGAAGACCGGAATTCACATCATGTTTTTATCCAACAAAATATTCTTCTTCAATCTGTATTTGTTGGAGTTTAGTCTTTCAAAAACACTGCGGTCTGAAAACCGTTTTCTCTCCCACTTGCTGCACGCACATATATCAAAGAGGTGTCTGGCAGCAATCTAACAGCACCATAAATTACATTTATATAACCAATATAACAAAGATAAATCTATTTTTCCCCCTTTTTTCTTTTTAGGGTGATGACGTCATCAAATAAGATGACAGATGGAAGCCTCAAAATGTTAATTAAATTATATTTGGTTCAGCCCCTAACTGCCTCTAAGGCTTGCTGGTGCTGGCCATATTCTGGGTTAGTCATTCTAAGATTAGTTTTTTTGTGTGTGAATGCCTTTCCAAAGCAAGGATATACCTTTGTAGAGGATTTAACACAGATACAGCCTCCGTCTCGGCTTCGTTTCTCAAATCTGTAAGGGCCGGGTTCAGGTCTCGGGTTCAGGTCTCGGGTTCAGGTCTCGGGTTCAGGCTTTCTCTCAGGGCCCGATTGGGGAGTGACAAACAGGAAACCTGGTAAGGTCGGAGGATCCTGCTCCACACGTACTGCTGCTGTAATTCCATCCAACTTGTGCCGATAATGAGACTAAAAGGTGGTGTACTGTGCTCCCAGCATTGGTTGTGAACTGTAAATACGTGGGAAATAGGATTTTGAATATTTGGGAGAAATTCCTAAAACAATATTCAAAATGATATTCCTGTGTGATGAAACAACACTTTCAAGCTCATAAAAGGCCTTTCCTTCCCAGCTGACAGCTGGGGAGGAAAGTATTAATACTGGTGATGTCGATGTGGGGTTGAGGCTTGATTGAATACAGTAGCACAGTTCAGAAGGGTACATGTGTAATACAGGTGTAATACAGGTGTAATGCTCGGGATGATACGAGGTGAGAACGGGTGTCGGCCTCTGCGAGAGTGGTTTAGTGGAAGTTGAAGAAAGATCCTTTCATTCAGCATTACGCTGTTCGGACGTCGTGGTGATGTCTATCAGGCGCCCGCCGGGTTTGATCTTGTTGCTGTGTGTCTGTATATGCAAGTATGTCCAAACCTGTGTGTGTCTGTGTGTGTATGAGAATGTCTGGGGGTTCTGCGTAAGGATTCGGTTTGTTCTTATCACATTGCTGCTGGGTGGAAACTTCATCACATCACCTCTTTCATGTTTGAACACCAGATGAACAATTATGTGGTTTTGTCTCGGCCTCTTTCTTTTGACAAAGCTTGCTTTTGTTTTATTATTGATCCTTCAACATGGCCAACGACCAATTGCCTAACAATTGAATCCAACGCTGACACGTGGCTGCGCAGAGATAAAAAGTGATATTGTCCTTTTGATCCGACGCTGGGTAAAATATCTCCCATACTGTTGGAGCAGTCCTTTAAAAACAGTATTCAACTTCTTTATGTGACTGCTGATGTCCGTGTAGAAGTAGATCCTCCGTCACTATATGGTTGTGTGAATGTGTGTCTGTGTGTGTGTGTGTGTGTGTGTGTGTGTGTGTCTGTGTGTGTGTGTGTGTGTGTGTGTCATGGTATCTGGAGCTGCCGCTCCTCCTCCTCCTCGTCCATGTCGCTGGTCTGAACGTCCGGGTTTTCAGGACCGAACCGAGCCGATCGCATCTTCCCAAACAGACCGGGACTCTGCTGCTGCCGCCGCAGTCTGAGGGAGAGAGGGAGAGAGAGAGAGAGAGAGAGAGAGAGGGAGAGAGAGAGAGAGAGAGAGAGAGAGAGAGAGAGGGGTTAAAATAGCATTACGATGCTGAAGAATATGACAGCGCTGCGTATCATTTTTGAAGTGTGAAGTGCTGTTCTGGAGACGCCACTGTTCTGTTTCCCCAGCGTCGACGCACATCATCTCCCTAGAAGAGCTGTAACTTTGCCACATTCGTCCTCGAGTGGAAACATCCCCATTAACTGTGCTTCCCGATGCCCCGGCTCCGACCTCACACTTCGACAGGCGCAGAAACGCCTGCAGTTCTCGGCTGTCGCGGCCAGACTGGGAACATTACCGGGATTCTGATGTCAGCCGAGGCCGATCCCCACACGTTCACCACAGATCACGTGCAGGACTTTCACCGTATTTTCTTCTGTTTATTGGTAATACCACTGACATATCTATAACTTTTACTGCACACAGAAACTGCATCAGAAAACATAAAAAATAATTGTAAAAAAAAAAAAAACAGTCAAGTCTCTGCAGTTTCCAGAGATAATTGCACCTCTATAATTAAGCTACAGGTGTAAATATTCCTCCATAATTCTGTTATTGTTTGCTTTGCACCTGACATTTCCTTTAAAGCCCGGATTGGACTTGTGTCGATAATCATGAAGCTCTCGTAGCTCTGACTAACTGGAGCTTTTGTTTGTGAAGTTTTCGAGATATTTTGTTATTGACGGATAAACACTGATTACAGCGTTAGAGCGTTTTTGTCATTGCTTTTTGTCATCTGTCATCATCATCATCAAAACAAACCGGTGAGTGCGTCCCAGTGGTTTTCTGATTGCTCATTGATCCTCAGTACTTGGACGGGGCTTGTGCTTAAAAAAAAAAGAAGGTTCACTAGTAAAACTTGGATTCCATCCCACTCACCGTTTCATTCGCCCCTATACCTCGACCCACTCACCACTCACACCCACTGTGTGTTACGGTCGTCAATTTACGCAACGCCACCTATGTGTGTCGCCCTTGAAGGCCTTTACACTCCAGAGGCGTGAGGAATTAACAACAGGAAAATGCGAAATGCCAAAAATATTCACGCAGGCAAAGGACCAATTACCAGGATCCTACTGGACCCAGAGCAGTGTCTGTCTGAGCTAAAGTATTGTCCAGGCTGAGCTGCTAGAAGCTACTTTGTAGAGTTTCCTTTCAACAAAATGCCTCTGGTAACGCAGTGTATATGTCTAGGGCTTTTATTGTGAATTGTAAGAGCAGAAGGAGTGGATCTGGTCTGCGCTGCCTTTGACAAGGTTAAAAGGAGTGATGAAGTTTGCCTTCTTGGTCCCTCCGTGTTCTTGTATTTTAAAATATGTTCGTTCCTCACTACGTCATAGGTTGATGCCGTTATTTGCGGTGCGAAAACCTGAGAAAAAAATCAACCTTATTCGAAAGAAATCACGTGTATATTGATAGCACAAAGAAAAAGAAAAACAGTGTGTAACCGTCCTGTGTGCAGCGCTGTGAGGCTGCACACAGGCAGTAGCGATTTGAGCTGAATGCCAACGTCAGCATGAACTAAAGTCTTTGACCCGATGATGCCACCAGATTTAAAGTCAGATTCCGACTCTGGGGACCATGAACAGTTTGTAAATTTCATGGCATTTTTTCGGTTTGATCACCCGACCAACCATTCAGCCTGCATTGCTATCCCCAGAGCCCCACTGTTAGCAAGTAATACCAGAGTTATGGCAGACTTCCCACTCTAATAGAGGGGTACAATCCATTGGTACAAGGGAATGAAAATCAGCACTGAATGTAGTTCAGCATTAGAGGTTAATTAGAGGTTAACATCATATAAATACATGGAGAATACACTTTACCGACTGACTAAAGCTAAAGTAACTGCCATATTTCATATCTCTGGGTTTGTTTGTGCTGAGGGTAAATGAAAATACCAGGGAATATGTGATCTACATGCCAGAGTTGATTTCAATGAGCCACAAAATGAAAAAATCAAAGATTTAATTTCACCCTGAGCTGTGTGTGCATTTCCAATTGATTTTTAAAAAAAGGCAATGGCTATTGATTTTTTTCCAAGATGCAAGCTAGGCCTATTATGAAACAGACCCTGAAGATAGATTTAGTCACAGTTGATTCTACCTAACGTCACTTTTTTTTGTTGTCTTGCTGCCCTCGTTTTTCCTCGAACACACAAATCGTCAGGATGGTTTGAGGCAAGGCGAGGAAGAATCAATTCAAATCCTCTTATGCATTTCAGTTGGCGTCTTCCCCGATCCAAGTCTGTTTGAACGCTCTCCGAAAATGCTAATCACATATCCCACCTCATTTTTAACATCGTCTTGACAAAATCTATTTCCCACATGACCTTACCTTAACCACCGATGGAGCACAAAGACACAGTGGTACCCCGATTTTACAGTTTATAACTTTGCACAAATGGAGATGAAGCTCTAAGAAATGAAGAGAGTGGAAACAGTGTGAAGCGGAGACAACTAAAATGTATCGTTGTTTAGGTATTCTGGCTGTCTGTTGCTGCCTCAGAGGAAAGCTTTAATCACTGGAGGACTCAGAGCTGGGGCAACCGCCAAAAGTGCCCTCTTGGATGGCCCAATGGTAGATGACAAATATAAAGTGCCCTCCAGGGCGCCCTCGCAACAGAGAAACATGCCCTCCAGGGTTGAATTTACAAAAATAAACTGGAACATGGCTTGAGCATATTTCTGATATATTGCACTATATGTAAATTGCACATGCTAGTTGAAACACTAGTAGGTGTGTTTTTGTGTTTTCTGTCTTGACCTCTTGGCCCAGAAACCAATATTTCACCATTTCTGCCCATTCTGTTGAGTTAAATTGTTCACAACGTGTGGGACACTTCATCAGGGAAACAGGAAGAAACCCTGGACAGGAGACTGAAGAAACACCAGAAACAGATCAGCTGCCTATGAACACCTCAACCATCAAAGGCCATCAACCAGGAGACAGTCGACGATCAGGGAGGACATTCATATCCACCCAAAGCTCTACACTAAGGTCATCTCTTCATTCATTTTTATTTTTTTCTGTTTCCTCCAACCCCGATATTCTCTCTCTCTCTCTCTCTCTCTCTCTCTCTCTCTCTTTCTCTCTCTCTCTCTCTCTCTCTCTCTCTCTCTCTCTTTCTCTCTCCTGTCTCCTGCAGGCCGGGTCAGGGTCAGGGTCAGAGCAACTGGAAGATAAACCATCGTAACACTTGGAACACAACAACAGCCAAGCCACTAAAAGCTTTTCTATTGAGCCTACAAACACTTAGCGAAGCGACAGCCACGAATGACTATCAATCTATAGAGAAAGACAGGAGGAAAGAGAGCGAGAGAGAGAGCTAGAGAGTTAGGATGGGGGAAGAAAGAGATACAGATTCTCGCCATCCATTTGTTTCAAGCTGTGTTGTGGTCACTCTGTCAATGAGCAATGAGGAGGATCGATGGCTTTCTCAGAAAAAAAGGGAAAAACAAACACCTGCAAGAGCAACAGTGTGGCCACGATGAAGCAGATCATTTTCCATAGATGGAAACTCGAGCAACCGCTGATCGAAACGCAGTGTGTGTGTGTGCAGACTTTGTGGTTGCCAAACAGTTTTAGTGCTCCTCAACAGACAGCTGTCTCTCCGGTAGGGCTCAGTCACAGAAAGCGCCCAATTTTTCGCGTCGACTTCAAGTTGTGTGAACTTCCACGTGCGGTTTGGCAACGTTGACCATCAGCCAACTGTCTTCACGGTGCTTTTAGGCAACCGAGAGCCCGGTTCCATGACGGAGAAAGCTGATGTAGTGTATCAGCTGTGTGGTGCTCCTCCACTTTTATTAAACCTCCTCTGGCTTGTGCTCCTCAAAAGAGGTACGCTCACTGAACCAGTCAAACACGCTAACCGTGGGAACACATATCTGTGTTTAAAGAAAATTCCATTTGCCGAAGAAGGCCGTGGGATGTGGTCAAAAGCCCTGGGAAAAGCTAGTTCTGGAATATTTTATCCCAGATACTGAACGGCAGGAGACCGTTTAAAGAACAATGGTCAAAAGCGATGCAGCGGTGGCCGAGGTATCCTAACGGTCCCCAGTGCAGTTCAAGATGCAGGACACTAGATCCTACAGTTTACATAATGCAACTCAAACTGTCATGAGAACCTCCTGCCTGGTAAACGGCCACAACGTTCAGACTCCACGCCCAGCTTTTGTATAAAAAACTCGGAGATGACCCTGAAACCCATTATTTCTCGCGCCACACCACTACGGCTTTTCATCCCAGCGAATACCAAAGCTTTGCTGGAAGGGCCTTCTGTTTTCTTATGGCACAGCGGCTAGAGATGCGTTTCCACCCAGGACTTCCTGGTAATGTTAAGTCCTGCGACGACTTTTCAAGGAACTAAAAGGTTCCCTCATCCCATCGTTGTCGGTGTTTCCATAGCGATCTAAAGACGAGGCTGACGAGGGCTGTTGATGGTCTCAGGGGCAAACACACCCTGCAGCCTTTTGGTTCGTGTGTCCCCCGTTACATCAAGAGAGAAAAAAACACGCTGAAAAAAAGCCCCAAACCTGAGTCTGGTCTCAGTGCAACTACATTTTGTTTCACAATGCATTTAGGCTCACGGCGAGCCTAGCAGCTACACAACACACACACACACACACACACACACACACACACACACACACACACACACACACACACACACACACACACACACACACCTCAACATGGTGTTGAAGCAACGCCGCTGTGTGTGTTTGACCTATCAGAGACGGTCATCCCTACAAAACCCTACCCCAAAAGTTCCTGTACTTTCAGAAAGTACTACCCCAGACCCAGTCTAGGGTCTATTTGGGGGGCAAATGTCCCTGGAACTTAATTTAGACCCTGGTCCCTACGGTCCTTGCAGTCGCTCACAAGGTTCCTAGTCCCTGGGGAAAGTTCCTGTTAGCGAAAAGGGGCTTAGGATACACACACACACACTAAATGACACCGCACATACAGTACAGGCTGTCACACACACACAGACACACACACACACACTTTCCCGTGTATGCTAACATGTGTCAGTAGCACATGGTGTAAAACGCGCTGACAGAACAAGGTGACGTAGTCAGAACAGAGCCATCCATCAATATGAAGCAAACTCACACACACACACACACACACACACACACACACACACACACACACACACACACACACACACACACTCTAGTCGAGCAGTCTCTTAAATTACACCCTCTACAAGAACACACACAGATTTGTGTCAGTTCCTGAAGCCGTTACCATGCCGACAGGCCCGTCAATTCTCCACAGAGCAAAGCAACGCAACAGAGCTCTCTGTTACTAGGGTAACCCGCGACTGGGAGCTCTGCGATTGGCTGTCGGGGGGACGGTAGCAACGACGTGGAGAAAATGGAGAGAATGCGGAGGGAGAGGCAGAGAGCAAAGAGCTGAGGACTGTGCAAAGCTGATAGAGTGGGAGAGCTAAACTGAACACACACACACACACACACACACACACACACACACACACACACAGATCTGACGAAGCTAATCTCTGAATAGTAAGAGAAGTGAGTGCTGAGGCTCACAGTGAGCCTGGCAGCTACAAGTAGGCCGTCAGCATCACGTCACACAGGCACACACACACACACACACACACACACACGAACACACCTGAACACGGTGTGTTTTGAGTAAGTGCCTTCATGGTTGTCTGGGTGAGTTTGGGAGTGTGAGCGCTGCTGCTAAACGGGGCACCGCTCATCCTCAGAGAACAAAGATTTAATTTAGGCATAAGCCTTGGAGATATTCCAATGTCTTCGTGGAGTTTGATCACAAGATACTAGTGTAGAATATTTTATGGTGCTGGAAAACCTAGAGTAAAGAAAATATCTGCTTTTTCTTTTTACGAAAACGAAAAGAAAAAAAAGAAAAAATACAAAAGTTGAAAGGCTACTGAACCAAACTCAAGGACGCCAGTTAAATCTAAAGGTAGCAGCACAAACGTTAGCTAGCAAGTCTTACCTTGTTGACGAGTCAGCCAGTCCTGCTGATCTAAGCATATGCATTTTAATACCAGGTGTAAATAAAGACCTGTGGGTCGTATGCCATCATCCAGATACACGTCACATGTTAATACCAGGTGTAAATGGGGCCTAACTGTCTCAGAATTCCACTTGTTTTTTGTCATTAAATCAGACCATGTTGAAACCAGCCCCCAGCATGGGTCCATGATGTCATACCTTAAGTTTCATACGGCAGTTTGTGAAAGATGTATCAAAGGCAGAACACGTTACATTACATGCCCATTGATGAGACGAGTAAACATACAGCAAATATTGACACTTACAGTTGAATGTGAGCTGATGTCTCTGGCACTTCCATTTTCTTTACTCCATCAATTGAAGATCACTCAACCGGCTGACCCTGCATGGCTTCACCCTGACGCACCGTGTGTTTACCTCAGCCTCCGTCACAGCCAGGTCGTGCCAACAGACAGCGTCACGTAGTGGCGTGATGCAGGAAGTGACATCATCGAGCCTGATGCCCGAGTGTTGCTTCAAGGTAACAACGTGTTGTGCGCAAAATTGATCGTCAAAACCTCGCGTGAAGAACACTGTATGAAGATGATCCTTGGCTCATTTTCCCCCGAAATCTGTTCTGCACTTACTGTGTGTGTGTGTGTGTGTGTGTGTGTGTGTGTGTGTGTGTGTGTGTGTGTGTGTGTGTGTGTGTGTGTGTGTGTGCGTGTGTGTGTGTGTCTTACCTTGACTGTAAGTGTTCCAATTGAACCTGCAGGTTCTCAGTCTGCTCCACCTGCTCGTCCAGAGACCTCTGCAGCTTCCTGGTCTGGTTATGGGATTCATCCAACTGGACACACAGTAACACACGTATTTGTGACGGGCAATCTCATAAGTCTCACTTAAATGATTAATTGAGGTTGACGGCTTCTGGGTTGTCTGAAGGTTAACACACATCTGATATATTTTATTGTGTCTGTAATCTCGGAGGAAGTAGAATCGCCCTACATATGAGACTGTAAGGAATACATGTTTGTTATTGCTGAAGATGAATATGTAGTTTGCTAACTGGCTTAGCTTGGTCCGACAGCTGGTTGCCCCATACCCATATAGTTAGCAAAGCTAGCTGATCCAAAGGGGCTACTTCCTGTTTACTTCCTGTCAGAATCAGAAGAGACCTGTTTTTGTTGCCTTTTGCTGTGTAGCTATTGGTTGGTTGGAATGATTGGTGGAGATTGGAATTGGTGGAATAGTCAGAAGCGGGGGCAATAAGGTCAACATGCCCAGCCGTGGTCCTACCTCGTCCTCTGCCTGTCCCAACTCCTTCTTGAGCTCCTCCACCCTCAGTCGTAGCTTCTTGACCTCGGCCTCGTGGCTGTCCACCCGCCGGTTGGCGTGGGCGAGCTCCACCGTCTTCTCCTGGAACTGCTTCTTCAGCTTGGTGTGAACATGGCGAAGGTCACCGAGCTCCTGAGGACACAGACGGAGGAGACAGGTTTAGAGACTCATGTTTCGACTTTCAACAGTAATTGCGTCTGCTGCCGGCCAACAGCTCCTGTACAGTTGGTACGCTGGCTTTTTATGTGGCCAATAAACACAAAATAGTCCCGCGGACAAATCCGTGCACCAGAGTGCTTTGCGTATTCAAGAGGAACGAGGCTGCAGCCGGTGAGGACGGAAGCACTTTGGCAAAGTCAGGTGTGGTGTTGTACAGGAGAAGAGAGGTGGAGCTGGGAACGGCTCTCTACCCCCAGCCAAGTACACCGCCCCCAGAATACCAGCATCAAAGATGCACTGATGACAGCCACACGCGGGTGTCATGGCCTCTGATCAAACATAACATTGATAACATTTGGTCGTGTTGCCTCTTTATCGGGCTGTAGTTCCAGGTCATCGTGGTTGTGGTCGGGTTTGAGCCAACAACAAAAAAACTCTGCACTCCACAGGTTTTTTAGTTTTTAGTTTTTCGGATGAGCTGAGGGAAAGTCTGCACTCGCGGAGCTAATGGCCTCATCAATAATGCACCGTTGTCGCTCACTGCACTTCCACATGTGCTTTGATGGCGTTGGGTCGGCCTCCCTCTCTGCTGTCCGAGGTCTTAATGGCTCCCCAGGCGGAGACGCTTCCAAGAAAGCCTTTCCGCGTCCGTGCAACAATACGATGGGGAGAAATGAGATATCTACAGGAACAATAAAAAACCCTGAGCCCGGATCAAGGAGTGGGAAGTGCCCCTTCACTTATTTATTTATTTATTTATCGATATCTGAGTTTGATCCGCCCTTTATCTTTATTATCTACTAAATATTTGATGCTTCTAGCCGTCAACACAGAATTAGCTTTAACATCTTGAGTTTGCTTTTGCATTCGATTAGAAAACGAATCGGGGCTCTGTGTGTTCGAATAGAAACAAATTCCTTAAGAGGTGGGACATAGACATAGACACTGCCCCTCCCCCCACACTCACTGAACACGCAGCTGATAATCAAGGCAAAACGTCTGAATGCCACACAAACACTGTAACCCCAGAGCCAGATCAAACAAAGAGAGCGGCGGGGTGATGCAGAGGGGAATAATTAAAGGTGGGAAGGGGGAGGAGGGTCTTGAGACAGGGATGAGGGGATGAGGAGACAGAAGAGGAGAAGTAGGGGGAGGTAGTAATTGGTGGGGTGGTATTTCATAGGATGATAAAAGGTGAGCATGAGAACAAAGGCGAGAGACAGAGAGAGCAGCCTGCACATGGAAGAAAAAAAAAAAGGAAGGAGATTACATGACATGTTATGCTTTGGCCAACTGGAGAAAGACGAGCTATGCATGAAAAGGATGGGTCTGGTATTATTCCACATTTCTCATATTGTCAAAAAATCCCATGTTTAATCCGTCTCTCTCTCTACTTTCTGACTTCCTAGAAAAAGGGCTCAGTAATTCCCTTAAAAACAGCTGGCCACTGTAGTTTGTTTTTATGATCAAACATTACTCAATCAGGAGGAAGTAGTGCTTATATTGGGGACTATTTTCATTGTAAACTAAATATCTAGAGAGATAAATGAATAATGAACCCCTAGAAAAGGGCTGCTGGTGAGAAAACAAAACTCACCATGACTTATTGCCAGTTAACCAAATAAAAAAAAAGAAATTCTAACAATTTGATTAAATATTCAATATCATACAGATATCTCCCACAACACCAATCGGTATAAATATGGTATGATATGCTGTCCCTGGCTTGTGATCCGTCAGACAAAAGGCCCGGTGAAATGAAATGAAGCAGGGTCTCTACTTTCGGGCCAGGAACCTCTATATTCCCCTCAGTTTCATCATTTCAAGACCATATAATAAATGTCTGGGAGGACGGGGGGGTTAAGGAAGAATGGGAGGAGGGTGAGAGGCTGGGAGTCCCTGACTCTATTAAACATGAGAGATTACTGAATGATCTACGAGCATGAATATGTGCCTCCATGCCTCTGTACATATACATGTATGTGTGTGTATGTGTGTGTGTGTGTGTGTGTGTGTGTGTGTGTGTGTGTGTGTGTGTGTGTGTGTGTGTGTGTGTGTGTGTGGACGCTTGTTCATCCAAGTGCATGTGTGTGTGTTTATACTCTATTATGGGTTTATGTATTTGTGCCAAATCTGTGTCTGTATGCTCACACACGAAAGCACAATTATGTGTGCGTTACTGTACGTGTGTGTGTGTGTGTGTGTGTGTGTGTGTGTGTGTGTGTGTGTGCGTGCGTTACGCCACACTGCCTGTTAAATGTTTCTCCTTGACTGGAGAGACCCTGAAGTCTGCTGCTACATCTGTTCCACTAAAACAAAAGATACACAAATGAAACCACAGGCTTATGCCCAGAAATATGATATACACATTAAAAAAAAAAAATGAAGGAAAAAAAGGTATTTGATGTGAGAAAAATAAAAATGAAAAAAACAGAATCAGATGTGGAAATAACTGATGTACATAACTGCAGCTCATTAAGAACACACTTGCATATTCCGGCATACACACACATGGAATCTCCCTTCCCCCCTCTGCCATACTGAATTCAGCATTTATTTAGACAGGGAAGTTTCTCCTCCTTGCCCACACACACACACACACACACACACACACACACACACACACACACACACACACACACACACGGCAAATAGCAGAATTAGGTTTATAATCAGGGCTGATACAGTGGGGGAGGGACTTATGGGCACTGCACCCACCTGATTGGTCAATAAATGACGAGGAAGACAATGACAGGAGACGTAGATATGACAGAACGGAGGAAAAAAAAATATTAGAGGTCAGATTGATAAAAGCGTTATGAATAAACATGAATATGGACATTTGGGACACAAAAGCATATACAGTATATGATTGTACTGTATGATTGTAAACAAATGTTTGTGTTTATGTGTGCATATACAACGTGTAACAATAATTAACGTGTCATGTAGCATCTGTAAACAAATATGTGAGTCAGCATTTAGTTCCTATGACGACCACCATGAATCCCCACGAGAACATTTTATTTGTCTCTTGAAATTCTTTTTTACTAAAAAGCTAAACTAGTGTGTGTGTGTGTGTGTGTGTGTGGCAAACTCATATAAGTCCATATGAGGTGGCACTCATTCCATACCAATGAGCACCGCGAAATATAACACAGTGTGGTTTACTGCAGAACTGCCTCACCTATCCTCCTCCATGTTAACAGCCCCTCTCTGCTAACGGAACATTATGAGGAACACCTGTTTGTTCTCTCCTTGATTGAGCTGCTGAGCAGCTGATCTACTACAACATCCAGGTCAGAACATCCACCCATCCATCACCTGGAACCGCGAGGCGGAGCCGACCCCAGCTGACGTTGGGGAGAAGGCGGGGTGCAGCCGGGAAAGGTCACCGGGACTGTGACACGTAGGGACAGACAGCCGCTCACGCTCACGTTCACACCCTATGGGCAATTTAGAGTCCCCAGTTAATATAAGCTGCATGTCTTTGGACTGTGTGTGTGTGGGGGGGTGAGGGGGGTGGGGGGGGGGGGGCGGAGAACCCACGCTGACCAGGATCGAACACACTGCACCACTGTGTCGCCCCCCAGGCGGAACAACAACCCGCGAAACATAACAAGCTTGTGTCACGTATACACCTTGATTGATAATGTAAGGGGGGGGGGGAGACAGGGTGCATCGGTAGTGAGTGAAATGCGTCCCTTCGGATTTGAGACGCAGGACACAAACCGAGCCACGTCACTAATTCACGTTTATTTTTTCTCACCGAGTTCGGCCGTGCATTCTGCCTCTATCGGCCCCTCTCCCGGTTGATGTTTTGTTTCTTAGTCTTTGTCCTCTCTTCGTCTCCCATTCTCTCCTCATCATCTTCTTCATCATCGTACTCACCCTCTCACCTCTGAGAAAGGGAGTTAATTCACCCAGCTGCGTTTCTACTCAAACTTAATGTTTGGAATAATGACTCTCTCTCTCTCTCTCTCTCTCTCTCTCTCTCTCTCTCGCTCTCTCTCTCTCTCTTTCTCGCCCTCTCTCTGAAAGAGAATTGAGTGTGTCAGTGTGCGTTGCTAACTGCAGCATCAAATAAACCTGAGAGCTTCATAAATAACCCTGGTAATGGAGGCCGGTACGTTGACCGACACTTACACACACACGTCTGCCGGTGCAGCCGGCCCGCTGCTGATGGCGCCATTTAAGAAGACTTGAGCTGCTGGCAGAAGGCCCCGATCCCCCAGAAAAACACGACAAAGTTGACCTCAGGTCAAGTTAGCACTCAGCGCCGGATAAAGCAACTCCACAGCCACCGTGGGCTGTCGCTTAGCGTGAGGCACAGCTGCTTTTTCAAGCAGCAGAAACGTCTCCATGCCACAGGAAGACTGAACGCGGCCTTCCCGACCCGTCTTCATCCTGCCAGAGAGGTGCATGTTGGGTAAACAACTCCACCTGGTGGCCATGGGTATCGTAACAAGACATCTGCTGGCATTTTATTGGATCTCCAGGTATTTTATTACTCTACGATAAAGTATGATATAGTGTGGATTATCTGAAAAAAAATAATTACATTGAAATTATCATTTTTTTAAATGTTGTTCTAGTGCCTGATGTAAAGCACAGGCTTATCATTGCTTTTGTGTCTTTAAAAGGTGCCACATGAATAAACTTGTCTTGCCTTTGTAGGACTAACAGTCACCAACTCGTATGATTCTGTGAAACACGATGCCAAACTGCGGTGAACAGGCTAAATGGAAGACTCACAAATTTACGCCCAAAAGGCCTAACCTGTGGATGTTTTCGCTCTGCATTTTTATAGATATGACGTGACACAACCACAAACAAACAAATACATGTTTGTGGACGGTGAAATATTTGCGGATCATAGAACATGAATCACAAAAATAAAAAGACAGGGGCTTAGATGCGACGTTTATGAACTGATCTCACAACCGCTGAATCGTAAAAGGAGGAGAAGAGCTCACATGCACGAACCGATACGTTTCATCTATCACCAACCAGCCTATACGACTGGTCAAACACAAACACCGTCCACACAAAATATTCATTTCTGCACTCTCCCCCCCATTACTCTGTCTGTGTGTGTGTCTGTGTGTGTGTGTGTGTGTGTGTGTATCTGTGTGTGTGTGTGTGTGTGTGTGTGTGTGTGTGTGTGTGTGTGTGTGTGTGTGCTTGTGTGTGTCTGTGTGTGTGTGTCTGTGTGTGTGTGTCTGTGTGTGTGTGTCTGTGTGTGTGTGTCTGTGTGTGTGTGTTTGTGTGTGTGCACGACAGTACGTTTGCAGCTTGACAGTGAACATCAATCTGTGCGGTGGTCGTGATGCCTAAAGCCCTGGCTGGGGTTGAAGATGATTCTACTATCAATCAACCAGTGTGTGTTTGTGTGTGTGTGTGTGTGTGTGTGTGTGTGTGTGTGTGTGTGTGTGTGTGTGTGTCTTAATCGCTTGCCCTGTTTCTCCTTTTCTGTCCGGATCAATACCATGGTTTCAACACTATACACAAAACACAATCAATCTCTCTCTTTCTCTTTTCTCAAGCAAACATACACACACACACACACACACACACACACATTGCGGACAGTGTTTCAAGCAAGACAAGGTCAGGGCACAATCTCCTCGCATGTACAGAGATCTCATCAGTGTGTGTATGTATCGGTGTAGGTTTATTACAACTGTAATGTTTCCATGACAGCAACTAGAAAAGATGGGCAAAACTGTAAAAAATAAGACCCGAGTTGTAATAAAGTGGAATTTTTCCTTCAACAGCTGAATAGTTTTAAGACCCAACGAGCGCTGGGTGATCAATAAAAAGAAGGATGGTCCTGCCCACCTTGTTCCTCTCGAACAGCTCGCTCTGGATGGCCTTGAGGTCGGTGTCGAGCGCGGAGGCGGCCTGCCGGCGCTTCTTGGCCAGCTGCTCCTCCAGGTCTTCGGCCTGAGACCTCAGCTTCTTGTTGTCCCTCTCCAGGGCGAGTTTGTCCGTCTCCAAGCGCTCCCTGCGCCCCCACTCCGCGGCGTTCTCCACCTGCAGCCTCTCCATCTGACGGAGAGAGACACACGAGTTACTTTCACACAGGGATTCCGCGATGCTGGCGCGCGGGAGAGCCGCTGTCATGGCGAGCGATTTGAGATGGGTTTAAGTTTCCCCCTCCATGCTCCTCCCACCCACGCTGCAGTTGCTCTGCTCTCCGGTTCCCTCACCTCGGCTCGCAGCTCAGCTAGCTTCTTGTCCATACTGGTCCGGGCTCCCAGTTCATCCTCCAAGTCTTCAGATATGCGGCCCAGTTCGTCCTGGTGCATTTCCTTCAGCAGGTTCAGCTAGATGGTGTAAATAAGAGAGGGGCGGGGGGGAGGACAGAACGTCATGGGGTTGGGTTTTTTATCTTGCCCACAGGGTAACTTCTGTATTTTCACCTTTCCCCTAGTGACTTTTGGAGACAGCCATTTTTTTAAAAATTGGTCCAGTATTGAAGGAGAACTCTGCAGACGGCAGGTTGCAATGTAATCACTCGGGGCAACTCCTCACCGTCAATGAGCGTCCAATAAAAGTGCTTGTTTTTGCCACATGCAGGCTCAGACTGTTACTGTAAGTGTTTATGGAAAAGAACCCTCTAGAGAAATAAAAAACCTTTTTCTCGACCTTTTATTATTGTGTCGTGTGACTTGTTGCCGGAAGACGGCGGCGGACACGTGAGTGAGAGTTGGAGAGAGGATGTTCCCGGTGTTGTCAAGAGCTTGTTGTGCTTAGTGTTCTATAAAAGACTTTCAGTGTCGTGGCTGAATATTGAGCCGATTTCACCAACGCGGACGTGACGCTACATTTAAGAACGAGACTTCTCAGAGCGAGACGCACAACAATAACACGACCTGATCAAGCAATGGGTAAAGACGAAGCTTGTATTTCTCTGTAGGGTTCTTTCCAAAATGTCGTCACAGTCTGAGCTTGTCAGCAACAAAAACAAGCACTTTTAGTGGAACGTACATTAACGGTGAGGAGTTGCCACCGAGCGATTACGTTGCAGCCCGTTTAGTGGCTGCCGTCTGCAGAGTTCTCCTTCAATACTGGACGGGTTTCAAAAAACTTTGTCCCCATTTGGGAAAATAGGGTCCAGGTTGAAAAATACCAAAGTTACCTTTTAATGTCTTTGAGAGGACACTGGGGGACCGTTATAATCCAGCAGTAATAAACCAGCTAGAAATTCTCCTTCCTTTGACCCCCACTGTTTTTAAAGCGGCGAATCTACAATGACAGCCGAGTGTTGGAGTAAAGCTGCGAAGATCCACGTTATTAATCTCTAAGTACATTAGATGCTGCATCTTTATTGCACAGACCGTAAGTATATTTGATTTACAATTCACAACCTATCAGGTTAACTGACAGATTAAAGCAGTGACGGGGTAAAGCAGCTTTATCTTTACTCACATTATTCCAAGCTTGAAACAAGGCTGAGACAGAACCAAGGTCCTTAGACCAAACCTTTGCTTTTATTTTTCCTTTTTTTTAATACTTTGTAATCTATTGATTATGGAATAAATCAATAATTTTTGCATTTTTTTTTTAGCATTTTTTTTTGTTCTTGTGTTATGGGTCTGTTCCCCTCGGCTACAGGCACTTTGATCAGGTCCCGTAGAAGCTAAGATTCAGTCACGCAAACCTTTTCCCATTGCTCATTCTGAAACCAGAAACAAAATGGGGGCCTGGTACCAAAAAGACCAAATGTCATTCAGTCATTGGACATCTCAACAGCAGCTCTTCTTCCAACTTTGCGACAGCCTGACATTTAGCGCTATCTACACGTTTGTCAGGAGAGACGCTCCTGTTCCCGTCTTAAAAAAAGGAAGCCATTTCTGGAGCCAAACATCCCCTGTGATCTTGAAGTATCTAGGGCAACAAGCGCGTAGATAAGGGTGACCCGGCCTCCTTTGCCATCCCTTCTCATCCCTCCTTGTCCTTATCTTATCTCTGCCCATGTCTCATCTGCCTCCTCTCCACCTTCCGGCACTTCGCCCTATCCCGCTTTTGATCTCCATCTCTCTTAACCCCGCTTATCTTCAAAAACACCCGCCGTCACCTCATCTACACATCTCTCATATGTTTCGGACCCCCCTCTTTTCCTTTCCCCCGTGCCGCTTTTATCAAACTGTCGTTCGGCGAGTCTTTCCATTGAGACCCGTGTCCCTTTTTCTTTCCCCCGTGTCTCTCCCCTCTGCAGGCCTTGACTGCCCCCGAGTGGTGGAACCCTGCCAGAACATCAGCCATGTTTGTGCCCAGTGGCCTTGAGCCCTCCGCTTTGTGGGTTGCCACTTTGGTCCTCTGACATATGACAGATATATGAAGGTCTGATCTTCAGAATAGATATCAAAAACTAACACGGCACCAAAAGAATGAATAGAAAGAATAATGAATAATCTATTTTTGTTCATGTGCAGCAGGTGATAACATTATTTCCTAATACTACTGTATATCTGCAGATGTACTACTACACTATCCTACTGTATGAACATATATACATCTTTCTATGCGCTACTGCATTCTGTTGGGTTCTGTTATCTCAAATTCATTAGACTTGGCTCACTTCAAAGATCTTTAATTTGAGAATATCGGAATATCCGGAATACCGAATGATATCTGGCGAAGACGCTACCGCCATCTTGTGTTAACCATGCGATTAATCCGTAGGCCTACGGATGTTGCTGCCAGGACGCGCAAAATCTCACTGACGAGATGACGAACTTTCTGACAAATGCATTTTGGGCCCCAAATAATACAGGTAACAGTATTGAGTAGCGATCCACACATGGCCGTTGGGTCACCGAGGGTCCAGACCTAAAAACCCACCGTCTCGCTGCATCTGAATGGCGTGAAACCGATTGAAACCGAAAGGATTGGGATAACTCTGAAAGGAAAATGTGCCGTGAACTTTGGTTAAAAAAGTTCTCAGATGTCAACCTGCCATCAGCCCAGTATTGGTTATAATGGTCCTCATGCAAGAACATCTTCGTATTCTCGTCTTAACTTTCCCTTACTTTTGTTCTTTGTGTGGTGGGCTGAGACAAGCGGCTGCCACGTCGGATGTAGCAAACGCTCCTAACTTCAGAAGACTGAGAACGACCAGCAAAATGCAGACTGTGTGTAAAATAAACACGCATTCATGATAACTGTAAATTAGCATAATTGACGCCCCAATAACACCATATCAGGCTGCGCGTCCTGCCCCATATGTCCTATTTATTGAAGTTCTGCTTTCAGAGATCCATAAAGAAACGTCTGTCATTTTTATAGCGGAGTCAGCAGCAGAATTAAGGGACCTGCTAAAGACAAGGAATGTGGACAAATAATGAGTGCTGGTAATGCTGCGTCACCTGAAGGCCCTCCTGTCACTGGAATGAAGAAGGGCCATCAATGATCACATTGGAGACGGTCTAATAATTTTATTTTATTTAATTTGGCATTATAAAATGGCATCAAAAGCCAATTTAAATGAATGATGAATGGTCATATTGGTAGGCTATATGAAAAAAAATTGAATTGTGTTTGAATTTGGATTGCAAAGTCCAGGAGGATAATGTGTAATTTAAACACAAACTTTAAGTTTTAAACTCAAAACTACTTCAAAGTAATGAAATATACAATCCTTGAGTGAAAAGCTTCAGCTTGGATGACAGCAGACTAATTGACTCCTCCACTCGTAAAGTTTGTTTTCGTGCCAAGAAAATTTAAAATACCAAAACAGTTGTCGAGTTCTCCTAAATCCCTCGTACAAGTGACTCAAGAACGGATCTTAAAGGTGCGGTTCTTGTGCTGATCCTCAGAGAACCGTGCACATCTGGAAGACTTCCTTCTGTGCTGTATGATTCTTGGCAGCCAGCGGAGTGCGGTAAGAAGCACTGACATGAAGGCCTCTGTGTTAAATGAGCTGCCAGCCACAGCTTCAGATTTTTGGTTCAGATTTGTTTGAGAAACGCGTTCCAAATCCCTGAGACCAATAAAGTCCGACCAAAACCTGAAACAAAAACCTCATCCAGCTGCCGACGGATAAAAAACGTCTCCCTCCAACATTAAAGGCTTCTGTGGCCTCGAATCTCAAAACAAATGTCAAGAATAAATGGTATCTGGCCAGTGCCAGCTAGCAGCTCGGCTCTGAGGAACAGCGGTGCTTTTGAGCTAAATGCATTCAGCATGTCATCGGCGGGCTGTCGGGCCTTTGTTGGGCGGAATCGAACCATTCACTCTTTTACCCTTCTTCCACCAGAATTAGTGCGTCTATGCAGGTATTTTAAACACGGTAAAACCTGCTACGGATAGGCGATGGACTCCTTTCCCATTGACAGTGGACCATGCAGGAGACGTGTACCACCTTGTGTGTGTGTGTGTGTGTGTGTGTGTGTGTGTGTGTGTGTGTGTGTGTGTGTGTGTGTGTGTGTGTGTGTGTGTGTGTGAGGGGGGGTAGGGCCTTTTTGTAGAGCTGGCTCTACAAAAAGGGCCAGAGCCAGCTCCACGTCCTCCGGAGGCTCAGACGGTAAATAAAGGCCCCGGCAGCTTGAGAATTGAAGGCAGTCTGACCCTCTACCTGAGGACGGCTGCATCCTGCTACAACAGTGGCCCGACGTCGGTCTGCGTTCAGTAAAGCAGGAGATGGAGGCGGACGCGTTCGGTCCGACTGGCGGAGCGGTGGTCGCGGAGGTCTCACCTGTTTGAGAGTCTCCTGTTTGGTCTTGCTGAGCTCCTCGTATTTCAATTTCCACTGAGTGAGTTCGGCCTCCAGCCTCTCGATGCTCTTGCTCAGCGCCAGCTTGTCTCTAGGGGGGGGGGGACACAAAGACACAACATACTCAATCATGCTGCTCTGGAGCCTGAGCGGGTTATTATTTGAGTCAGCAAACGTAGGGATTTCTTTCGCATTTTACTGCATGTTGCACCATCTATCAACTCCTTCCCAAACCACGCGTACCTGTCAGGTCCCACATTTTACACGACACTCACATTTTAGTGCTTTGCCGGCATTCGCGTGGCAGAAAACATCTCACACAGGAAATCATAAGAAAGTATAGTGTGCACTTCCTGTCAGTACAGAAGGCCATTACTTTGACTGAGTGTAGAATAAGTAGTGGTGGGGTTACACTGGTCCTTACAGGTTGGTAACACTCTCAACAAGGTAATAAAGGAGACACCATTTTAGGTGCAAACCCATACAGTATGAGGAACCTCTACTGAGAAACAGAGAGCAGAACCACTAATGCTTTTTTTTTAAACAGTGGTGGAAGTAGCATTCCGATCCTTTTAAGTCTTGCATTTTTATTTAAAGGGGTATTTTAAATAAGTTGAAAAAATAAGTCAGATTGTAAAGAAGTCTATGAGAAAATGAGTAAAATAGACCATAAAGCAGGGTATGCTTTAGGGCGGGGCTACTGTGATTGACATTTCGCTTCCCTACCAGAGCTGTATACGGCGTTCCTACATCCCTCCTCCACCGTCCAAATATGGTCACTTCCGTTCATCGGTTGCAAAAAAGCCAAGATGGCGACGGCCAAATCGCCAAACTCGAAGCTGTCCACGAACCAATGGGTGACGTCACAATGACTACGTCCACTTCTTATATACAGTAGTCTATGATCCTGATGTTTAGTCCTCGGGTCAACCGGGTCATCTTCCCATAATGCAACTAAGGTTGGACCCTTCCCCAATCTGTAAACACCCACATTTCCACCATGTAACACAAACCTTCTTCCTCGACTCTTTCTGAATTTGTAGTTTATGGCCTTGTGAAAAAAGTGGAGCTTCTGGTGAAACATATTGTAGTGGGTAGTTTAAGAATTCATTGTATTTAAACAGTGAAATGATGTTTTGTAGGTGTAAATATTAATCTGCCAAATAACTAGGAACTAGACGTGGTTGCACACATCTGTGCTCCAGTTTGGTGTTTTCCGTCTCTCTTACTCTCTCTCTTTCAGCAGGACTTTCTGGGACTCGTCCAGGCGGAGCTGCAGGGCGTTGAGTTTGCTGGAGTCTTCCTCCACCGTGCCGATGTCCTCCCACAGCTGCCTGCTGCGCTCCTGCCGGCTCAGACCGGAGGATGAGCGTGAGGCGGACAGGTTAGCGCCGCCGCGGCTTTCCCACGCCTCCTGAGCGTCACCGTCCGGGGCCCTGGAGCGCAGGACCGACTCCAGCACCTCGAAGTCCTGACAGAGAAAATGATATGAGGGACATTTATACCGCTTTATACCGGAATATCACTGAAACTCAGGTATCAAGGGGAGGCCACTACAATTAAATCCAACGGGGTAAGAAACACAAGTGATTATAGGACAGGTAGATTTATTTTTCATGAAATATAATGAATTTATTCTCATTACATTACAACTTTTTTCCTGTAATGTTACGACTCTCGTGATAAAACTTGTCACATGAACAGGGGCCACGCGGACATTTGAAGAGGTCACTTCCCCCAAACAAAAGACGCGAAAGAGGAGGGAGGAGTCGAGATGTGTGTTGACTCAGCAGCAATAACATTAAATGAGAGAAGTTCATCCACACTAGAATAAATATTTTAAAAGTATACAGAATGCCTGTGACCCTTGCTGCATTATATTCCATAATATTCATATATTTTGAATTGCCACTTGCCGCATTAATTTTGCGTTTTACGTAAATAGAGACGTTTCCTCCCTAAATGGATGCGCAAATATTCAAAAGAATGCAGAGAAGTTTCAAACACCCCCAGCTTCATATGCGTCCGCCCTGACAGGACAGCTGTGTGCAAATTCACGTGTCGACAAAATATTTAGGGCAGGGTTTAAATTTGTGCTTTTGCCACAGAATTGTGCTTCTTTTTTTTTTCTTCTTTTTTTTTTTTTTTAAAGCTGGCGTGACCGCGCCTTTTATTTGAATCCTCTGGACCAAAGTCTCGTCAAAGGTCTTCCAGCAGTTTTGGCCACAAACGAACACATACAGTGATGAATATAAATATCATATAATCCCCCTGGTGTTGTAAATCGTAGCAGAATGTTGTGCTATATGGGTTTCTGTGTGGGTGGGTGTGTGTGTGTGTCTCTCACACACACACTGGTGTGTATTAGCAGTTTCCAGCTCTATAATCTCCTAACCTCCTCACATTCCATAACTCCTGACAAATCACCAGCTGGGATGAAAAGCTTCCTTTGGGTTTCAAGTGAGGTATCAGTCTCATTCCAAACGCCCCGTACCTCTTGTACTGACTCCTATGGCGAGGCCTGAAGGTCTGAAGCGGTTGTCAGAAATATGGGTTTCTTTGGCAACAATATTTCTCTCCTCTGTCCTCACTGGTTTCCACTCCACCCTCCGATCCTCCCTACGAGGCTGCAAGTCAGACGCTTTCGTCTCCACGGTTTCTGCCAACGAGAACCCTAAAAACCTCTTGGGCGGGTTCTTCCGACCACAACATTTTCACATCTCGTTGCACTTAATGGCCTTTACAGATATTAAATTTGAAAACGTAGAGCCTGTCCTCCTCTCCATGTAGTAAATCTGTCGGCTTTGGCGCCACGACAGAAAAAAATCCAAATGTTTCCCCACCCTTCATCCTCCACAGCGTGTGCCAGATGTTACATGCGAGGGCCGGGTCTCCCAGAGGCTGCACGAGGCCGCGTGGTTCTCTCAAAATGAACCGTCGTGATGCCTTTAAGAGTCCCTCAGAACTGTCAGAGGACGTGGTTTACAGTATTTTCATTAAGACGTTTGTGATTGGAGGGTGATTGGTTATAAGAAGCCGCTGTAAAACGGTGGATTAAGACATTTTTATTTCCTATAAAATCTTCACAATAAAAGTCTGACGTTATTTTTGCTGCGTCTTCTTCTTCCCTGCAGTACTGGTGGACTTGTTTTACTGAAGAAGCTAATTTGGTGACGAGGAACATAAAAGGCCCACGTTACCTTGTCATTTGAAAGTTTGATTTTGTCACATCAAATTTAAAGAGTGTATATAAGAAGTGGACGTAGTGCCTTGAGTTCGGCATTTTTGTTTTATCGCAACCAGAAGAGACACGTTCTGATGAATCCCACTGCTCTTTATGACAAGACCCGCCCTGCCCAGCTGGTTGAGGCAGAGACCATTGGTGAAGGTAAGGCATTAACCTTGTGTCGTTAGGGCCAGGACAGCCTATTAGTCAGAGCATAGGACCCGAACAAATCAGGTTACCAGTACCTCGGTGAGCATGGACGCCTGGCCAATCCTGCTTGAATGCTGCACGGGGAGGGGGGATGGGGGGGTCTCACCAAGAGGAGCAGTGGGATTCATAATAACGCAGATGTGACACGAGATGGTGGAGCTAAGTACAACCAAGCACCAAAGAAGACATTCTTAAGCGACCAACATGTTACAATTAACTTCCATGAGCTGAAAGCAAACTGTGAAAGGGTTCAATTTCTGTTGGATGTTGGATTTTCATCAGAAGTACCTGAACAGGACTCAGACAGCAGGTCTGACCTGTGACCCTGCCCCGGCTTCCCTCCTCTCTTCCCTTTTGCTCCGGCTTTGGGGAGGAACTCCGGTGACAGCTACGTTGGATAAATGTCTGGATTGTTTCCACGTGCTGTCCACACCTCACTCACAAACTCTCCAAACTCAACACGAGCCAGGCCACCACCAGGTCATGTGGTCTGGCTGATCGGCTCCCGATGCAAGCAAGATCCGAAGCCCAGCGCATACAGACTTCACAGTTAATGCCTCCTGGCATGATGGGATGACAGGAGTGGCATTGAAAAGACCAGCGTGAACACGGCCTGATTCTGGGTTTGAGGTTGTGAGATCATTTTATCTCGTGGCATGGCACAAGATCAGAGCTGATCCTGAGCACACTCCACCGGGTACTGACACACGGACCGTAGGTCCGTGGCAGTATATGGTGTTAAGACCCTACCTGACTCAAATTAGACTGAGTTTAATTTGGGGTCCCGGTCGGGTGGACCTGTGAAGACCTCTACATCAGTGAAACGGAAAGGACAAGAGGCTGAATGAAGACCAGAAACAGGCCATATCAGCTGCCTATTTAACCCAGACCAAAAGCACTCACAGCATCCACTGGGAAGAGAGGTCAAAGGTCATCGACCAGGAGTCAATGGACAAACAAAGGAGGTCATTCACATCCAACGAAAAGGGCCTTTTAACACTCCTGACGCAGACTGTTGACTTAAAAAGTGTCACACGTCAATAATAAGGTGAATTTAAATGTCACCATTTAAACCCACTAAGTATCGTTGGAAATACTCCATCCACTAAAGTGGGCATGCCTAAAGGAAGACAGACCTGCGATGCTGCTGCTGTCATTACAGGCCCTCCCCAACAGAGGGACCCGGTGTGTAATGGATGTAGGTGAGCCAGACCCCGATTTTGTGCCACATGTGGAAGTACTCAGTGTGTGTGAGAACTAGAACAATGGACGGAGACAGGAAATGAGGCTCTGCTGTGTGTGGGTACCAGTTAGCCACATTATCAGGGCTTACTTCGGAAGGCTGCAGCCTCAGTGTGTATTTCTGTGTCCCAGTGTGTGTGTGTGTGTGTGTGTGTGTGTGTGTGTGTGTTACCATGGAAACCCCCCTCCTGAGCTAGCTGAAGGTCAAGTCTGATCGGCAGTGACAGTGATTTTTATTCACTGATGCACAGGCTCCTTCGTTATGAGGTTACTGCTCATGCTCACATATGTGTGTGTGTGTGTGTGTGTGTGTGTGTGTGTGTGTGTGTGTGTGTGGTGAGACAGTATACAATTGCAAAGGAACAAAGGGGCCCACCAGTGCTGTAGACAGACACTGGGAGAAAAAACACAAGAGGTCAAAGCAGTGTTGTCCGATGGGATTAGGGTCGTTGCTATCTGCTGGTATTGATGATAACCGTGATATTTAAGAAGTGAAATAGTGATATCATGTTATTTATAATAATATAGTCAGACAGTGACCTAAAGTGACCGAAAGAATAAGATCGGGGAATCAAGCGGACGGAATGAGCTTCCTCCGTAGCGTGGCTGGGCTTAGGAGCTCAGACAGCTCGGAGTGGAGACGCTGCTCCTTCACATGGAAACGGGGCCGGCCTCCTGCACATCCCCCTTTAGAGCTTTTCCAAAGGGAGATAACATCCAGGCGGCAACTCGGTTCTGCCGAGTGAAGCCGATTCAGAAGTGTCATACAAGTTGCATTCTCTCTACTGACCACCAGGGGGGCGACTCCTCCGGTTGCAAAAAGAAGTCAGGTTGTATAGAAGTCTATGAGAAAATGACTCTACTTCTCTCTTGATTTATTCCCTCAGTAAACATTGTAAGCATGAGTTTATGGTCTCAATCTCTAGTTTCAGGTCTTTAGGCCGGGCTTACTGTGATTGACAGGTCGCTGTTATTACTAGAGCTCTACATCACTCCTCCGCACTCTAAATATGCCAGCTTCCGTTCATTGGTTGAAGAAAAAAAAACACATGGCGACGGCGAAATCGCGAAACTCAAGGCTTCAAAGCGGCGGCCCACAAACCAATGGGTGACGTCGCGATGACTACGTCCACGTCTTATATACAGTCTATGGATACGTCCAACTGGTAGGAGACGGCGGGAGTAGACCCAGAACACGCCGGAGAGATCATTTATCTTGCGTGGCCCGGAAACGCCTCGAGGTTCACCGGGGAAGAGCTGGAAAACGACGCTGAGCAGAGAGACGTCTGGAATATACCTTGCGAAGACCGCTGCCCCGGAGAAGTGGAAGATCGTGGATGGATGGATGTCAATAACATATATATACGATCATGTCATGTAAATATTCCAGCGCCTTCTAAATCAGGCTTTTGTACAGTTGTGGTTACAGACTCTCTCTCTCTCTCGTCCCTACAACAGTATTCTGAGCGTAACTCATTTGCAAAAACGTGTCGTGAAAAATTCTGCTGCGACTTTAATTCTCAACTTCTAGAGGATATCTCATTTATGACGATAGATGTGGAAAATGGGGCGAAGGTGAAAGGATGGTGTTTTTGCAAAAACTGTGCTCATTGGGTTTGCGGTTGCAATCTGTGTGTATTGCCAGTGAAGGAGAGCTGCTCAGTTCAGCAGTGGAAGACCGCCAAGCTCGCAGGACAAACAAAAAAATGATAACAGATCTTGAGAAATTGAGAAATGTTTACTTTGAAGAGAGTCCAACTCTACCTCTGTTCAAATCTGTTATTATTACTTAAAATGCCTCAGTAGTTAAGATAGACCTCAGTGAATCCAGCAGAATGCATAATGTACTTGACCTCTGTTAGCGTGTCTCCTCCAATAAGGTTATCTGTGTAAGCATAAATGACACAGATCATTTTTATGATCCAGTTTGAATTGTGCCTTGAATTACACACGTGACTATTCATCAATATAAAAGATAAATCTGCTGAGGTATAAGACGAAAGAAAACACCTAATTAGAAAGACTACACACCCCAAAAAAGTGGCACGAGTGACGTCATGACTTTTTCCCTCTTGGGGGGGGGGGGGCAGGAAGGGGAGGGGCTTCGCCTCTCTGTGGAACGGACGTGAACGGGTGGTGAATTATTTAAAAATACTTAAATTAGTCAATATGATTGGAATTTCATATAGACATTGCAGAGATTCAGGCTTTTGATAAGTATTAGAAAGACACATATAGTATTAGAAAGACACATAGAGTATTAGAAAGACACATATAGTATTAGAAAGACACATAGAGTATTAGAAAGACACATAGAGTATTAGAAAGACACATACAGTATTAGAAAGACACATAGAGTATTAGAAAGACACATACAGTATTAGAAAGACACATACAGTATTAGAAAGACACATAGAGTATTAGAAAGACACATACAGTATTAGAAAGACACATAGAGTATTAGAAAGACATACAGTCTCATCACTGCGAGACCTTTGAATCTGTGCAGCTGACGCCGAGACTGTAAAAGTGGGTCGGACAAAAGTGGAAAAAAAAAAGTGAGGGGGACACGTCCCCTTTTCTCCCCCGATGGAAATCATGCCCTTGCCGGCGGCGGTGAGGCTTAAATAAAAATGTTATCACACCTGACCAGAGGGACAGGTCCACACCAGCTGTTGAGAGGACATCACAGGACGCATAACTAATCTGGGGGATATGCTGACCCCTGGTGCAGGTCACTTGTCCTGGCACAACATATTTTATTGGACATATTTTTAGTCATTTTCCAGGAACTCTGCTGCCGCTATCAATGACGCCTGTGTTCGGATGCTGTTACTTTAATTCAAGACGTACGGAAAAGGCCAACAGCAAAGAAGGGAGACAGCTCCATGTGACGGGTCCAGGAGAATGTGTCGCTGAGCCCGGTCGGTTACCACTTCACTTTGTTTTACACAAAGAGGAGAATTTACATCTTATTTAAATGAGTGTTTGTGTCAGAGGGTCGTCTCCCCGGATCTCCACTGGACGTGGCTGCGCTGCATTTCAGTATCAGTCGCGGTTTAAATGCAAACAGATTCTTCTACAAGTGGCTTGTACGAGTGATTTAGAAGAATCTGCCACATTCGCAAATGTTCTCGTATTTTGTATTTTCTCTTATGTTCGAACAAAACGTGATTGCAGGTACCTTTATGTCTGCACTTACTTAAATTACTGTCTCATCTTTATTCTGTATCTGCATTTCCTGAGACGCGTACATTAGCAGAAGGACAATCACTGCACCGCTTCACAGACTTCTGAGGAAATAAACGTAGTGGAGTAGCATGGGTAGTATTTTAGAACACGTATCGGCATTTATGCGCTTTCACAAGTCAATTTCACCCAACTGAGACGCGAGCTGCTGCAGCAAAAAGAGACTCGGCTCGTGAAAAGGTGGCGGAGCAAAATCAGAAAAGAGTAAAAGTGTGAAGTTTGCACACAAAGTCTGCGGGAAGGACACGAGTCGCGTTGCAAGTTGATCGGGTTTCAACTTGAGAGGAACAATTGAGCTGCACGAAGCTGCTCGATGGACATGGAGACGAGAGGGAGAGACGGTGGAGGGGAGCTGTCTACGAAGCTGCTGACGTTTAAATGCTGTGCTTTAAAGAGCACTAAAAGAACAAAATATGACATTAACAATAATGTTACATTGGGTATATATATTTTAAATGTACTGTCTAGATAAATAGAGTGAACCACACCACATACTGTTGACTGAGGTTATATTATAGGGCTCGACTTTCAGGTATTTTAGAGGTCCAGGAGTTCCCGTTTCACTTCCTGTTTCTGCATCCCCAGCATGAAGCGGCCCTCTGCGGAGCATTTCAGAGTGGCTGAAGGCTGACGTTAGAGCGTCTCGCGTGTCGGCATGAACGAGGCCGAGCGAAGCAGCAGGTCTGTACAGAACCAGATACGCTTTAGGTTCAGGATGGGGTGCAAAAAAACACAGAAAAACAGGCTGACAAAGAAGAAGTACTGCAGCATCACAGAGCCCTCAGGGATAAGACGGCATGTTGAGAACGTGTGTGTGTGTGTGTGTGTGTTGGGGAGGGGGTGTCCTATTTAAGGTACCTACACACACACACCCACACACACACTTTTGGTGAGCGATCTAACAGGGTTGGTTGGAGACACAGCAGCCATTCTGGCCTACATTCACGAGGCTCGGGTCACTTTGTTCATACGCCAGCGGAGGACGTGAGCGGAACACGAGCCCAAATACTAATTCACGTAAGCGTGTTAAACCTTTGCAAGAAATACGTTTTTTTTTTTAAAAAAGGGATGAAAGCTTGAACCTGCATCTTTTTTCCTCATTGATTCATCATTGTTGGATTAAAGAGGAGATGCCCTTCACCTGGTGCCTTCACCAAAAGATGACGACATCACGCTGGATTCATCAGTTGATTAATAGAAAATACTGAATTCATCCAGGAAAATCATTTAATTCAGGTGAATCCTTATTGATTAATAAACGTCAGCCGGTTTCATAGGTTGTGAAGAGAAAATGTTGAATATAGATAATGAGAAACGTCATCACCGCTTTGGTCAGGATGCGGCCCTTTGAGTCAAAACAAGACGAAGTGGGCGTTCCAAAAAAGAGCCCCAAGATGGCTCGATGGGCTCCACGTGAGACAGGAAGTCCACTGAGAGGGTTTAACAGACACCAAAACACTGCACAGCGGGTTGTAAAACTATGAGACAGGACTTTAAAACTCTCTACTCATGGAGACCACGACGCAAGTCGCCTTTTAGGTTGACCGTGTGCAGGGGAAGCCAGCAGATTCGTGGGCAGATTATAACGCAGACAAGGATGAGGAAAAAAGAGAATACTTTTAATTATGGCGTTTTTTCCGGAGCAAGGCCTGCTACTCTGTACGGAGGTGTGTGTGTGTGTGTGTGTGTGTGTGTGTGTGTGTGTGTGTGTGTGTGTGTGGCTTCACGGCGCGGAATTGCGCCAAATGTGGATCCATGACTGTTCAGACTGAGGTCGCTCTGATTTGGCACCACATATCAAAGTTCAAATCTGATTCGTGTTTTCACACTGAAAAAACACTAATCTGAGTCACATATGCGCCAACAAACAACCCCCCCCCCAAAAAAAATCTGATTGAAGCCACTTTTGCCCACAGTGTGAATGAAGCCCAAGAACCTACAGTCTTGCCAACAGCTCTCAGTGTTTAATGTCACATGCTATGAATTGTGGGTAATTCCCTTTGGCAAAGTCTGCAGAAATGCAGACTTACGGAAAGGGTGCATAAAGGGCTCTAAATGTCTGCAAGAGAGCCCTCAAACACTCGACGATGTGACAGTGGGACAGAACCAAACCCTCACGGACTTTGAGGCGCGTGAGGCTTTAGTTCTGTCCCACTGTCCACTGAGTGTGGAGATTAGGATTGGGCGAAGGTCTCTCGTGCCCTACGGTGCACCAGCTGCTGTCAATCAAACACGGACACGCCCCTCCTAGGAGCATTTCTGATATGTCCATTAAGACCCTTTCATTCTTTCTTTTAATGATACAAAACTATTAAAGGCACCTTGCTTGACGCAACAAAAGGACGACTAAATGTGATCTCAGTTGGACTTCAAAACCACAAATGTAAATTCAGGATTGTCAGGATTCATGTCAGGATTCATATTTCGTGGCGATCGATCTAAAAGGTGGTTGAGATATTTCTTCAATGACACCAGTTTGATGAAAAGAAAATGCACTCGAATCCAAATGTCCACTGTTGACTCACCTTCTGTTGATGCAACTTTTGTTCGTCCAAGTCCACGTCCCTCACCGGTTCTGGCTCCGGAGACCCTGGCGGTCCCTCCCCCACCCTGTCCAGCTTGCCGTCGCCGTGGACCTGGGAGGAGGCGGAGGAGGCCGGGGAGGAGGGCGGCATGCTTGGAGAGGAGGAGGAGGAGGCGGCGCGAGGGTGCGCCGGGGAGGACGACGGAGAGGGGGCGGACGGAGGAGGAGTTGGAGGAGGAGGAGGAGGAGCCGCGTCGGCAGTGTGGTCGCCACGGAGACGCAGCGTCTCCTGCCGCAGGGTCTCGCTCTCCGAGGCCAGTTCCTGCCTCTCCCGCCGGACGCTGGTCAGCTCCTTGGTGAGGGTGTCCAGCCGCTGCCTCAGCTGGCGGACCTCATCGCGCGCACGGTTGCGCTCCGCACGCACCTGGGAAAAAAAACATAGACAACACCTGATGAACATATTAACCCCGGAGCCCGTTGCTTTCTCTGGAGGACTTCCATCTTTAAAAAAAAAAAATCCTGAATATACAGTTTCACCAGTAATAAAACGATTGGGTAATTTATCAAACAGAAGGTTACTCAAACAGGAGGAGATACTTAATTGGTGGGGGACTATTTTCAGCGGCGGATTAATTCCCATTTGGTGCTCCGGATCAGGCTTTGATACACACACAATACTTGTTCGAAGATACGATCACTGTTGGTTTGGGTCTTCGGTTAAATATTGGAAATGTATATTGCTTTCCTTTTTCTGGTATTTAACTTCGACCACTATTTTTGTGGAATCATAACAAAGTGCCTTGAGCCTTCCTCCCATAAAAACATTCAGAAAACCTTTCCTTGTGTTGCTTTGGAAATAAAATCCAAGTGGGATCCCTAAAAAAAATTGATTTCCTTATGCTAATTATATGAACATAATTTGTAGGAGGCAGCTAAACATGGAACAGCTGAGTCCGACATAGCTCATATAGTAAGTCCCTTGTGATAACTACCATAATTGATTTATTTTTTGGGACATAACAATCCTTACTCAAGGTCCACTTACTAGCTTTTTTTCCCAGAGCTTTCAACATCCTCACGGTCTTCGTTAGCAGTTGGAGTTGTGAGGTGGATTAAAAGCTGCTGAAAGTGGATCTTGAGAAAAGGATTACTTTCGTCCTCGACTCATTCAATATTTAGTAAGTAACTAAAGACGAAAAAGTTTTATTTCAGCCTGGTTTTTGTTTGGTTTAAATGGGTATTTCTTTGCGTATGATTAATATCAGGCACATTGTGTTGCATTTCAATGCTGAGTTATATATTTACATTACAGTTAAGTTACTTGCTGATTTATAATCTGGAACAGTAGGTTCCCCTCCGTGGAGTCCACCAACTGAGTTAGTACATCTCAAGTAAAATGTGTTATTATTAAATACAATAATGATGAATATAAAGGTTATTGCATTGCGGCAGTAATTCACAGCTTTTCAGTCTACCCCCCCCACCCCCCCCCCTCCCCCCTTCTCCCCCCTCCCCCTTCCTCCTGGCCTCAGCACCCACAAGCCCACCTTGCTCCACTTCTCTCTCCAGTTGGCGGTGCAGTCCGACCACCACCTCATGGTCTTCTCCATCTGGGCCGCCCGGGCCCGAGCCTCCTCCAGCTCCCTGAGCCTCAGCTCCTCCCTGCTCTCCCAGTCGGCCCCGGCTC
This sequence comes from Ophiodon elongatus, assembly GCA_016806645.1. Lineage (NCBI taxonomy): Eukaryota > Metazoa > Chordata > Actinopteri > Perciformes > Hexagrammidae > Ophiodon > Ophiodon elongatus. The sequence goes on from JACSYO010002165.1 coordinate 581,725, forward strand.
CGTCACCCAAGGCCCCCAGGGACCCCAGCCCGAAGCCTCCCAGCCCCGGCGACAGCAGCAGCGGGGGGCTGGAGCTGGGGGTTCCTCCGGTGGGGCTGGGGGTGTGCGTGAGGCTGTCCGGGGAGCGGATCCCCCTGTCGGAGCCCAGACCCAGGCTGCACAGCAGGCCGCCGCCGGACGACTTGCCGCCGTCGGACAGGTGGGGGCTGGGGGTGTGGTTCATGGTGGAGGGGCGGTGGTGTGGACCAGGATGAAGAAGGGGGTGGGGGTGGGGATTCAGGAGAGCGTCATCCTCTTCAGTCCCGGATCAACCTGGAGACAGGAACACAGGGGACAGGAAGTAAAGTAACTCGGCTAGCGGAAGAAACGCTGGACACGTGTTTGAGGACGAAAACAATTCAAAGTTGATCAGACGGTAAGAGGATCTTTGAAAGAAAAGAAAATGATCGACGCACACACACACACACACACACACACACACCGCCATGCCTTTGGGGAGGAAAAGCTCTCGCCTGCTTTCAGAACCTGAACAAATGGCCATGAGAACAGATGACTCTGACAGATAGAAACTTAAAAGACGTCCAAGGACTCTCACTGGGGCCGGTGATTATTCCAGCGAGAAAAAAGAAGAATTCGACACTTCCTGCACACCCGACCCTCTCTTTCAAAGTCTCATCTCTGCCTCCCTCCACGTTCCTACAGACCCTAAACGCACCACATGAAAACTATGGAGATAAATCAAATAATCCTCAATGATGGCACTCCGCACTATTTTATGGTTTGATCGCCACATTTGGCCGTTTTTTGTTTTTTTTACATGACTGATGTTGGAAGTGAAGGTTTAAAACCACCAGCTGGCTCAAACAGAAACAGACCTGCAAGTGTTCTGATTAAAGCTGCGAAGGTCAGTCGATTCGTCTATTTTGTTCGTCAATAGGATATTCCATGACACCTCCTTTGTGCCGTGCAATATTGTAATAAGCATGTTCCCGTTTTACCGATGACTCATCAGAAGGTTAATCGATAATGAAAATCACCTTTCGTTGCGGCTGCGAATCTAAAGCAACAAATAATGATCAAGGAGAAAAATGGAAAAGGTTGCTAATATTGCAGACAAACGCCACGATATAATTATTGCAATCAGACATAAATCCCTTTTGATTTTATCAACTTTTGCCTCAAATGAGCACGAATGTGTTTTGGAATAGAGGAAATGCAGTTGTTCAGAGGGGGGTTTTCAACTTGAAGGCCCACTTCTGACTATTAAAGGATTACGAGGACCAGCTGTCATAATATGACAGAAAAAAGTTGTAGTGTTAAATACGAACATGCCGACCTGGAGGCTTCAAAACGGCACAAACCAATGGGCAACTTCACGAAGACTCCGTCCACTTTGTACATGTCCGTGGTTGTCTCCCACATCACGAGGGAACGTTAGCTAGCGGCGGCATAAACACCTTTTCTTTTGTGCCGTGATTGGAACATTGGGTTATTGGGAATCATGCATTTTAATTTGACTTTAGCGCATTTAGACATTAAAATAACTAGCTTTGTCAATTACCATGAGGATATATTATATTTATTTAATCTAACCATTTGGTAGCACCTCCGCGGCTACTCTGTAGTTCCTCTCGGCTCTACGGAGCGTCGTTGCATCTTTCTGCCCGTTGTTCTGTTTTTTCGGGGTGTGTAAAGAAGGCAACCTTTAGCGATGACACCTTTATGAGCTAATAATATGTCCACGCTGTGTTTACAGGTTGCTGTGCTGCCCCCAAGTGGCCAAAAGAAAATCTATTCATGCAGCTTTAAGTATAACATGTGATTTTACAAAAACGCTTTGAAAAATATTTTTGGGAAAATGTGCAACCGTGAACGCCGTCACCTGGAGGCTTTAAATGAACCACTCTGGATACTGGTCTGACATTTAGACCAGATCACCCTCTCCCCCCTCTCTCACCACCATGTAGACTCATGATAAAAATACTTTTCATTCACGTCGTTTTAATACTTTATAGCGTTCCCTCAGTTCCAATATAGTCTCTGTTTGTATTGTTCTTAGTGTATCGTGATAAAACCACGTCCGCCGTGTAATCTCTCCTCGGGGATCCGTGGGCGACCTCTGATCAGATCTCCGCAGTCGGTGCCAGGGTTTGTGGTTTGAGAACAAATATCGTCTCTTGCTGTGGTGAGGTTGGCCTCCAGCTCTCTGGGCCAAGAAAAGCTCCGCTCCTTCCCGTTTCCCTCCTCCTCCTCCTCCTCCTCTCTCCCCTCCCGGGGAGGCAGAGGGGAGTTCCGGAGGAGATCTGGAACTGTGGGAACAACTCACGGGGAACCGGAGGAAAAGGAAAGGAAATGAAGCGGGCTCAGCACCAGCAGCTTAGTGGAGGGTAAAACTACTAAAACCAATTGAAATTGTTCTGCCCATGTTGACTTCTTATATTCAAGAAAATATCTAGGCTCGTCCCATAGACAAATTGACTCGCAAGTATTTTACGTATATGTTGAGCTGGAATGAGAGTAAAACGTCCAGAACATCGATCTATTTTCCGATGGATCCGATCCTTCCGGGACGACGAGGGGGGAGCTGTAGAGGAGCGACGCCCGGGGAAACGGCAGAGTTGAGGGCAAGTGTGCGTTTGTGCGTAGTTTGAGGAAATTCCCTCGCGGTGTTCCTGAGATGTCCGGCTCGCGAGAAAGGAACAGACGGAGAGTCGACCAGGAAACAAGCAAGGGGACGTTGAAGAACAAAAAGGATATCGTTGGAACGAGGCATGAACAGTCAGAGCCACAGAAACACTGTCAACAGATGCATCACATATATTTATTTGCCGAACAGGGAGGTACAACGACAAAGTAAAAACTACTCTGGATTATATTTAATCTCTGTATAAACTGCACTTCAAAATCCCACCGTGACCGAGGCCACAGGTTCTCCAGTTCCAATCCTCATCCTCTAATTCGTTACCCAGTCAAACATCAGGACAGAAACCGGCAGCCACACGCACACACACACACACACACACACACACACGCACACACACACACACACACACACACACACGCACACACACACACACACACACACAAACCACAGCAGCCTACTCAAGGCAAATCCAGAATCTGGGTTGAAGAATGGAAAAGAAAGAGCGAAAGTGAGCGGAAGATGTGGGGGCATGAGGAGGGAATGGCACAGTAGCCACCGGCAGGAACAAAAGAAAAAAGAGAGTTATTAAAATGAAATTCAAAACTGATGTATTTGCTTTTGAACGCAATCAAGTCCGAGCCAGCGGTCACGCAGGGCCAACCACAAATCAAACACTTTTAGAAATGAAACAAAGAGCACTTTTTAGTAGAACCTTCTCTAAAACCAGCTCTACAGACACACACACACACACACACACACACACACACACACACACACACACACACAGGCAACCAATGTGTTAACACACTGCTTTAGATCACATTGTGCTTCATTTTCATTTCTTTTTGAGAGATTCAAGATGACACAAGAAGCCTTTTAGAAGCTGCCGGCTAACGAGGACTTGAGGAGCAGACTTATTTAAAAAGCATGAAAGACCCAATGAGTAGGATTTTCCTTAAAAAAAACAAAAAAAACAACGTACAGACCGATTGAAATAAGAATCCCTCTCAACCATCACTTATGGGCCACGAGAAGAGTGAGACCCCGCCCACTTTGGCCTCTGCTCATTGGTGGGCTAACTAGATGCAGGCTTCTGGGGTCATTGTTGTGCTTTGAATATGTATATATATATATCGATTTTGACGTTTCAGATCACAATATTGAGTTTGCATAATTTTGCATAATTTGAAAATCAATGTCAGCAGGTGTTTGAACGCTTTGTTCATTTTTGTCATCGGTGCTGATTCAACGCAGCTCGACGTAACAAATTAAAGATGAATTGTTGAATAATGACGACATGAAATACAGCTCGATAACGAATAAAAGGAAAAAGTGGAGATTCTTTAGTTTTCAGTGCATATCCTGTTGCATGGCTTTTTTTTTTTTTAAAGTCCGATTTTTGTTCTGTTTATGTGCAACATGGAGCTGCAGTCGGGTCTTCTGGGGCTGAAAGTGTTAAATGTCAGGCTGCAGTGAAACCGGTGTGAGAGCCGGAGTCCTGGGAACCAACGACTGTGGAAAATGTAGACATGAAGTTAAAGCCCCCCGGGCCCCCGGGCCCCCTCCCCCGGTGATAACTCCAAGACAGAAGAACGCTCCACCGTGACAAACATCCTGCATTAGTTTGTGAAACGATGGAGAGACATCCGAAGACTCGTGACAACCTTCTCGCTCGGTATTACTGCTAAGAAGTGTGTGCGGCTGGGGACGCACGACAAGCAAAGGCCCTGATCGAAGAGACATTTACGCCATAGGACATCCCCCAACACCCACTAACATCTGGCTTCTGTCTTCAGTGGGGAAGGTCACAGTCGGCATTCATTCCAAGAACAAATGACTCGGCAGAAGTCAAAAGTGTTAATCGGCTCCGGCTGTGATCGGCAGTGATGGAAACGTAACACCCGGGTGGACACGTACATTTTCATTGCAATGGGATGCAAGGAGGCCACTAATGGCCATCAGGGGGCGACTCCTCTGGTTGCAAAAAGAAGTCTGGTTGTATAGAAGTCTATGAGAAAATGATTCTACTTCTCTCTTGATTTATTCCCTCAGTAAACATTGTAAACATGAGTTTATGGTCTCAATCTCTAGTTTCAAGTCTTCTTCAATACAGCATGATGTTCATTTAGCTTTAACTTATGGTCCAATTTAGAATAAAATATACTATAAAGCAGAGTATGCTTTAGGCCGCCCAAAAGCATACTCTGCTTTATAGTATATTTTATTCTACAAGAGCCGTATACGCCATCTCTTCCGCAGTGTCATTCCATGGTAGTCGAAATACGGTTCAATGGTTGCAAAAATCCAAGATGGCGTCAGCCAAAAATGGCGAACTGGGGCCTTCAAAACCGCAGTCCACTAACCAGCGGGTGACGTCACGACGACTAATTCCACTAATTATATACAAAACCTCCTCAAAGCTCCAAGACTCCATTGACATAAACAGTCATTTTACGCCACTGATTCATTGTCAAAACTAAAAAACAAACGCTCACTTCATCCAACTTGACCGAAACAAAACAAAACTCACCAAAAAAAGAAGAAGTAACCAGCGTAACATTTTCACTGTTTACCAATCCCGTTTTCCAGCGTGTCTGTGAAGTCCAAAGTGACACAGAAAGACAGGCAAAAAGGAAAGAAGTCTATTTCCTATTTTTAGCAGGTTTTCCTGTGTTTAAAGTACGCACTCATTTCAGTAGGAAAAGTGTATATGTGGATAAACGCTGCCCACTTTCTGTGCTGAAGGAGAAAGTAGGGGCATATCGCGCGCACGCGCACGCGCACACACACACACACACACACACACACACACACACACACACACACACACACACACAGCTACCCTCTTGCTATATCAACTGCATTTTTCATTTCAGAGTCAGAGAGGCGAGACACCTGGAAGAATACATGAAAGAAGTCGCAGGCTGCAGATGCTTCATCCACACTAATTACATCTATAAAGAGGAGCGCACACACACACACAAACACACTCTACACACACACAGGACAGCCTTCACATCTGGCTGTGTTACAAGAGCATCATGGGGAATAGGGCTCTGCCGCAGAGGCATAATGTTGATACAGGCCTTAGTGTGTGCTAAATGTGCTAAAGTCACAGGAGTAAACTCTCCGTTATTTTTCGTGGAACTTTTTAAGAGGCCACAGTTTTGGTATAATTCCATAAAAGAAATATAAAAAGGTAGGAGTTCCCCACCTTTATCAGAGGCAACTAAAGCAACAGCAGGGTGTCAGAGATGTCCGTCAACAGCCGTGTTTACGCCACGCGTGCGTTTGGACATTTGGAAAACTCGTTCCGAGGCGGTGACCCGTTCGTTAACTATAAAAGATTTTTTTAAAGTTGTTCATCAGGCGCATACAATAAAAAAGAGCTGGCCGACTCCCCGCTCACATTAATCATTTACCGATATGAATTTTATAGGACCTAGCAGACAAGCTGACACCAATCAGAGGGAGCGTAAACACAGCAGATGGTGATGGAGAGGTTCCATTGACGGGGTTTCCCTCTTTGGTCATTAACCACACACACACACACACACACACACACACACACACACACACACACACACACACACACACACACACACACACACACACACAACACAACACAACACAACACAACACAGCTGATTTACAGCCAGCTCCTCAGCCGGAGAGCAGAAGCATGAAGAGAGGAGAGGAGAGGAGAGGAGAGGAGAGGAGAGGAGAAGAGAGGAGAGGAGAGGAGAAGAGAGGAGAGGAGAGGAGAGGAGAGGAGAGGAGAGGAGAGGAGAAGATCTTAGAATGTTCGTATACATCCATGTAGGAATGTGTCATTGATTGTTAGCCTGCACTGACTTGCAGTGGAACTCCCTGTGTTACCGCTATCCTCTGGGAGGGCGTGTGGTATGCTGTGGGGGTTCGTTATGTCTCCCAGTGCAGCAACTACATCACCCAGCAGCACCGGCGGTATTTGTGTGGAAAAACAGGGCAAAACAAAAATTAACCCATCGGTAACGCAACAAACCGCAACAGAAATTACACGAGGAGTCACGCGAGCGCCGAGGAAGTGTTCACTGCCTCGAGCCCTTCACAATCCATATTTCAGAATCCCCTTCCCCGCCATTCACTTTTTTAATCTGGAAAACTATAAAGTGTGCAAGATTACAATTTTCCAGCACTCGGGGTGACATCTTGAAATGACTAGTTTTCAGAGAGGCAGTAAATCGTCACACATGACAAACCGTGGACCAGAGAATGAGCCGCGAGCTCCTCTTTTAGGGGGCTCGCAAACCGGCTGACTCCCGTTTCTGTTGATGACGAAGCGGCAGAAGTAGCAGAGGGCCGGAGGGTCAAACCAAGACACAAGAAGGGGAGAAACTATGAGAAAGTTGATGAGCAACCGCACAACACATCTTTAAGATACCTCATGTAAGAAACCATCAGAGCTGCACTTGGTTTGGAGGACACCACACTAACTAGATGAGCCGATTATTTTGTTTTATTCTGATTAACAACGTGGCATCATCATCATCATTCGCGATTTCGGAAACACAACTAAAACAAGACAAATGCGTGAACGAAAGATAATATTTCATTCTCATACGCCATGTTTACCCACATGAAAGGCGTTACCGAGTTGTATTACATATGTCCATATTGGTCCTCAAGAGATCAAGAGTCCTCAGGACAAAGATATTCTAATGTTGAGGATGGGGGCCCCAAATACACAGTCCTTGTTCTTTGTAAAAAAAAAAAAAAAAAAAAAAAAGGTCCATGGCGGTATTTTAATTGGTCGGTATCGACTAAATAAATGAGGCCTGTCGAAATCAGACCCAGCAGTTCCCCGAGTTGTCTGCGAAGAGAATCCTGGATTCAGAATGTGAATGGGTCTCAGGTCTCAGTGTTTCTGTGGTTCCCTCGGCTCCAACGGAGTGAGACCTCTTCTCTCTAGCGGATCGATCCATTTCAAGAGTCGACTCTGGTTTATCCTTTCTTTTCAATACCATTGAACCCTAATAGTTTTAAACAAGGACCTTCGGTATTTGGATCGAGTAACTTGTGATGAATACGGTGTATCACATTAGGTAGTCTAACTCTGTATTACAGTGTGTCAGATGTATATTTTTATTCAATATTGAAGGGAACATAAGTGTCAGATCCAACGAGGACCAATTTAGGAAAAGAAGAAAAGAAACCCCTGCATTTTAAGTGACTTAGGTTGAAATAAAAAAAGACTACAAAATCCTGAATTTGAGTGCAATGACGCAGTTACGTCAAGACCAAACTATTATTCACAAGGTTATATGGGTTAAACTCAGGCAGAATGAACTACATGAGAACTTAAGTCTTGTTTCACTCATTTCAAAGATACTTTCACCCTCACCTCTCTCGCCTCTGTGTCTTCAGTTATTTCAGCCCGAGATAAATCATAAATCATTTTGCTGGCAGTCCAAGCTGTGTTTTGACTTTCCTCCTCTTTCCGTTTCCCTTTTATTTGTTTTTTGCTCCTTCCCAATGTTCCTTTTCCTCCGTCACTGCCCTTCCGCCTCACAGATTGCCTCTTTCTTCTCCTTGCTTGGCCCGACGTCCGTGTGAACCCCACCCTCCGTCACCACGGGGGCCCATAAAATGCACCAGCCGGCCAGCGGGCCGAGCCGCGGGGCCATAAACTCTTTGACTGAACATCTGTCCTCCCCGGCCGTATGTTATACAGCCCCGAACTCTGGCAACTTCTGCTCTCGTATATTTAACGTTATAAACAAGTCGTCAGACCGCACTTGACCCTGTGACCCTCTACCCTCAGCCAATCCTCACCCCCACCACACACACACACACACACACACACACACACACACGAACACACACACACCGCTATTTACCGCCTGTCAATGCAAATGTCTGCGTATCGTGCTGAAATGAGCGAGGGGTCACGGCCGATACACAAAAACAGCCTGATGGGCGACGCCGCTGATTTACGTGAATGTGACCATAAAGAGATGGGATTTAACGAGGGATTTCTCCCTCCACCCCAACCACCCAGTGCTAGCCAACATTTCTGAGCGCGTTGCAGTGAGTCAGCGTGTGCTCTAAATGAGAACCAGCTCTGGAGAACTCTCTGGCTCGGTGGGGGCTTGGCCGGGCCTGTAGGGTGGACGTAATTATTGTGAAGTCACCAGTTGCAAGCTGAGTTGAACATTTTCGTGCACTCCTGAACGGTTGGGGTCCACGCAGTCCGTCTGCCCAGGGGCCGCTCGGTGCTTGAGGTCTCACCGTGGTACCTCTCCCTGCTGGCGGGCCCTCACTCGGGTCCATTTCCTCCGTGGCGGTGCGAGGTGACCGACTCTATGTCGGCTTGGAAAGGCCCGGTAGTTGAAGGTGGCAGCAACCCTTCGCCTGGACCCCGCTGCTTCCCTGGGCCTGTGGACTTGGTGATCGCTGCGCCCTCTCTCTCCCCCGCTGGTTTCCGTCCGTTTACCGTGCTCCGTAGGAGTCACTTTTTTTGGCGCGTCATCCCCGTTCACATCCATACAACCGATCTGTTGGGCTCCGGGAAAATAGGTGGAAGCTGGCTCAACCTTTGCCACAATGTGAGGCCATCTGGCATTTTTACCTCTCAATTGTCACGATGAAACACAAAATGATGCACTGGAGAAAGAACGCATGGCATATGTGAGACGACCTACATCAAAGATGATTCATGAACTGTACCTAATTGAGAACATCCAGTTCTCTGTTTGAAACAGTCCACAAAATGACGTAAACAAGTGACTCACAAAGACAATAAGCCAACATGTAAGAAGTCTGTAGTCACTGCAAAACACTCGTCCCTAAATCAATTGTATGTATCTGTCATGTGCTGCTTCTTTTGATGTACAGGACAAAGCCTCCCAGAAGCCGCCCCATTATATAAAAAATGGCTGACGCTACAATTTTCTGCCTCGAATGCAATCCTAATCATTTCAGCTTTGGCTTCAAACTTTTACATCAAACCTCTTCCCCTTCCAAGTCATGGAGAGTTCTTGAAACAGAGCCAGTGGGAGATTTCCAAACATCAAAGCAGAGCTGGAGGTTTTTTTTTCTCCCCTCCCCACTGAAATAACTGAATTTTTCACAGGAAGAAATCTATATATGCGGGCTTGTAAACAGTCTGCCATGTGAGACGCCTCGTCAAGCACGATTGTCCTAATTACACTATCAAAGGACAAGATCAGAGATATTTCAGCTGTGATGAAATGGAACTGGCAGGGTCTCGATCGTAACTCACTCCAATACTGCACTCAGCAATTTACCTGAAGAGATGTCCCCGTTGTGATCCGCTAACTATCCAGTCTCGCTCATAGACTGTATATAAGAGGTGGACGTAGTTATTGTGACGCCACCCTTCGGTTTGTGGACCACCGTTTTGAAGCCTCGAGTTCAACGATTTGGCCGTCGCCATCTTGGCTTTTTGCAACCGATGAACAGAAGTTACCATATTTGGGATGCGGAGGAGTGACGTAGAGACGGCCGATACGGCTCTGGTAGCGGCAGTGACCTGTCAATCACAGTAAGCCCGCACTAAAGCATACTCTGCTTTATGGTCTATTTGACTCTAAATGGACCATAATTTACTAAATGAACATCACGCTGTATTGAAGAAGACTTGAAACTAGAGATTGAGACCGTAAACTCATGTTTACAATGTTTACTGAGGGAATAAATCAAGAGAGAAGTAGAGTCATTTTCTCATAGACTTCTATACAATCAGACTTTTTTCAGCAACAAGAGGAGTCGCTCCCTGATATTCAGTAGAGAGAATGCAAGTTTTGAGACACTTCCGCATCGGCTTCACTTCACTTGTCAGAATCGGAGGTTGCCGCCTGGTCTCGCTGTGGGGGCGCCGACCAACACGGAGCTAACGAAACAAAATGTCCCCTGGCAATACACCGTGTTGACCAATCAAATAGGCTACATGTGCAGTGCACGCATTTCCGGTACATTACTTTGTACATTAAACACAACTTTTACCTTTTAAATGTCAAGATGGATGATGATAAAATCATTGTTTTGCTGTCTGACTGTCTTAAAACATGCATCGATTTCTCAAACTAGACTTACTGGATCACATTTCTGTGCAGCTCAACAGTGTTGAACTAATATGTTTTAGTTATTCTGAGTCAGATGACAGAATATTAATAGTAATAGTTTGGACTTATAGCATGTGGTGTGATACTCAGGGTTTCATCCAGCAATTATTTCCTTGATTAATCAATTATTTGTTTGGTATAAAGAAAAAAGTGAAAATTGTCATGAGTAATACCTTGAAATTGATTGTTTTGTCCCACCAAAAAACAAAAGATATTTCTTTGATTTACGTTTATAACAAAGAAGGGCGGAAAATATTTGACATCTTTGCTTGAAAAACGAGTGAAACAATAAATCGATTAGCAAAACAGTTGGTGGTGTGGTGCTCTAATGGCGCTACTGTCCACACTGGGTTGCTAATGGGGTAATGTTATATATCTAGCCATTACATTTTTGGCCGAGGTCTGTGCAAGTTATAAAAGAAACATTCTTTCACGTAATTTGGCTAAGGTATGTAACTGCCTAAGACTTTTGCTTACTCAAGTGGTTTCGAAGTGCTTGTCCATTTTAGTTAATGAAGTTGGCTCAGCATCTATTCCCTTTGAATCGGGGGTATAGTTATATTTTAAAGGCAAATATACAGACACGGATTTGGCTGTTTCTATTCCAAGAACAGCATTTTAAATCATGACGGTTTGCTTGTAGATTAGGTTGCAGTTGAGGCTTCTGGGTGTGTCATGAGACACACAGGTATTTAGTCGAAAAGCAAAAGTATTGGATTTTTGTTTTAAACCTGCTGGTGGTGCTAGAGGAAAACTGTTAAGTACTCAGTCCAATGATGTTTAGCTTTTGTTTCAGGATGATAAGATATTATCATCAGTGTGATGACTGCTCTCTCTCGCTTGCTCCAGAGCAACCCCTGCCTGCATGGTAACCAAGGGATGGTAACCATGCCAAGCAACAACATAATGATGAGTATAGAGAGGCGAAGTCCCGCCCCTTCCAGTGGCCCACCATGACCTTATTTTGGAATGAATATGTACGGTAGTCAATGGTTACAAGTAATATTTTGGTCCTGTTGTAACGATAATTTTGCAAGTCAAGAAACTTGCATTTTGTTGTAAAACTCTGAAAGTATGAGACTGTAAAAAACACGCAACTGACACGAACGACGGGTCTCGCTCGTTCTTTCACTTCCCAACTGATGGGTAAGACAGCGTTGCTTTAGTGCTAAGTTACCGATCTAGCTAGCTAGCTAGTGGTGGTGTCCATAGACT